>OX439484.1:137899953-138289179 GCA_949320155.1 Melangyna quadrimaculata
GTGATTACTTCAGAAACTATGCTAGCAAAGATCAGTCGAATTGGGATAATTACCTCGAGTATGCCATATTCTGCTACAACACAACCCCACATTCCAGCACGAATTTCAGTCCATTCGAAGTTTTTTTCGGCTTTGAAGCACCAATTCCTTCCATACTGAATAGAAGCGTACAACCAACGTACAACTATGATGATTATGTCTCAGAAATGAAGGCAAAAATGCAAATTGGTTATGAGTTAATTCGCAGTAACCAATTAAAGGCTAAAGAGAAATCTAAAGCCTACTACGATAAAAATTCTAGTCAGACGAGCTATAAAGTCGGTGACAAAGTTTTAATGGAAATCAAAAATCGATCTAACAAGAAACTATCTCCAATTTTTGAAGGACCATACGAAATAACTGAAATATTGTCCCTGGAAAACTCAAAAATAAAATTACGCAGAAAAGAAAAGGTTGTTCACAATAACCTCATAAAACATTATAATCAAAGAGACACAATACACACAACAATTTAAACACAACAAATTTAGCATTTTCATTTGCTACACAAATTCTATCAAAACAATCTCAAATACTTGACATCTTACAAGGAGCAAAAGTGAATAAACTAGATAGCAGATTCCTTATTTCAGAAGTATTCATTTCTACATTAAAAGACATCCAATTAGAACTACCAAACAATATAAGATTCCCAATAAAAATATCTAGAATGAACCTTCCAATCATAGACAGAATCACTAAGACGAATCTGATTTTCGTTAATCCAAAATCTCATGATACAAGTAACTATCCCATTGGTAGATGAAGAATTTAATTTAGTGAAACTTACACCATTACCTTCAAAATACAAAGAGAATACGTATAGCTATGTCTCAACATATAGTGAGTTTGTAGCTATAAACGAAAATTATAGGCGAAACATATTTTTGAATAGCGAAGATTTAGACAAATGTACCAAAACTGACTCCAATCACTTCATATGTGAGAAAAACTTCGTAGTTCACAACCATAATACTGACAACTGTATTATACAATTAATGTCAGGGAGGCAAAACTACGCTAATTGTGAAACAAAAATATTTACCCTTGAACAAGAAGTTTGGTTCAATCTAATGAGTACGAATTCGTGGCTATATGTCATGCCAAAGCCAACGAACGTTAGGGTTTTGTGCGGAGACGTACCCAAAACGATCACAATATCTGACAGTGGAATTCTGAGTGTAGACCCATTCTGTAAAGCAATAACAAAAGAAGTTTACCTACAGGCATCAAATACCATACAAAATAAAACTCCTATTTCATACTTTTTAGAAGAACAAACCATACCTGAAAACATAATAATTCCCACCAATTTATCCCAAATTTCACCTCATACCACCCATATAGAATAACTGGATTTAGATAATTATAGTATAAATATATAAAGACTTGTTAAAGAAAAACAATTTGTTATTAGATGTCACACATGAACATGCTCACATTTCTGTTTCTATTATTTTTCTTATTTGTGTAGCCTTAGCTATATATGTAATATTCAAAAAAATCATTAAAATGAAATTTACATTTAACATAAAGTCAACAGAAAATTTAAACAATCCCGAAATTAATTTGACACCTGACCTTGAAGAAACATTGCAGGTATAATAATTTATAAAACAAACTAGAAACAAAAATGCTACCTAATCATTATAAAAAAACCTTTTTAAACAAAAAAAACAAAAATTTTAATGTATAAATGTAAGTATATAAGTAAAAAAAAAGGAAAAAAAATCAAGATTGCAAATAATAAATTCAATTGTGATAAAGACCTATGAGTTATTTACTTCCGCACCTGAAACCGAAAGATCTCACTCGTCACCTCGTACGCCTTTCTTATTTTAGGGGGGGAGGAGTGTTGTGCCATTAAACTGGAGTACTGGAGACCACACACAATTCCAAAGAATCGCTTGCAAGACACGTGACATAGTTCGATTATTACTAAAGGTTCCTCTTGTGTCATACGTTACACTTGGAAAGGAACAGCAATCGAACTATGTCAACCAAACAACAAAACAACGACATGGGTCATATTGCAAACATAAACTATACTGACCCATGGAGTGCAAGTATGTCAATTATAACATATGGTGCAATCGTTGTTTAAATAAACAATATGAAAGTAGAATGCGTGGTTGATTCGAAAGAAGTGACGACCTAGGTTTCGGAATAGGTAACGAAGGAAATAATGAGTAGAGTTTGACTCACTCTAATTTTAAACGTAAATTAAAGAAGTTGTGTTTTCTTTTGTTCTAGTGGAACACAACAACTTTTACAACGCATGATAATAAACACACCACCCAGATTATTGATTTGAAGCATTTATACAGTGATAATTTTTTTTTGTTTTTCTGGTGTGATAATTTATACGAGAAAAACTCATTCTATATCTACAGTTCCATTATATATAATTTACATGCAACCAGTCATCAAAGTCTGCTGTTCATATGACATTTATGACGAAACGTCATAATAAATTTTATGTTAATGATGATATTGCGCTTGACCCGATTCATGTATTTATTTGCCTGTTTTGTTACTTAAAATTTTCATCAAGTTTCGTAAAAAAGCTTATTTTCCTATGGGTTTTAACGGCAATTTTTAAAATATTATAAGAAATTTCACATTGTCTTAACATGTCAATATTTAACCAATAGAACAGGCAAGCACAACTTGAATGATTCTAAAATGTATGTACATACTTATGTATCGCTGTATATTAAATATAACAACGACCAGAAAGATTTTAAAAGAACTTAATTTTGTTTCACGTTATGTATGTGTATCACACATTTGCATCGATTTCTCATTAATTAGCTGATTTTTTATCAGCCTTTCGATTTTGACTTGTGTGCATTTATGGAATATGTACAATAGATGTGGAGCACATACTTATGTGACTGTGTATGTAAGTGATTTTGAAATTTTGAAGATTTGAACGTTGACAAAAAAAAAACAAACGAAACGTTGTTGGGAAAACTGTTTGATTTTGAATTCAATAAGAGAAGACTATGGCTGGTCAAGACACGAGACGAGACAAGACGAGATGAGAAAACTGTCTTTTTTGACCCCTTTTTATTATAATTTATACCCCTTTGTAAAAAACTGTCTTTTTTGACCCCTTTTTATTATAATTTATACCCCTTTGTAAAAAAAATGTTCATGTTTCCACACAACACTGCGTGTTTAGTTTACTAAGGGTATTATTATTCTTCCGTTGTGAGGTTCACAAGTCACAATTTTTTGTGAGGTTTCTTATGAGGCGGTCACAATTTCGTATTCTGTGGAAGCCCTCATTAGAAACCTCACAAGAAACCTACCACAGAAAGGTGGATTTTTACTGTTTTGGAATTTATTGTATCTGATTTGGAAAGTATTAAAAATTAATAATAATGAAATCTATTGGTACTCAATTCATTTAAATCTTTAAAAATTGATATTTATATCTTATAATTCTTATTTTATGTTCAAGATAGTCTAAATAAACAAGCGTCGCGTTGGGGGAGCAGCTGGCCAAGAAAAAACCAGAACTCCTATCTGGTGCCGCATATGTGGAATATATTCATGTATTTTAAGACTTTCACATTGGAAAATGTCCCTAAGATCTTGAAAAAGGAAATTAAAGGCAGAACGTTCACGGTCCACAAAAGGACAAACAATTTAAGGAATTTCAAGAGAGGGCTCTGCAGGGTCTTGGACCAATAGGGATGGATGTGTTATCAGATTTGGCCATTTGGCTTTCTGATAACAATCATTTTTCATCAACTACTTCACAGTACCTAATTTTTCTTACTTTATGTAATAAATACTTTATGTATAAATATGAAAGTGAATACGATGAGGACTGCATGGAAAAGTTCCTATGGTTCCTTCATGCTCCAAAAACTACCGCAACCTCATTGGATATACCATTAAATACACCGCCACAACAACCCGCTTCAAGTAAAAAGAATACGGGTATTCACGATCCGATGCAACTGGTCTAGTATCATTGCAAAAGTGTGAAGATGATTTAAGATTTAAGGCAGTGTTGTTGTTATAGAGCAAGAACATTTTTGAATTTTACACTTTTGCAATGATACAAGACCAGTTGCATCGGATCGTGAATACCCCTAATGACTCTTCTCAAGCGTTGCTACAATCTATACCTACATATGTAAATTCTTACTTCTCATTTCTAGATGAAAACTATTCCAAAAGATGTATCTAAATCAAATTCAATTCCATGTTTATTCTTATTTTCCTTTATTTATAGTTTTCAGTCACTATGTCAAGTACACGTGAGTTGTGATCTGCCAAGGAGCAGATCATAATTTGTATATTTTTATGAGGCTCACAAGTTGTGAGGTTTTTGCCAGAATACTAAAGATGAACAAAATCGGGTTCATCTCAAGTTATGAGGTTATTGTGACTTGTGAGGCATCAGTGAGGGGGCCAGATAAAGGCTGTTAGTTAACTATTTTAGACTTACCAGCCGCTTGTGTGTGGAAACATGCAATGCAATGCTCTATGCAGCAAATCTAGGCTGGAAATAATACTGGTTTCAGTCTATTTTGGGCAAGGCCTTAATAAGTTTTCAGTAGAGGAAATCTAGAGAGGGAAAACTTGTCAGATACTAGGCAAGCCCTTGCTGGATTTCAGTACCAATAATTTAGACGAGGGAAACTCGTGATGTCTAATCTAGTAAAAACTTGTTCGACATGTTTTGGAACCCCACCAGGAATGTCTCTTGTACACCAAAAACAAAAATTTTATAAGCACCAAATCTTATAAGCAATATAGAATGAAAGTTATCCACTTTCGACGTTGAATTTTTGTATAGCGAGCTAGCCCAGTGGGTAGCGCATTGGTCTGAAAAACAGAAGATCGCGGGATCAAATCCCACATAAGCCAGATTTTTTTTTTTTCTGACGAGGCAAAAGGGTTCATAATCGTCAAGGCCTGAGTTCTAGCCTTTGCTAGTTCTTTCTAGTGCCTTGCCAAAATCTATTTAAAACTCTCTAGCACCATACCGACAACTAGATTTTTTTTCTAGACGGGATATTTCTTAAAAACAAGATCTAGATCTTTGCCTTCAGAGGAGTTTATAAAGAGTTAGCATAAGGAAATAACAACAAAAACTGCCCCAAAGAATGCTCTCCAATAATTATCCCTTCAATTTCCGACCCAGCCTTCCACACAAGTCTATTATAACTATTATTATTTATTTATTATTAATCTAGTTTAAAGAATATTGTTGTTTAGTTTTAAGTTACATGCTTGAATAAAGCTTAAATAAATATATTTGTCGATTTAAGCGGAATCGATAAATAACGATAACAACATAATGTCTTTTCCAACGTTAAAATAATCAAGAAAATCAGTACCTACCAATTTAAATATTTATAAAAGACAAATAGTTTGTATTATAAAAAATTCGCAATAATTTCTAAAAATTAACTTAATATTTTTATTTTAAAAGAAATTCTGAAAATATAATGTAAATTTATTTACCTGTTTTAAATACGAGTTAAAATAGCATTAATGTTTTTCTATAATTTGGCTGAACACTGATTTCTTTATTTAAACTTATACTTAAGTAAATTTAACTTAATTTAACTGATTTATTTGTTAAAAAAAATGTGACACTGAAATATAAAAAATCATAATAATATAACTACCTATAAGAATTCATTTTATAGTAAGAACTTGAAGTTAAAAGCGTTGGTCTAAGCCATCAACCAAACGATTATTATTTATGAGATAGACTATGCATAAAACATGCGACTCAAACTTTTATTCCTAATTTAATCCAACTCATATAGAAAAACAAAAGTTGAATCTCCCAGGGGGTGTCATGACCACTCATGACCCCCCTGGGTCCGAGCTTGTGTATATCCCGCACGTACCGGCCTAATCAGGATGTACACATTGAAATACATACATGTATTCGGTACACAAGCGGTACCGACCGATTTTAACGAAACGATACCGTATTGACAAGTCAGGAAGCGGCCTTGTGCTGGATTTACATGTATCTTCGTCTGCAAATATGAAGAATAGTAGAGCGGGACAGATGTATGTCAAAACTCCGAGCGTGTGAAAGAGAACCATCAAGAAGATGAACATGTTCGTCTTCATATCTGCATTATGGCATTTCCTATAATCTTCATGCACGAAGATCTTCTGCATTTTGGTGTTCCCTCTCTATCCATCAAATGTACATTTTAATTTTGCATCCCCTTTTTTTTGCAGAAGTCGGACGAAGATACATGTAAATCCACCATTGTACTGGTAGGACGACGGTATTTAGACGAACGGTTAAAATATTTTTATAAGCTTTCATATTGATTTATCATACTGTTTTCCCATACCGAATGCTCAAAGTTGTACAAATCAATTAAATATACAAATTATATTGTCCCTAAGCATTCTGTAATCACCATCCAAATGAAAACAAACATAACAATTTTCGTTGACTCTTTTTCGCAGCTTTTCATTTGTTATTCTTAGACTTGAAATAACACAAGAAAATAATTTTTCAATCAAATGTTGACTCTAGCTATTTTTATGTTTGTGTAATAACGGCTTTGTGTTTTATTCCAATACGACCATTTTTCATCACATTTTCACTTTTATTCCGTTAATTCTTTTGGCAAGTGTATGTAAATTGGCATTTTGTTCAAGTATCTTTTTTCATTTGACGCTGAAAGCCAATATCAAAAAGAAAAAAGCAGGTGGATATGTGTTTGTACTGGAGGTTTGATTTCGAGCCCCACTCTATGCAGCATTCTTTAACTGGATGTAACCGGTGGGATTTTTGAGATAACGTTATTCTCAACCACTGTGCCAACAAAAGTTCTTTCCCCTTCTTCTATTCCTTCTTACTAGTGCCGTCCATTTACATGCAATAAGTTTAAATTATTTCATTTATTATTATCTTTTGAAACCTTGCAGTTGACACGCTTTTGGGGATTCTGAGTAGAAACTGTTGTTTGATTTTAATTGAAAAAAAATATTTTGATTAATTTTAATTAAAATAAATATACAATACAAAATCAAAAACTCCAGACTTTTCAATAAGTGATTATATGAGTACAAAATGGAAAACGACATATACAAAAACGTTTACAGCTAGGTAAGCTTACCCTCATGGCTTCCGCGATTACTTGATTTGATGCAAATTAGATTCTAAATCGTGTATCTAATCGTGTGTTATTGCTATTTATTTTTAAAGTACACCACATTTTATATTAATTTGATTTTGAAATAATTATTGCCCGCGAAATCCTGACGCATATCAGATTATAAACTTGCACATTAAAATCTTAGTACTAGAAATTCTTAATCAATTTATTTCTAATATTATTTTTTTATTTCGAAATCACTAAAGAAATGTAATTTATATCTAAGAAATTTAATCAATCGTAATGCTCAAAACTCGGAAACAAACTGATGCTTCATTGATTTTTTTAAAACTCTTTTAGTGGAATTGCCAGATGACACGAGCTTGATTCATTTGTTTAAATTTAACTTTGTATATTATGTATTCCAAGTATAAAATATTATTATTACTTATTTTTTAAATACTCAGGAACATCTTGTTGCTGATATTTTATTTTAATTATTCCTTCTTCGTGCCCTTTTTTAAATAATGATTAAATTCTTTGTGGGTTTTAGGTTTATATTTGTAAATATTTAAATCAGACGAGCGACGACGGCGACGTTTCAAACGTGGTAACGTTTTTCTTCAGGTTCTAAAACATAGTAATTAATGTTTTATAGCTACAATTAAAAAAAAATATAGGATATGTATGTATGTACTTACATTTAAAAACATTAAAATAATATTGATTAACAAAAACAAATTTACAGATTTCACTCATAGAGTAAGAATGGGAGCATTGAATGTGACTTGCATTTGCATAGCTCTTTATTGATGTAAGCTTAATACAAGCATGATATGTATAACAATCTTAAAACTAGGACAACAATTACAAATTAAAAAACTTAACACTAAATTAAAATTAAAGAGCCAGGAAATAAGGACATGACAGGTTAGAGGTTAATTTATGAGAGCGCGTTGAAGGGAGGATTTGGAGAAATTAGGATCGAAAATGGTTGAGGTATTAACTTTCCGAAGCATTCTGGTCATCGGTTCATTCTGGCCGTACTCAGTTCGATGGAAGGGAATACATAATAGTAGTATTGTCCTTAAATGACGTGGGTTTGCGTTAAATTTAATTTTATCACGGAGGGCTGGACAATGGATGCCACCAGTAAAGAGCTGGTGTATAAAAATAATTTCTGCATAATCACGACGTCGGTATAAGGGTTGCAAATCTATAAGCTTCACACGATTTTCATAGGGAGGTAAGTTGAAGGGGTCCTCCCAACCAAGGCCACGTAACGCAAATCGTAAAAGTCTGCGTTGAACCACCTCAATACGTTGAATATGAACCTGATGGTATGGTGACCAGACCTGAGAAGCATATTCTAGCAGGATTTGAAAATTCTTTTGACCAGCCTTTAACGAACCCAAGTGTGGAATTAGCTCTATTAATAATATTGCTAATATGTTCGCGAAAGTTAAGTTGACAATCACAATAACACCTAGGTCACGAATGGTAGTGACAGTAGAGATAGGTTGATTGTTAATTTGGTATTGAAGTTGTGGCAAGGGCATGCGCTTGCGAGAGTAAGTAATGGCTTGACATTTGTTTACATTGAGCTCAAGGAAGTTTTGTTGACACCAGGTACGGACATTATTTAAGTCTTGAAGCGGTTGAGCACTTGAAATGGAAAAAAAAAATTGTTGGGATGCGCATATCATCAGCATAATTCTCAAGGTCAGATTTATAAAGAATATGCTCAACATCATTAATAGTCAATAGGAACATCAGGGGCCCTAGGTGACTTCCTTGCGGGACACCTGAATTTGAACATATAGGGTTAGAAATACATGACCTAAAAATTACTCTATATTCACGATTATAGAGATAGGAATGTATCTAGGAAACAAAGAGGGGAGGAAAACAGTATTTTTGAAGTTTAAAGACAATGGGGTGTATTTATAGTCATTTTAGACCTGGGTCTAAGTTAAACATAGCTTTGGTTGAATTTTCGGACGTTGATTCTATTTTTTTAAGTTTATCATTTCAAAATATTTGAAGCTATTTGTGTAGTAGACCAAGTTAATTATCTTATAAAAATATAAAACCAACAATTTGTAATTGAAATCGGACTGTATTCATTGAGCCAAAATTGTCTTAAACTGTAGTTTAGTTAAACCTGGGTCTATCTGCGACTATGAATATGCCCCAATGATGTTATGAGAGATTTTATCGAAAGCCTTATCCGTCGAGTACACAAAGTTTTGGAAACAAATTCAGTAAGATTTGTAATCGTTGATTTACCTTTAAGAAAGCCATGCTGTTTTGGAAAGAATAGTTGTTCACAATGAAGAAGCATAGTGTCATGAATTATACTCTTAAAAAGTTTAGGTATACAAGAGAGTTTTGCAATAGGTCTGTATTTACATATATCATTCTTAAATTTTTTTTTGTGGACAGGGATGATGAATGAGTCTTTCCATTGTTAAGGAAACACACCACCGGAGATAGATAATTGAAAAAGAGCTGTGAGAGGTTGGGCTATTTTAGAGACACATTTCTCAAGGACAATAGGAAGAATCCCATCAGGCCCAGAAGAAAAGTCATCCTTAAGTCATAGGGCTGGCCAGCAGACGAGACTAAGCGAGACTTTTGGAAGTCTCGTCTCGGTCTCGTTAAAATCGAAAATTTTCAGTCTCTTTTCGGTCTCGTGTCAGTCTCGTATAATTTAGTCTCGTCTCGGTCTCGTCTCCGAAAAATACGATTTCCGGACAACCTGTTGATTATTGGAATGAAATATTTTCGATTATAGTTTGAATACGTAGGTACAGAAGAAAACATTGTATTTAAAATCTATTGTAATATCATGAAGAAATAAACTGGCGCTAGTCGAAGTGAGGGCAGTAAGAACTAAAATTTGGCTAAAATTTGGGAGACTTTTAGTAACTTTTAGGTTTGTGTTTAAGGTCTCTACAATCGGTTGGTTTGAAAATAGAATAGAGTTAGAGTAGGACAACAAAAATGAAGACAAATATATGAGATTGCAAGGGAGACTATTTTAAGTTTTTTTAACCTACTGTTATTGGTAGAATAGATAAGAATAGTTTTTGTTGTTTGTTTCAGAACGATTTGAGCTTTCAATAAGTGCACAGCTATGTTCGATTAAGGGACCAGTTATAGCTATCATTGAAATTCATCATTGAAAATATTAATTCTCAATTCTGAGAGATTTTGAAGAAAAAATAAATGATTATTTTGATGCCAAAGTAAAGCTTATTGACTTAATTATTATTTTCAGATAAAAAATATTCAATTTGGCACCACTTTTCTCATAAAATGACTTTTAATTTTTCAATGACGAACTACCTTACCAATGATCATTGAAATAATTAAAAGTTACGTTATGGGGAAGATATGGCTCAAAATGAATTTTTTTGGAGGAGAAATAATTTTGAAGTCTTAAGCTACCTTTCTGCATTAAAATATTCAATGATTAAACTTTCGAAGCATCTCAAAATCAACAATTAACTTTTTCAATTATGGTTTTCAATGATAGCTATAACTGGCCCCTAACACAAGCGTTTAATTGCTGACAAGAGAAACAGAAGATTGAAATCCTTCAGTAAAATATAAAGTAAGGAAAGATTTTATCATTTATAGTGTCACAACAGCTTGTCTTTAATAACCATAATTCAAAAAGCATTAAATTTGGATTTTTTTATTAGATTTCCAACTTTGTAGTCTCTAGTTTATGTAAAGAATATGCCAACCAACAAATTTAAATTAATAATTTCTAAATAACTAAGTAAATAAGGTAGATGAAAAAAACATAGACAAAAATTGTTTTAAATTTTTTCGAAGTTTTCAAGAATTTGCAGATAGTTTTTTTTTTGTGAAAATCTTAAGGGCAGTCTTTTTAACCTTAATCTGGAGGGCCCGTTTAGAATTTTGTAAGTTACGAATTTATTTAATAACATTATATTATCCCTAATAGTAGGAGGTTTAAGTCAATAAGCCAATATGTGCGTGGGTTTTGTTTTACAAATTTGTATAATTTTGTACCAACTTTTCAATTTTATGCGCCAAAAATCGAAACGACTATAACTCAATCACATTTTTAGAATGAAATTGAACAACATTTTCCGATTAAGTTTGCATACAAATTTAAGTCATCCCTGCTTTAATTTTTCACCTCATTCATAAAGATATGATATATTTTGTTTGCGACAAACCATCTTCAGAATTAGGTACAAGAACAGCCACATTTGTCTCTCATCTTCTTGTGACTATAAGTGGCCTCTACTGTATATTACTTCTATTTTTCCAGTGGTACGAGCTACAAAATAGATTATTACATTGAAATCCAAGAAAATATAAAGTTAGGAACGATTGTACCTGTTCGTTGCGGTGTCACAAAATGCTCATCCTTTTTAATCATAATTCAAAAAGTAAAAGAATCTTAAATTACAACTTTTGTACCATATCAATTTTCCGTATAAATTTTGAATAATTAAGTCAATAAGGGAGGTACAAAAAAATTGATTTTCATTTATTTTTCAAAGTTTTCATGCAATTGTAGATTGCTTTTTTTTTCAATTAATCTTTTATGTCTGGCTTAATGAAGTATTTAAAATCTTAAAATCGGAGACTAGTTGGTTGCAGGACGCCAAAGGCTCCCGTCGAACATAATTATTTTAGCCAGGGCTGAGCGCAAATATGTATAAAATTTAGTTTATATTTTTTTTGTACAAAAGTTATTTTTTTTTTTGTAGAAAAGCTATTTTTTTATGTAAAAAAGTTATTTTTTTTTTTTGTAAAAAAGTTAATTTGTTTTTGTAAAAAAGTTTTTTTTTTGTAGAAAATGACTTTTTTTGTGAAAAAGTTATTTTAAATTTATTATTATATACATAATACATTAATAATAAATAGGTTCAAAACTTTTGTAAATTCTACTGTGGTAAATTTTGCATGCATCTCTTTATCCTCCATTCCTTTTCTACCCCCCAACCACTGTAAACACACGCACTGTGCCTGTACACAACACAACACAACATATCAACCGAAAATTCGATACTCTGCTGTAGTTGTGCTCTGCAGTCTGCACCTTCCAATAAAAGACCTACAAATATGTAGGTCATTATTTATGTCATCATTAATTTTCATTCCCTTCTTACTTCTTAGCACAAGCACGAAACATAGCCCAACCAACAATTCGATACGCTGCGATGTTCATCGCTTACAAAGATATGTTCATTTTAATTTTGTAGGTAGCTTCTGTGGTAACACCAACCAAATTTTACGCAAAATGCGCCTACTACGCTTAGGTTCATTTTCATTTGTATTCATTTGTACTTTATTCATTTTGGTAACACCATAATTTGTGCAAAACGAGTCTATTGACAACTGAAGGCAGTGCTCTGGCGGCAAACCCTTGAACTTGGATGTATACACTAGACTAGAAACTGTCATAAAAATATGTGATTTGAGAAGTGTGTATTAAAAATAATTATTACAAACAATTAAACAATTTAAACAATAATAAAATTAATATTTTTGTAAAACAAAGAAGTGAAACATTTCATTAAAACAATTTTTCCATAAGAATTGAACTGTGATTTTATTATAAAGTTTAATAAAAGTGGGTGCGATTTCGTGAGTGCTCTTGGACGTAAATAGTTTGTTTTTATTAAATAAATAAAAGATAATTAAGAACTATTTTTCTTTCTTCATCTTGTCAATAGGTGTAGAGAGTCAAGATCTTCATTAGTGGCTTCAAAATTCCTGGTCCGCCAGTTCTAGTTATCAAACAGCGATTACTGTGTTGATGTTCCCATCGTGAACGAGTAAGTTGCAACTAGAACTTATAAAATTGCAAGAAAAAATAGATTTTTTTTTATTTATTTCTTTAGCTCAAAGCAGGAGCTTACACCTACAAGTAAACCTACTATACATACTTAACTATAGTACATTAACTCCATTCTACCGCAGTCTAGAGCTTCAGTCCATCAACCTGTTGGATATCCTGGTGCACCTTCACCATCATTTCTCAACAATGTAAGCGTTAAATTTTAAGTTTTGGAAGTTGATCTATTTATATTATTATCTTTGAAAGGAGTTGTCCAGCATCGGTTGATGCTTAATTTGAAAGTATCAAGAGCAGAATACAAAAAAGGTATCAACCACGTTTTTTTGGATAACCAGTTCCCTTTGGAACTCCAATCTATTTTAAGATTTTACTTTTCCAAGTGAACAGCGAAAAGCTTTTAAAGTATATCTTTGGAACTGGTTCTCCAATAAAGGCGTTTGATACCTTTTTTGAATCAGCACTTCTTACTCCCAAAAAAAGCATCAACAATTTTTCAAGAGAACTAGTATTCAAAAAAATAACTCTTGGAATACGTATACCACATTCCAAATAGTGTATTTCAAGAGTAATTTTTTTCAATAAGCACTTTATGTTAAAACTTTTGATGCTAGTTTTGAGAGTATCAAACGCCGCTTACAAAAAGGTATCAACCATATTTTTTGGATAACCAGTTCCAAAGATACACCCCAATCCATTTTAAGATTTTACTTTTCCAAGTGAACAGCGAAAAGCTTTTAAAGTATATCTTTGAAACGGGTTCTCCAATAAAGGCGGTTGATACCTTTTTTGAATCAGCACTTCCTACTCTCAAAATAAGCACCAACTATTATTCCAAGGAAGTAGTATTAAAAAATATAACTCTTGGAATACATATACCAAATAAGTGTGTTTCAAGAGTTATTTATTCAATAAGCCTATTCTGTAAAAACTTTTGATGCTTGTTTTGAAAGTATCAATCTCCGATTACAAAAAGATATCAACCGCCTTTATTCGACAACCTGTTCCGAAGACACAGTCCAAAAGCTTTTCAGTTTATACGTTTTTTTTCCTTTTGTTGACATTATTTATTTATTGAATATTACAATTTTTCAATATGTGGCTGTACCTACATTTTTGTTTTATTCCAGACAATTCCGCGGCTAATCCTGGTCATTGTGGAGTTCCTCTTAAGAAACTGGAAAAATCTGCTTTTAATCAAACTATTCCTAATTGTTTCAATGCCTTTTAACTTCATATTCGTTGAACTTTTTTAAGTGTTTCGAAACAAATAAAAATATTTTGTTTTAGTTTCTGCTTATTTTATTGATATTATAATAATTTCACAGATTGTGATGTTTGTATGACTTTTTACATACTTTATATACATTTTTAAAATTGCTTGTATTTGGTTATAACTACATTACTTTTTAAGATCAAAAATTATGTACACTTTTATTCTTGATCCACTGTAGCAGTACTATCGCAACAACGAATCTTAAGAGGAAACTAAACTAAATCAAATCTAAGTATTTTATAGGTATATATTTTTATTTTTGTTACAAGTAACTTTTATTCCTAAGTTTATTATTTAATAACTTAATAATTGTACATCACTCACCTTTAACAATTACTTTTTCATAAATTTGAACATGTAGAGAATTTTGTAATTTAAATTATTGATACACTTAAAACATTTAAATCTTTATGTGACTTTGTAAATTAAATACTTTTTTTAAATAAATGGAATGAAAATACTATGCCGAGAAATTATTTCTTAGATTTCTATTAAATACGATTTTAAAAGTTTAAGAATGGAAGTATAATTTGAAATTGCCTTTTTGACATGAAGGCTTCCTCGGATGTATCAATCTTTGTTCCTTCTGCTTTTATTTTAATCTCATAGTTTTTGTAGATCATCTAAAAAAAAAAAACAAAGAAAACAATTTATTTTCGGCCGAGATTTTGTTTTGGTTGATTGAATTCTGAGTCTGAGTCGTAAATTAAGTCCTGGTAGTGAACACTAGGTACAATGTATTTTAATATACATAGATAAATATTTTTAAAAAAATTTCATATGGAACACGTTTAAAAAAAAAATCGACTGAAATTTTTCAAAAGTGTTTTATATGATTTTTTTTTTAAATATTTATCTTTATAGTGGTTTGGACATAACAGCGTTTTATAACTAGCACTTACAAGTATTTTGTATGACTTTTTCTTGATTATTAAATAAAAATTGCTCAACAGCGAAAAGTAGAAAATTAATTTATGTATGTAAAGTGAATTAATTTAAAAAATAAATTACTTACAATCTTAAAAATTTGATTGCAATCCAAAAGAGTACTAAATGTGGTTCAATGAATATAACCCTTAACCTTTATCTATATTTTACTGGAGCCCACCATGCACTGAAATGGAACGTGGAAGCTTTGCCCATTGTGTCGGACAATTAAATGCCCACGACAAGAAGATGCACCAACCACCGTTACAGTATCAACTTTTTTGAGTTGCTCCGATGGGTATTACTATCCTCCGGAAATTCATTTCCATAGGTAGACAAGCTTTAAATTTCCAGGTGTACAGTATATGAACGTGATGGTGGAACTGGAGGTGGACGCTCCTATGGGAAACCATAATATGCATAATAGGGTTAATGTTAACTCAAAGATATTGTACTTACTTAATCTAATACGAAGGGCTACATCTTATAATACTTATACTTATACGACTTATGCAATAAATCTTTGAGTCAAATTTTTCATTTGGATCTGGTAGTTTTTTTTTTGCATGTTCTCCTTTCAGCTAAATTGGCACTTTATAAAATCAAAATTGATTTGATATTTTCTAGTAATAAAAAAAAAAACTATTAGTGACTCTTTTTTATTGTAGTACATAAGAGATTAGGCAAAGAAAAGACAACGTATTTCTTTCTTATTTAAATAGGTGCATAATAGGTATTTAAGAAGATGATATGAAAGAAATCAAACGATAGTAAATAGCTAATAAACTAATTATAGTATAGGGTGTACATTTATGATTTGTTAAATAATGATAGATAAATATAGATTTACCAGTGAAATATAGTTATAAGTAATAATTATACGATAATCTTGATAGATACAAAATTAATATACCTAAATCAATATATATGTAATTAAAAGCCTACATTTCGGCCATTCCTGACATAAAATCGACTCGATTTTCTTATTATCTTTTGGTATTTTTAAAGCAATTTGATTTTTCAAAATATTTTTTTTTTTTTTTTGATAATATCGTTATATGAAATCATTTTTCAAAACATTAGTTAAATACGAAATTATCTAATCTGAACGAAACGGAACCGTTAAGTATTGTTTTTTTTCTTGTTTTGTTTTTGTATTTATTTATGTTCTTATAAATGT
This sequence comes from Melangyna quadrimaculata, assembly GCA_949320155.1. Lineage (NCBI taxonomy): Eukaryota > Metazoa > Arthropoda > Insecta > Diptera > Syrphidae > Melangyna > Melangyna quadrimaculata. The sequence goes on from OX439484.1 coordinate 137,916,327, forward strand.
GTACAGATTTTAATTGTTCACCACATACGGTTTCATATTTTCGGGACTAGATATCCCATCGTATCGAATACGAGAAACTTTTAAGTTTTCAAGATCTTTTCTGATCTGAACGAAACGGAACCGTTAAGTATTGTTTTTTTTTTTGTTTTGTTTTTGTACTTATTTATGTTCTTATAAATGTGTACAGATTTTAATTGTTCACCACATACGGTTTCATATTTTCGGGACTAGATATCCCATCGTATCGAATACGAGAAACTTTTAAGTTTTCAAGATCTTTTATGCGATATCTGTCATTAGGCAAAACTTCGTACATTTCATAAGGGCCTTTGTATTTAGGCAAAAGTTTTTTATTTACGCCCGCAGTAGTGATTATATTTTTAACAACAATGTAGTCGCCTACCTTATAACGATGTGGTTTTTTGTGGTTTTTATCGTACTGAATTTTGTTTATTTCTTGGTTTCGCGTAATTTTTAAACTAGCGTTTTCTCTTTCCTGAGCGATGTTTATTGGTTCTTTTTGAGATACGTTAGATTCAAGGTACTCGCGGACTTTATCGTAGCCTTCCCTCTTTTGCAAAACTTCAAAGAGAAGAATACTTGGACTTGTTCCTGTGCTTCTATTAATGGTGTTATTAATAGAGAACTCTATTTTATATAAATGTTTTGACCATTCGCCCGGCTCGATTTCAGTTTCTTTTGACAACATTGCCGTCAAAAGTCTATTAATTCTCTCCACCTGACCATTGGACTGGGGAGAATGAGTGGCTACTTTAATATGTGTTACATCGAAATCTCTACAAAATGATGCAAACTCTTCAGAGGTAAATTCTATGACTTCCTTAGAGCTTGTGGTTTTAACTGAGTATAATTTAGTAAACTTAGTGAATCCATCTACTATGAGGAAAATGTGCTTTTTTAAATTTCTTGCACCTGCTGGGAGAGGTCCGTAATGGTCCACATGAATTGTTTCAAAGGGTATATTACCTTTTTGAATTCTGTGTAATTCCCCTTCCTTTTTCCCAGAGGGCACGGCAAAATAGATGCATTTCAAACAGGATTTGATGTAATCCTTGATTTTGTCTTTCATCGAGGGGAACCAGTATGTTTTTCGTAGGTATTCGAATACCGTATCCGCACCTACATGACAAAGACCATCGTGGTGACTTTGAATGATAACATTTTCCATTTGCTTTGGAACATAAAACGCAACAAAGTCTTTGCATTTGCGATAAATAAGACCATTTATCATTTCATAAAGTGGGTGTTGCTTATGTTCCAAAGTTTTGACTATTCTTGAATGTTTGCGTCTTTGTTTTGGGCACAAGCAAGTGCAGATTCAAATGAATCGGGTTGAATTAAGAGGATGTTATGACACCTGCTTAATGCATCAACATGGTTCATTCTACAAGAATCTCTATGCTCAACTAAGTAAACATATTCTTGGAGCTCCAACGCCCATCTGGATATTCGAGGATTAATCATTTTCTTGCTTAATGCGAGTGTCAAGGACTTGCAGTCAGTTATAATTTTAAAGTTTATACCCATTAAATACGTTCGAAGCCTTCTCAAAGCGTAAATAATCGCAAGAGTTTCGAGTTCAAATGAATGGTATCTTGACTCTGCGGCTGTTGACCTCTTCGAAAAAAAGAAAATAGGATGAAACTTTTTATCCTTCTGCCTCTGCAGTAAAACTGCTCCAAATCCTAAGGAACTGGCATCGCAGTGAAGCTCAGTTTTGGCCTGTGGAGAGTAAATACTTAAAACTGGAGCTTCAAGGAGTTTTTGTTTTAAGGTTTCAAAAGTGGTTATCTCCCTTTCACCGAATTGGAATTGGACATTTTGCTTGAGTAAATCATAAAGGCGTTTTGATATTACTGAGAAATTTTGAATGAATTTCCTAAAATAGGAACATAAACCTAAAAATGAGTGTAGCTCCTTAATGGTTTTTGGAGTGGGGAAATTTTGTACGGTGACTAATCCACCTGAATTAGGTTTTATACCATTTGCACTCACTTCATAACCTAGATATGTAATTGTCTCCGCCATTAAAAGACATTTGTCGTATCGAAGTTCTAATTTGTATTCCGAAACAATATTAGCAACTTTTTCCAGAATAGTAAAATGCTCCTCTTTGGTTTCAGTGGCTACTAGCAAATCGTCAATATAAACGAGTATCTTACCATCGGCTATTAAATTTTTAAAGATTGAATTAACGTAGTGCTGAAAAGTAGCCGGGGCGTTTTTGAGGTCGAATGGCATATGAAGGTACTCGTACTGCCCCAAAGGCGTCACAAATGACGTATACTTTACAGATTCATCTGCCATTTTCACGTGGTGAAACCCATTTTTAAGGTCTAATAATGAAAAGTACTTTTTATTTCTTAACCTATCTAAATGATCCTCTATTAAGGGGAGAGGGTAATTATCCTTTTGCGTTACGCGGTTTAACTGCCTATAATCAATGCATACTCTTAATGCTCCGTTTTTCTTCTTAGTTAAAACGATAGGCGACGCAAAAGGTGAATTACTCTCCCGTATTATTTTCCGTTCTAAGAGATCATCCAACATTTTTCTTTCTTAATTCGATAGTATGCATGTAGGGTAACCGCCGGCCGTGGTGCACATTTTAAATTAACATTCGCGATTAATTCTCATTTTATAAGGGAAATTCGAATGAGAAATATTTTAATCTGAATTGGTTAGCTTCATAATATCGTAAACTCGTTGTGTTTCTTCGTATGTTAGGTTTCTATTGATTATTAAATTAAACTCATTTCGGTCATAGCAAGTATCTATATTTAAAATATCTTTCGGGAAATTATCGTCATTTTGTTTGATTTTATCAGATTTGCTGTCAAAATTACCATCACAATTATTTTGTTCACTAATTTTTAAATTTGTTTCGTCTAAATTTTCAAAATATTTTAAATTATTATCTGTACCTAAATTGTTATCATAACTAGTTGAATAAGTAGCATAAGTTTTCAAAATTTGTTTATCATAAATTTTTGCTTGATTTATCAATTTTATTTTAGAACTATCATAACTCAATTTAATTTTGCTTGCTTGTAAAAAATCTCTGCCGGGAACAACAGATTTAGCCATTGTTTTATTTTTAACTACATGCAACATGCAACTTAAAGAACTATCACTTACATAAATAATACACTTAACTCGTCCAAGTATGTTTAATTTCGCTTCGTTGATTCCAAAATACTGAACGCCGTCCTCTTCTAGTGGCAGGATTACAAAAGATGGTGTGAATTGTTCCTGAATGAAGCTTATAGGGCTTCCTGTGTCTACCATAGTGTTAGTTCGTCTTCTTCAGGTTCTGATTCGATTTCGGGCTGCTGCACTAATAGTACCGTTGGTGGATTTACAGATGGGTTTGCAAGTGGCATGGCGTTCTTACAAGTCGTTGCTAGATGCCCTTGCTTTCCACACTATAAGCAGCTTCCTCGTTCTGACCGTGGCCTTGGGCAGCTACTGGCAATGTGTCCGGGCTCGTTGCAGTTAAAGCACCTGTTTACAAGTCGCTTTATGATGATGAAGATGCAGTCGGTGCCGAACAGGAGGAATAGACAGGTGCATTCTTCGTGGTGTAGGACTTCATTTTCTGGTACTTCTTCAGCATTTGCTTCAGGTCAGCGATACTCTTTGCAGTAAGAAGAAGCTTTTTATTACAAAAAGCATCAGGAATCCCTTTTATGATGTACTGAATAAGGTCTTCGTCTTCAATATCGGCATGGTATCATTGTATATATACTCTTATAGTAATATCATGGCTCAAATTTTGTAGTACTAATAGTACTCACGAAATGTGCCGAAATTGGCGTTAAAATCGCTTAAATGCACAATAGAGACCTGGGGATAACGATGCAAGGAAAAATAAAAACAATTAGTAAGAGGGAGAGGAGAACATTGATAAAATTCGTACAACTATAATGGTAGTAAGGGAGTCAGATGTTTTTGTCAGTCAACAACGAGAATAAGGGGAAAAAAATGAGAATATATGTTTTCATATGGGCTTATTCTTCGGTTATGTTCTTACAGTTTTTTTCAATGAGTTTTTGTTGCTTTCTTTTGATGGCTTTGGGTATATGGTTTTTTGCACGATTTTGCAAGGTTACTATATTGGCAAATTGGTACCATATGTATCATGTAGGTAGGTATGTATGTACATTTTTATAAATTAGTAGGTAGATATACTAGGTAGGTATTTAAAGAAATTAATTTGTTTTGCAAAAAAAAGTATGAAAATAGGTAGGTATGGTAGGTATGGTAGGTACACATGTACCTAAATATTTTGAATTGAGGTATGTAGGTAGGTAAATTAAAACTTGATATACCTAGGTAGGTAGGTACGTAAGGTTATTTTAATGTATGTACCTACATAGGTATTATCAATTAAAATAGGTAAGGTAGGAAGGTATGTATTAAAAAAATGAACAAAATTATTTTCAATTAAAGGTAGGTAGGTAGGTACCTACGTTTTTTGCACGATTTTGCAAGGTTAATATATTGGCCATTGGTACCATATTGTATCATGAAGGTAGATATGTATGTACATTTTTATAAATTAGTAGGTAGCTATACTGGGTAGGTATTTAAAGAAATTAATTTTGTTTGCAAAAAAAAGCATGAAAATAGGTAGTTATGGTAGGTACATAGGTACCTAAATATTTTGAATTGAGGTATGTAGGTAGGTAAATCAAAACTTGATATACCTAAGTAGCTAGGTAGGTAAGGTTATTTTAATGTATGTACCTACATAGGTATTATCAATTAAAATAGGTAAGGTCGTAAGGTAGGTAGGTATGTATTAAAAAAATAAACAAAATTATTTTCAATTGAAGGTAAGTAGTTACCTACGTAAATAGGTACCTATGCATAGGTAGGTACCTAGAAACATTTTGAAACTCAATTCAACAAACTCAATTTTTTTTTTTCAATAAAAAGCTTTTTTTGGGGTAAACAAAAATATTTTTTGAAAAATGAGTCTGGGGTCGACCCACACTAGCAACTTCCCATTGGTGCACTTGAAAACAATATACATACATACATATTTACCTAAGTGGTGGGTGGTAGAGTATACCTATATTACATAATTATATATTATATAGTGTAATTACTTTGGGTTTTTGGATAATCAGTATAAAGGTAGGTATAGATATAGAGATACAGGGCAAAATGTTACATTGCCTTTATTTTGTACTTTAGCTATATTTTTAATAGTAAAATTTGTTTGTAAATAGCTTAAAAATTATAGGAATCATATGCAAAATTTCGATTCTGATGTTAAACATTTTTCGAATTAAAACATTTTGATTTTTAGCTTTTTAGAGGGTGGTTTTAAAAATCTCAAAATTACACAACACTTAGATGGTATGGTATACATTTTTGGTAAGAATTTGAAATCGATATAATGTTTTTTTTTTTTTTCAAAATATGTGATTTAAAAAACATTTGTTCAGTATTTTAAATAGTTCAACAAATCGCACCAATTACAATAACTTCCAATGGGAAGGTAAAAATATCAATTGACAATATTATAGGTATCCATTATATACATACATGTATAGCAACTACTTATAAATAACAATTACTTTTCCCAATGACGCTACAGCTTAATTTATAAGTATTAAAATTATTTAGGTACTAAAATTTATAATTTTATAATAATAATAATTTTATGTAGGAGTGCACTAAAAAAGGATTTTTTTTAATTCTTAAATTAAATAGTGTTGCAACGCAACATGCAACAAGATCAACAAAACAAAAAAAAACTCATATACGTTTTGCCGACGGCAAAACCATATCCCCAATGCCAACTACCGACGGCAAAACGAGTTTTAAATGTTTTAATGATGAGAATTCAAAAATAGTCAATTCGAAAAGTGCTTAGTAGTTGCATGGGTGTAGATTTTTTATTTTTTTTATTTTTCCATATTTTTATAGAAGATGAATAAAGCAATTATTCATGTTTAACGAATTTTCGATAGGATTTTTTTTCGTGTCGAAAATGATTTTTGAAAAACATACATTTTTGTTGGTCAATCAATAGGTACATATACAATATACATACCTATAATAGGTAGATGCGTTTTGAAAACAACATTTGGTAAGCAACAACTCAATTTTTTTTGGTAAAAAATATTACAAAAGAAAATTATATTTTTGATGTTAAAAAAAAAATAAATATATTTGAGAAAAAAATTACATTAATTTTTTCATTTTGTAAAAAAACTGGTTTTTTCGATTTTTTACAAACAAATTATATTTTTGAATAAAAAGTTTAAAGTACCAAAAATCGAGTTGATCTTTCACTAAATCACATTTTTAGTATGAATTTTTTTAAGATTTTGCAAAAATTTTAATTCAGAATTTTAAATTACCAATTTCTACCTTAAATTCATGTATCATTTATTATGAACTAATAAGTATTTCTCAATTTTGAAGCCTCTAAATTTGTTTCGATGTAGATTTTTTGTGAATTTCTTTACTAAATTGGTCGGCCTTTTTTTTCCCGTTAGATTTACAAATATAAAATAACCCACATATTTGTAGAAAAGTAATACACGTATAATTGTGTTTCATTAGTTTTTTGAAATTCAAAAAATATTCATCAAGTTTTGAATTTAATATATTTAATCTATAGCTGAATTTTGAGATCTTAACTTTTAATATCGACCGAGTAGAAATGAAGTTATGATTTTTTATATTAAAAAAAAAATCGAATAAAAAATAATTTAAGATAACGGTGCTTTGCACTGGTTGACGAGTGTTGACAAAGCAGAGCATTTCTATGGATTTGAGCCGATTTTTTATGAGTTTTAAAAAATCAATTATACGCTTGTATAGGAGGTAGATTAAAAAATGAAGTAACAAATTAGTAGTTATTCTATTGAGATTAAATATAATTAAAAACTAAATCAATCCATGCACACACTAACATGTTATTAAGTAATATGTGTTAACAATATTATATTGTTAATTTCTCAGCTCAGCGGTACAGTAGGAATATAGAACATACAATAGCTATAATTCATTAGTACATTGCAAACCTGTACGACTCTTTACTAAAAAGATATTAACAAAAAAAGAAATTTTAAAATTTTTACTTTCTTAAATAAATCTGTCAAATGATAAGTTAGAAAGATAAAATTTTTACCATTTGATTGCTATCAAATACGTTTATCTATAACATAATGAAATTTAAGATTTTTCCAACAACCCATTAAAAAGATAAAAATCAAATACTTTGAAAATTTGACCAAACAAATTTAACCTTTTTCAAAAATCATTTTGGGTATGAAAAAAAATTCTATCAAAAATTCCTTAAACATGGATAATTTTTTTTCATTATCTTTAAAAATATTGTAAAATAAAAATTATTAATTATCTACCCTCATGAAACTACTAAGTACTTTTCGTAACGAATATTTGTCAATTTTCAGTCTTAAATCGGTTATATCTCGGTTTATAGATTTTAAATAAAAAAAGATGTACCCGTTTTTTCCTAACTTTTTTTAATCTTTAAAATAAAAAAAAATCAAGTCTCTACGACTACGGGTTTAGAAGTTAGTTTTTCGTCTTTATTTCAGTTTTTACCCTTTAAACCTTATTAAATGTACCAATTTCCAAAAATCCGTTCTTAGTGCACCCCTATATAAAATTTGCTATTCAATTAATTTTAGTATATATTTTTAGGACTTCTAGTTTGAGCTGTAGCGTGATTGGCAAATGCTGTTGTAATTTTTCTTTCTTTTATATAATAAAAAAAATAACAAATAAAATAACTTAACCTACTTAACCACTTAACATCGCATAGGGATTGTTTCTAGCAAACAATCAAACTATCAACACTTAACCTACCTCAACATCACATAAAGATTCCTTCTTCTAGCCACTGAAAAGTACCAAGGAAATTATGCCCATACATAAAAATAAAACTGAAATTTGGCAAGAAAATTGAATACCCATAAAACCAAAACCTACCCCCGATCATACTTACCTATATACTTACCTATGCACACATTCTTCATTTCCTACATCGCGATGGAAAAATCTGTCTACTTGCCCGCCGCAAACAGATGATTCCTACATTATCATTTGGGAACATACAAATTGTTTTTGTTTTTTTGTCATCTTTATTCTATATACTCCTCTTTTACTATCTACTTCCTATAGAAAACAAATTGACAGCCAAAACAAAACAGTTATTTTTTGTCTCCCTTGTAACCTCATACATTTTGTATAGCCTTCTCTATTCTTCTTTTCTTCCCTTACCATCATTTTTTTCTAATTTTTCCCCTCATATAATCTCTTCACAAATTGAAAAGTCTCTTAAATCGTTAGTTCTAACACTCCTCACCATACGCAGCGGCAATTATTTGAGCCATGATATTACTATAAGAGTATATATACAATGATAGTACTATCATGGTTGAAATAATTGTCGCTGCGTATGGTGAGGAGTGTTAGAACTAACGATTTAAGAGACTTTTCAATTTGTGAAGAGATTATATGAGGGGAAAAATTAGAAAAAAATGATGGTAAGGGAAGAAAAGAAGAATAGAGAAGGCTATACAAAATGTATGAGGTTACAAGGGAGACAAAAAATAACTGTTTTGTTTTGGCTGTCAATTTGTTTTCTATAGGAAGTAGATAGTAAAAGAGGAGTATATAGAATAAAGATGACAAAAAAACAAAAACAATTTGTATGTTCCCAAATGATAATGTAGGAATCATCTGTTTGCGGCGGGCAAGTAGACAGATTTTTCCATCGCGATGTAGGAAATGAAGAATGTGTGCATAGGTAAGTATATAGGTAAGTATGATCGGGGGTAGGTTTTGGTTTTATGGGTATTCAATTTTCTTGCCAAATTTCAGTTTTATTTTTATGTATGGGCATAATTTCCTTGGTACTTTTCAGTGGCTAGAAGAAGGAATCTTTATGTGATGTTGAGGTAGGTTAAGTGTTGATAGTTTGATTGTTTGCTAGAAACAATCCCTATGCGATGTTAAGTGGTTAAGTAGGTTAAGTTATTTTATTTGTTATTTTTTTTATTATATAAAAGAAAGAAAAATTACAACAGCATTTGCCAATCACGCTACAGCTCAAACTAGAAGTCCTAAAAATATATACTAAAATTAATTGAATAGCAAATTTTATATAGGGGTGCACTAAGAACGGATTTTTGGAAATTGGTACATTTAATAAGGTTTAAAGGGTAAAAACTGAAATAAAGTCGAAAAACTAACTTCTAAACCCGTAGTCGTAGAGACTTGATTTTTTTTTTATTTTAAAGATTAAAAAAAGTTAGGAAAAAACGGGTACATCTTTTTTTATTTAAAATCTATAAACCGAGATATAACCGATTTAAGACTGAAAATTGACAAATAGTCGTTACGAAAAGTACTAAGTAGTTTCATGGGGGTAGATATTTAATAATTTTTATTTTAACATATTTTTAAAGATAATGAAAAAAAATTATCCATGTTTAAGGAATTTTTGATAGAATTTTTTTTCATACCCAAAATGATTTTTGAAAAAGGTTAAATTTGTTTGGTCAAATTTTCAAAGTATTTGATTTTTATCTTTTTAATGGGTTGTTGGAAAAATCTTAAATTTCATTATGTTATAGATAAACGTATTTGATAGCAATCAAATGGTAAAAAATTTATCTTTCTAACTTATCATTTGACAGATTTATTTAAGAAAGTAAAAATTTTAAAATTTCTTTTTTTGTTAATATCTTTTTAGTAAAGAGTCGTACAGGTTTGCAATGTACTAATGAATTATAGCTATTGTATGTTCTATATTCCTACTGTACCGCTGAGCTGAGAAATTAACAATATAATATTGTTAACACATATTACTAAATAACATGTTAGTGTGTGCATGGATTGATTTAGTTTTTAATTATATTTAATCTCAATAGAATAACTCCTAATTTGTTACTTCATTTTTTAATCTACCTCCTATATAAGCGTATAATTGATTTTTTAAAATTCATAAAAAATCGGCTCAAATCCATAGAAATGCTCTGCTTTTTCAACAATCGTCAACCAGTGCAAAGCACCGTTATCTTAAATTATTTTTATTCGATTTTTTTTTAATATAAAAAATCATAACTTCATTTCTACTCGGTCGATATTAAAAGTTAAGATCTCAAAATTCAGCTATAGATTAAATATATTAAAATCAAACCTTCATGAATATTTTTTGAATTTCAAAAAACTAATGAAACACAATTATACGTGTATTACTTTTCTACAAATATGTGGGTTATTTTATATTTGTAAATCTAACGGGAAAAAAAGGCCGACCAATTTAGTAAAGAAATTCACAAAAAATCTACATCGAGACAAATTTAGAGGCTTCAAAATTGAGAAATACTTATTAGTTCATAATAAATGATACATGAATTTAAGGTAGAAATTGGTAATCTAAAATTCTGTGTTAAAATTTTTGCAAAATCTTAAAAAAATTCATACTAAAAATGTGATTTAGTGAAAGATCAACTCGATTTTTGGTACTTTAAACTTTTTATTCAAAAATATAATTTTTTTGTAAAAAATCGAAAAAAACTGTTTTTTTACAAAATGAAAAAATTAATGTAATTTTTTTCTCAAATATATTTATTTTTTTTAAACATCAAAAATATAATTTTCTTTTGTAATATTTTTTACCAAAAAAAAGCTACCTATTTATTGAAAAAAATTGAGTTGTTGCTTGTCAAATGTTGTTTTCAAAACGCATCTACCTATTATAGGTATGTATATTGTATATGTACCTATTTACCTACCTCCTACTTTCAATTGAAAATAATTTTGTTTCTTTTTTTGGTCTAACTAGGTACTAGGTAAGCTTAGGTACTGATACCTACCTAAAAAGTTTCTTTTCTTTTAAGTTTGAAATACCTGAGTTCATTTTTCAATTCAAAAAAGGGTACCTACATACATATATATTTTGTCTTCAAAAAAGTTATGACCTACATTTACATACCCAGGTGCCTGCCTATACCTACCTATGTACTTATTGTTTGTTTGTGCGATCCAGTCGTGCCCATTTTTTTTTGTTTTGAATTTAATAAAGCTAATATAAATTTGACGGGTCATTTATACTCCCTTTGAGTATGAAATTTTTCATCCCTCCCCAAAAATTTGTAAACACAATTTAGCCACATTTTAGAGCTATGTTTTAAGATCTAAAATCTCTGCGACTTTTTATTAAAAAGATATTGATACAAAACATAAAATTTTTTTTTCATAATGTTTACCCTTATATAAATCTGTTCAATTGATAGAAATACAAATATAGTTATACCTATAACATATTAAAATTTAAGATTTTTCCAACTACCCATTAAAAATATAAAAATCAGAAACTTTGAAAAATTGACCAACAAAAATGTATGTTTTTCAAAAATCATTTTCGACACGAAAAAAAATCATATCGAAAATTCCTTAAACATGAATAATTGCTTTATTCATCTTCTATAAAAATATGGAAAAATAAAAAAAATAAAAAATCTACACCCATGCAACTACTAAGCACTTTTCGAATTGACTATTTTTGAATTCTCATCATTAAAACATTTAAAACTCGTTTTGCCGTCGGTAGTTGGCATTGGGGATATGGTTTTGCCGTCGGCAAAACGTATATGAGTTTTTTTTTTGTTTTGTTGATCTTGTTGCATGTTGCGTTGCAACACTTTTAAATTTAAGAATTAAAAAAAATCCTTTTTTAGTGCACTCCTACATAAAATTATTATTATAATAAAATTATAAATTTTAGTACCTAAGTAATTTTAATACTTATAAATTAAGCTGTAGCGTCATTGGGAAAAGTAATTGTTATTTATAAGTAGTTGCTATACATGTATGTATATAATGGATACCCATAATATTGTCAATTGATATTTTTACCTTCCTATTGGAAGTTATTGTTATTGGTGCGATTTGTTGAACTATTTAAAATACTGAACAAATGTTTTTTAACTCACATATTTTGAAAAAAAAAAAACATTATATCGATTTCAAATTCTTATAAAAATGTATTTAACAACAGAATCGAAATTTTGCATATGATTCCTATAATTTTTAAGCTATTTACAAACAAATTTTACTATTATAAATATAGCTAAAGTACAAAATAAAGGCAATGTAACATTTTGCCCTGTATGTATATATCTATACCTACCTTTATACTGATTATCTAAAAACCCAAAGTAATTACACTATATAATATATAATTATGTAATATAGGTATACTCTACCAACCACCACTTAGGTAAATATGTATGTATGTATATTGTTTTCAAGTGCACCAATGGGAAGTTGCTAGTGTGGGTCGACCCCAGACTCATTTTTCAAAAATATTTTTTTTTACCCAAAAAAAAGCTTTTTATTGAAAAAAAATTGAGTTTGTTGAATTGAGTTTCAAAATGTTTCTAGGTACCTACCTATGCATAGGTACCTATTTACGTAGGTAACTACTTACCTTCAATTGAAAATAATTTTGTTTATTTTTTTAATACATACCTACCTACCTTACGACCTTACCTATTTTAATTGATAATACCTATGTAGGTACATACATTAAAATAACCTTATGTACCTACCTACCTGGGTATATCAAGTTTTAATTTACCTACCTACATACCTCAATTCAAAATATTTAGGTACATGTGTACCTACCATACCTACCTATTTTCATACTTTTTTTTGCAAAAGAAATTAATTTCTTTAAATACCTACCTAGTATATCTACCTACTAATTTATAAAAATGTACATACATACCTACCTACATGATACATATGGTACCAATTTGCCAATATAGTAACCTTGCAAAATCGTGCAAAAAACCATATACCCATAGCCATCAAAAGAAAGCAACAAAAACTCATTGAAAAAAACTGGAAGAACATAACAGAAGAATAAGCTCATAGAAACATATGTTTTCATTTTCTTCCCCTTATTCTCGTTGTTGACTCACAAAAACATCTGACTCCCTTACTACCATTATAGTTGTACGAATTTAATCAATGTTCTCCTCTCCCTCTTACTAATTGTTTTTATTTTTCCTTGCATCGTTATCCCCAGGTCTCTATTGTGCATTTAAGCGATTTTAACGCCAATTTCGGCACATTTCGTGAGTACTATTACTACTACAAAATTTCAACCATGATAGTACTATAAGGGTATATATACAATGGCTGAAGTAACCGCTCGGTGAAACTCTTGAAGAAGGCTAGACTTAAGCTCGATCCAAGTTGAACAACGTGAAGAGCGGAGAAACAGTTTTGCGGTACCATTGAGACTACGTCTCGCATATATAAATGATTGCTGGTCATTCCACCTATGCAAAGTTCTAGCTTCCTCAAAATTTCGCACCCATTGCTTTACGGTCTTCAATGTCCTTGTACGACATTGAACACGACGCACTGTCACTTGTTCTGCACATGAGGGCTGCAAGTTTTTCCTTTTGAATTATTATTTCCTGCTGCTTTCGTATTTTTTCATGAAGGTTGTTGATTTCGACTTGGAGATCATCGTCTTCCTCGTCACTGCATTCCAATTCACCTTGAGCATCAGAAAAATGAATGCTTAATTCAGGTTCATCCATGACGTCCACGTGCTCCTGTAACCTAATCTTCAAAGCGGCCTTATTGCCGTCAGTATTGAGACCCAAATTACTCAATTTTTCTTTTAAAGATGCTACAGTTGCCTCTTGCACAAATCTCTCTGCTCGTGCTTTTGCCATAACGTTTATTTCTTATTCAAAGAAAATTTTCGGGGTAGAGAGATCCACTTCTGATACGTAGTACATAAGAGATTAGGCAAAGAAAAGACAACGTATTTCTTTCAACGATGGACAAGAACTGCTTTATTTCTTAATTGTCAGTTAGAATATAGCGTACAATATTAACATTTATAATTTACAGTTGCATGTGCATGATCATGCGACTCTTATTTAAATAGGTATAATAGGTATTTAAGAAGATGATATGAAAGAGATCAAACGATAGTAAATAGCTAATAAAATAAACTAATTATAGTATAGGGTGTACATTTATGATTTGTTAAATAATGATAGATAAATATAGATTTACCAGTGAAATATAGTTATAAGTAATAATTATACGATAATCTTGATAGATACAAAATTAATATACCTAAATCAATATATATGTAACTAAAAGCCTACATTATTAAAACTTTTTTTTAACAGTTTCCCAATTCGGATTGCCCGGACTAAGATGGTTCACGAAAATATTTCCTCTTTCAGTTTACATTGACGTGCTCGACGTTTTTCTTTTAAACTTTCAACTTTCTTGAAAACATACCATCAACCCCAATTAACAATTTTACCTCTGTAAGGTCCATTTTTTAAATTTCTATAAGTTATTATTTCTACAAGGCTTGCATTTAGTTTGGACATAGTAGTTGCGAATTTTCGGAGCTATATTTTTTAAAACAGCTTCCTACAAACCTATTACAGGCAGTATCTATAATTTTCTGCAAGCCTGAATATTTACAATTTGGTTATAGTTTTAGTAAGGCTTCCCAGAAATTAGTTTTGAGAAGGCATGTGAAATAAAAGCAAGGAAAAAGCTTTCACAAGGAAGAACTGCCAAGAGCTCTTGAAGGGCCTGCTTACAAACGCCTGAAATAAGCTATTATGTGTACGAAAGTCTTATGGAAGCATAATTGTCAGTGGAATTATGTCAGTTTATTTTGTTTGTGTAAGCCCCCTGCGCAAAAGCCCGATACAAGCATTATTTTGTGTACTGGTCGGCGCATGTATGTTTCTACTGCCAAGAGAGGGTTACCACAGGTCAAATTATTTATGAAAATAAAAATATAAAAAACTCTATCATTTTGAAAATTTAAATTAAACCGATTCATTGAGTAGGTATGGTCTAATATTAAATCGTTTATATCTTGCAAAGTAAAAACGGAACAAACATTTATTTTCTACAGTGAGATAAATATGGTAAAAGAAAACAATTTAAATTCACTTGACAAAAAAAAACGAAAAAAAAAATATATTTATTTTTTTACATGAAACTATAATTATGTATATTCAGAAATGCAATACCACTTTTTTATTAGAAATGATTTAACAAAAAAAGACAAACTTTCTTCATATTCGTGGTTTGTCTTTTTTTTAATTTCTATAAAAAAAATAATACCCCGGATCCCACCAATAAAAATGATTCCCTCAGAATTAAATTTGATCGCAGTGGTAACTCTGATTAAGCATGACATCCAATTTTGGTTCTATAACCCAGTAAACACAAGCCCGATACAAGCATAATAATTGTGTGAACTCTGTCAGACGCATGCGCGAGAAGCATTTATTTCGATGAATTTGCCTCAGCGAAGTGATGTCAGTCTAATTTGTTTCTATAAGACTTGTGAAGAGGTGGTTATGCAAACTTAATTTAATTCATCCTCTCAGGCGCATGCGCGGGAAGTAATAATTTCGATTATTTGGTCTTAGCGAAGGGTTGCACACTCAACATGAAAGCATTAAAAGCTGGTACTTCGCATGGAAAGTAGTATTGATATGAAAAAAAGGTACTGCTGGCTGAATTATTCACAAACGAGGTAACCATAGTATAGTTCCTGTTTCATCGTTAAAAAATATTGTCACGTTAAGAAATTCGAATGTTTTCAAAAATTATCTTAGTATGATGCTTTCATTTCTCAGTAGTTTTTTTATTACATTTTAAACGCTTTTTAATATCTATACTACATACATACATAGCTACTTTAACCTTCCGTTAGTTGCGCGCACCTCACAGGTGCATAGTTTTTTTATACTTGCCGGCAAAGTTATGCCCAGAGGTTTAGCCCCCCAAACTTTCGTCTACCTTCCTTATTTTCGTTGCCTTAGAGGTCAGTATGTCCACGACCTCCGTCCGTCTCACATTAGAGGCGAAAAGGGTGTAATCACTCCTCACAGGTGCAACGCGACTAAATAAGTAATTTTTACAAATGTATGATTTTCAATGTTTTTTTCTTAATTTTTTGCATTGTGTTGATGAAAATAAGGATGTGGAGCAAAATAGTTCGTGAAAAGTGGGAAATAAAAGAGTTTTTATATTTTTTCTCAAACAAAGCACTTCGTTTTTAAAAAAACAATTTATTTCAACAAATAACGAACTTATATATTATTTGTTGTCTCACAAAAAGTATGTTTGTGTCACCACTTCCATGTTTTCTCTAATGAGTAAAGCAATCATGGAAACATTAATAATTAAAATAACATTAAGTAAAAAAAACTCCCTTGCCAGCAACAGACGAATGGTCACCTTTATTTTTAAAATTAGTTTAATTCATCAGGAAGCCCCAAGGAAGTTTTTAGGAAGCTTATTTCGGTTTCAAGTGGTTCCAATTTGGCACTCATTTTTCATATGCCAGGCTAGCTCGATACCTAAGGTGCCCAACCCAACCATCCTCGGTTCAACTCCCGCAAAATCCATCAAGTAAGACGGCTTTCACACAAGGAAACTGAGTTGCCAGAAACTGTTTTTTTCGGATATAAATAATTATTGAGAATTAAGTTCCAGAAGAAAATCATTACAAGCATGAAAATAAAGGAGAAAATATAGAAATAAAAATAAAGAATTAATTTTTATTTTGTTTTGCATTGTGCTTCGAAAAGGCTTCTCCTAGGCCCCGACAAGCCTTTTATAAGGGTTTTTAGATGTGTCTATCGAAACACTTGAACAAAACTACACTAATACATTTGCGATGTTTGAGTGTAGTTTTGTTCTATAAGGCCTTAGCGAAATAAATTGAGAACTTCCAATAAACCTGTAAATGATTGCTTGAAAGCCTTTCGAGCTTCTCAATGTGGGCTAAATGTGTTTATCTAAGGCCTTATAGAGACCAATTTGCTGATTAGGAAATAACTTCGATAACCCTTACAGAATTTAAATTGTTAGATGGGCCGTGGACCGGCGCGCGTTATTATTTGTCCCAGAAAAACTGGCGTTGTCGTCAAGTTTCTTGCGTTGTTGGTTGCCCATGAATATTATTGAATGTGAGTGGAGCAGGTTATATTTGTGTTCCGAAACCACCAAATCCGGTTGTGGGTTGCTTGTTCAAACTCGAGTTGAACAACGAACCAACTTGGTTAGTCTGGAAGTTGCTGAAACCAGTGGTCGGAGTAACTGCTCCAAACACAGAAGTGTTCCCAAATGCTGTAGCAGGCTTTTGTGCAAATAGTCACCCACCTGCAGTGCTGGTATTGACATTAGTACCAAATCCTCTGAATCCAATTTGGCTGTAGACGCTGCCAGAGCAAAGGCTGGCTTATTTTCTGTTGAAGGTGCCCCAAAGACAGAGCTCAGTGAACTGAAGCACCAAAACCACCAGGTGCTGCTGTATTCTGAGCTGCCGGCTGGGAGCAATCAATTCTGAAAAAAAAAATGAGAAATTAATTAAAAACTGTATGAGTTTGTTACGTTCATTAGGCCGTGTTTCTAAATTACCTCCAAAATACCTACATATCTATGGAAATATATCTTCCTAGCAGACAAAGTATTAAATATTATAAAAAAATATACATAAATAATATCCTGAACAGAATATTGTAGGTAGTTAATTTACTTATGTCGATTTCTGTTCAACTATTGGAGATCAAATCTTTTTTTGTTGTAAGGAACTCGCAAACAAAATAAATTTTGTTCTGTGATTGTATGTGTGTGTAATTTGACAGGCCCCAACCCACAATTCTTTAATTTTTTTTGAAAATGGAAAATTGTAATTCTATCTACATAATAGTAAATTTTATTTATTTAATTTACTGAAGAACGTGAACTTTATACTTTTACACCACGGATATAATTTATGTCGATTTCGATTCAACATTTTAAGATTTGGTGGTCAAACTTTAGATCAATCGAGGTAAAAAGAACTCAAAACGTGATTTGATCTATACTTGCAATTGTGTGAGTGCCATTTTCTATTGATTTGGATAAAAATGTCACTTTAATTTGGTGTGTGTGCAAGTGCGTGTGAAAACTGTGTATATCTTTGCCTGAAATCTACATTTGCAAAATTGATCTAAATCAAATCAGAACGTGAAATGTGAAAAAGATCAAAAAAATCGAATTATTTTTGTTGAATCGAAATCGACATTATTTGAACAAATTGACTGAAATGCCAAACCACGATAAACAGAAATAAGGTATGCTCATTAGATGCACCCAATTCGCCAACTTGCTTATGCTGAGACGTCATCGTCATCCACTTGTTCAAGAAGCGAGATTGTTAATTGGAAGTTATCAATTGGTTTTTGATATTTTATTTGTTTTTCCGTTTAAAAAGTGAATTTTAAAATTTGAAAATGGTTGTGTGTGCTGTTTTGGGGTGTAATAATACACCGAAAAGAAAAAATAGTGAAAAAATATCAAATAAAATATCACTATTTCCCGAAAGACGCTCAAATGTGCAAATTGTGGATTAGTGCTTGTGTCAATAAAAAAGATTATTCTTTAAAAAACAGTCGTGTTTGCTCAAAACATTTCGTTTAGAGTGACTATAAACTTTTAAATGTTCCTGAAAATAAAAGAGCTTTAAGGAAAGATTCAGTGCCATCAAAGAATTTGCCAAATGAACCTGAGCAATCTTCGAGAGACAAGAGGCAAGAAATACGAGAAAACAAGAGAATCGTTAATAAATGCCTAGCTACTTTCGAAAAGTAATTTGAAATAAACAGTTCTATATTATATATTTAACTATGTTTAATACCTTGTTATCAAAAACCCTCGACAAGTAACTTTGTTCCCGAAAGTCCACAAGAGGAAGAAATTTGTCGAGAGCATGATCAGGAGAATTGTTTGTATTACACAAATGGTAGCACCCAGCGAGAGTAAGATATACTTGTAAATAATTTTGAGTTACCTTAAATATTATTTTATTTTACAATATTTTTTTTAAAATAGAGTTGAATGCAACTGCAGTAAGGAACTAAGAATTATGGAACTGGAAAGACAAGTCAGCAGATTGAAGAAGAATCTGAAGCGGAAGAACCAGCAGGCATAAAATGATGAGGCTATTAAAACGGCTATGACTACATTTTTAAGAGGGTTATTTACATCTACCCAAGCAGAACAATTGGAGCATCACAATAAGAAGGCACGCTGGAAAGCTAAGGATATTTCTTCAGCAATGTCCCTATATTCTGCTGGTGCCAGATCCTATCGACTTCTTCGCAAACGAAACTTCCCCTTACCCGCCCCTTCAATTTTGCGTAGATGGGCCAAACAAATAGAAATCAAACCAGATACATTAAACAAAATAATTGAATTGATGTCTAAGTGGGACTACGACCAAAATGAGGAGCTATGGGTGCTCTCATTTGACGAAGTTAAAATCAAATCAACTTATGAATGCGAAAAGGCTAATGACATTGCTATGTGCCCGACAAAATATGCACAAGTTATTATGGTAAGATGGCTGGTCAAAAACTGGAAGCATGTGGTCTACTATGACCTTGATGCACCCATGACCGCAACTATTTTAAAATTTATTATTTTTAGCTAGAAGAAATATGTTTTACAGTCATAGCTATTGTTTCTGACATGGGGCCCACAAATGTTTTTTTGTGGAGAGAAATTTCCATTTCGGAAAACCAGCCTTTTATTTTTCATCCATGCAACCCTATGAAAAAGGTATTTTTCTTTGCAGATATTCCACACATGATAAAACTTAAGAAATCATTTTCTTTCTGTGACCGCATTAGTGCCAGGAAGGTACAAAATATATTCCACTAGTTTTAAAAGGGAACTTCTTTAGTTGAAAAATTTTGGAAAATTTCTAACCACCTCAAATCAATAGAAACATTTTTCTCTTTCCATTCACTTAGTTTTATATCGTCAATATATTTATTTATATATCCAACTTCGTCAAACAAATTGTTTTCCGAAATCGTTTGGGCAGTTTTCTGCAACACAAATACAAAACTTTTTTTAGACTGAGATCCCTATTTTTCTACAGTTTTCTGTAAAAATTTCTTACATGCAACATAAAACTCTGTTTATCTATTTGTCCGGACTCTGTTAAATTATTTAAAATTTGTTTAACTGGAGTGGAAATAAAATCGGCGGCCAACCTATCTTCCAATTTAGATATAAGATACAACATCTGTCCGCTCACCTACATTATGGGGTTTTTATTCCCTTCAATTGAGAATAGTATTGTGTTGTGTTATGAAATTATGTAAAGATTTCCTTACCGCTGGTGGGGAGAAATTCTTTCTAATTTAAGAAAACTAAGAGGAAGGTGATTCCTTTTCAAAATCTTTTTTGATACTCAATACTTAAAACTATTTTACGCTATTTATATCCTTTTTTCCTAAAGGAAAAAAAGATAACTATTATGTACACATTTTATAACTAAAGATAAACGAATACAAGCGTGATGATAATTCTTTGTCTCTTGCATGCTTATCGTACACACACACAAGAGACAGGCATCGTGGTTGTACTCGTGTATTTACATAGGTAATGGTGTTTAATCTTCAAACATTCTGCCCGGCGACTTGGCTAGTTTCTGACAGGGTGAATTCAATTTCTACAGTTTTTTTACGATTTGAATGATTTTTCACATATATATAACTTAATACTATTACAACAATAAAAATAACACTTAACGAAATATGGCCACTCATGTTGTGTATCTGATGAAGTGCCTTAAGTTAAATAGACGATGAATTCATGAAGATGAGTTGTTGCTTTAGTTTGTCGATTTCTCCAGTGTTATTTATTAAGATTATATGGGACGCCGTAACCTCAATTTCTTTTAAGTCAATGACATCTTTGGTGTACATATAGTTTGATATAGGCATCTTCCTTTGAGAATTCCATTGTTGCGATGATGACATGATAATTCCTTCATAAATCGCTGAACATCCCGCTTCTAGTTCTAAGACTCCTTGGTTAGGTAGCTCCAGTGCCATCGGTTTGTGTTTTCCGCATTCAATTATAACATTGACTTCGTTTAATACCCTGAACAACCAACGATTTCGCGGGGATAGTAGTTTCCAAAAACTGTTTTGTTTGGTTTCTTCAAATCGGCAGTTTGCATTTTGAGATTGTTTAAGAGCTGCTATTTCACAACCATTTTTAACCACATTCCATAATTGAATCTTGGAATAATATCAATTGTGAGTTCATTTTTTGAAACGAATTGTTGACATCTTCGGTAGTTTTCTTGAGAATATTTAGTGTAGAGTTAATTGTTGACGTCTGTTGTTTGCTAAGATACGCTATATTTTGTTGGTTATTTAATATTTCTTCCATATTTGCTTCCATTTCTTTTCTATCGTCTGCATCCATAATACCAAATAACATGTGTTGAAGTGAACCAATGAACTCTAAAGGGGCTCTACGATATCTTTGTTTTTTACCTAGTAGTAGATTATTGTTTTCCTGTAAGCGTTGATGTCGTCTTGTTAACGCCAATGTCATGAATTTGCATGAGTGTTCATATGCTAATAATTTATTGCAGTTGTTTTCCAAATTTTGAATACATTGTTGGATGTTTCTTATTTCATCAAAAAACATATTCAAATCATAATAAATGATCAGTTTCCATTTGGAATTTATGATATCCATGGGGCCCATGGTCTGAAGATAAACTGCTGTGTTGTTGTTGATCATGGATATGCGAGCCCCAAAGTCGGTTGATGTTCCTGTTGCCTTTGCTGAGCAAATATATAGGACAAGCAACATTAGGATTGGACTATAAAGCTTGGAGTTATTATTCTCAACATTCGTTTTTAGTGATGTAAGTAATTGTTGCTTTTCCTCTCTTTTTTCTTCTTCTTGAACCTTGGTAACTACTAATGGACATATTTTGTGAATAGGTCGTTTTAATTCCCCATTTTGTGTGTTGATTGTTACTACTCGGATTTTGCCGTCTAGTCCAGGATGCGTCTTTATAATTTTCCCCATTGGCCACTTTGCTGGGTGAGTGATTTCGTTTTTGATTATTACTATCTGGCCAGGTGTTAAGTTCTCTTTTGGCTCTTTCCATTTGTACCTCTGTTGAAGTAGAATTAGATATTCATCCTTCCATCTCTTCCAGAATTCATTCTTCATTTTTTGAATAATTTTCCAACGATCCAATGAGCTGATTTTTCGTTCCTCTTCTGGTTCTGGACTTTCAAGTATTGGTCGACCGATCAAGAAATGGCCAGGAGTTAAGACATATATTTCATCAGGGTTACTTCCAAATGAGGTTAAGGGTCTTGAATTTAGGATTGCTTCGATTTGAGTGAGTAACGTAGTAATTTCTTCAAATGTGAGCTTGGTTTCACCTATTACTCTTTTTAAGTGGTATTTTACTGATTTGACATCTGCCTCCCATATACCCCCAAAGTGTGGACTTGCCTAAACCCCCAAACAAATAAAGTTTTTGCCATCACCTCCCATAAAGTGAAATAAAATAAAATAAATAAATAGCCCAAAATTGCAATAATTAAACAACATATCGCGCGGCGAGAAAAAAAAAATCAAAAAAAAATCAACCAAAAACATATCAGTGCCAGTGCGTGTGGAATAGAAAAAAAAAAAAAAAAAAGTGCACCCACAAAAAAAAAGTCATCCATAATCCACAACAACAAAAAAAAACTAAATAACCCATAGCACAGCGAGCGGTACTCGCATTTCACTCCTTCCCAACATCTCTCGCAGTTGCTTTGGTTTGACCATTGCATACACTATGTGGTTAAAATCCATACAATGTGTGCAATGGACTAAATCAAAGTAATATTGGATAAATTGATGTAATCTTGTTTGGTCGACCAGGGGCGGCTCAATGCAATCTACCATTAAGGCATAACACTAATGGTAATTGTTATTGTGAAGTAATTTTGGTACCCAATATTTAATTTTAGCATAGTTAATTGTCTAGTTTTGTTTTTTTTTTATGTTGAATGCTGTAATGGAAGGTAAGTTTAGGGTCGATTATAGTAACATTCGGGGGCATAGGAAGAATTTCTGTGCTGCATATGTTCATACTGTAAAAAACAGGCCAGCAGTCTTCGCACTAAGCGAAACCCAGGTTGGTGAAAATACCGATCCCTCGGAATTCAGCCTCCAAGGTTATAATTTAGTGCCGATATTTTTTTCACATCATGGTCTTGCCGTCTATGTACGTAATGATGTTGCTTATCAGCTCCAACCACAATATGGCCAATGTATAAATACAAATTTTAACTTCATGTGGTTCAAGTTCACCATCCATAAGCGCATTATTCATACATGTTTTATTTACCGCAGCCCAAGTTTGGACGGCAATTCGACTTCCAACGAATTCGATGCGCTTTCTGACTCTATCCAGAGAATTGTTTCCCATTATCCGCACAGTGAAATCGTTGTTACGGGCGATTTCAATGTACACAATTCTACGTGGTTGCGCTATTCAGGCCAGACAACACCCGAAGGAAGGTATGTCGAGATTTTTGCTGAGTTAAATCACCTGACTCAGCTTGTTGACGAGCCTACTCGGATCCCTGACGTTACAGGTCAATCCACCAACACTCTAGATTTGTTTCTTACCTCCGACCCTGGTAAATACACCATTAGTGTATTATCACCTCTAGGCACATCAGACCATTGTGTCATATCTGCGAATTTCTCGTGCCACCAAAACACAGTTAAAGAAAAAACTCCGTTTGGCAGTACGAGAAAACCAACTGGGACGGTCTCAATGTTTTCTTCAGGAACTTTAACTGGTCACTATGCTTCCTCGATAGTGACGTAGATTCCAGTGCAGATATGATTACAAACTTAATTCTTTGTGGAATGAGAAATTTTATCCCGAATAGGGTGAAATCAATCAAACCCAAAGAAAACTCATGGTTTGATTCGAGCTGTAAGGAGGTTATTAGGGTTAGAGAAGTAAGCTTCCGTTGTTTATAAAGCCAACCCTACTGAGGAAAACCGGAAAAAGTTTCAACAAGCTAGAAAGACCTGCAACGTTCATATTCGACGAACCAAATTTTTACATGATCAAAAATTACGGCAAAAAATTCTACAATGTCCCAAAGGTAGTAAAAATTTTTGGTCATTTGTAAAAAACATACGAAACACCACCTCGTCCTCGGTTCCAACGCTCGTCTTCAATAACACCCCTTTTGTTAGCTCGTTAGATAAAGCCAATTTGCTTGCGGCACAGTTTGCTGTTAATTCGACGCTGCCAGAAAGTGTTATGGCTCCACCTGTACTTGAGAGCGTAAATGATTTTATGGGACAAATCTTCTTTCGCACTCGTGCAGTTGCTAGAGTTCTAAAAGATCTCGACATACACAAATCCGCTGGCCCGGATAGTATCCCTCCCATCGTTCTGAAGAGGTGTTCTTCAACGCTGGCAAAACCACTGCGTAAGCTTTTCCATCTGTCCTACTCAACTGGTCTCTTTCCGAGTGGATTGAAAACAGCATTTGTCCAGCCTGTCCCTAAAAAAGGCGTATCTTCTTCACCCTCTAATTATCGACCAATTGCACTAACGTCCCTTCTTTCCAAGGTCATGGAAACGCTGATTAATTTTCAGCTCAAGAAATATCTCGAGGAACGAAAGCTTCTTAATGACCGGCAGTACGGCTTTCGTAGCAATAGGTCCACTGGTGATTTGATGGTATATCTCACCGAACAGTGGAACAAATCTTTACATCGTTTTGGAGAAAGTAAGATTATTGCACTTGATATTTCAAAAGCGTTTGATAGAGTTTGGCATCAAGCTCTTTTATCAAAAATGCGCGCATTTGGTTTCGATGAATCTCTTCTTCATTGGATAAGAAATTACCTTTCGGACCGATCAATACAAGTTGTATTGGACGGTTTCAAGTCTGAAATCCACAAAATAAATGCTGGTGTGCCCCAGGGCTCCATTTTATCTCCGACTCTCTTCCTTATTTTTATAAATGATCTTTTGTCTGAAACTTCTAATCCATTAACCTGTTTCGCTGACGACAGTACCCTCAGCTTTTCATATTCGTTTACAGATTCACATCCATGTCCTTCGGATGTGGAACTTGAACGGCAGCGTATGATAAGCTCATTAAATTCTGATCTAAACAGCATCGTTCAATGGGGAATCAAAAACCGCGTAGAATTTAATGCTTATTAAACTCAATGCTGTCTCCTGTCGTTAAAGCGAAACCCACTCCCAATGCCGCTATCAATGGACGGCACTTGCATCGAGAAAACCAAACAGCTCTCAGTTCTCGGTATGTGTGTCACAGACCACCTTTTGTGGAATGACCACATATTTGATGTCGCCAAAAACGCTGCTAAGTGTTTAGGTTTTCTCCGCAGATGCAAGACATTTTTTTCCTCTTCTGATCTGGCTATGATCTACAAAGCCTTTGTTCGTCCAAAACTTGAGTATAATTCTCATGTCTGGGCAGGAGCTCCAAAAACTCACTTAAGTTTGTTGGACAGAATACAAAAGAGAGCTTTAAAAATGATAGGTGAAGGATCTATAACGGAAACAATTACATCTCTCGAACACCGCCGTAATGTTTCATGTCTTTCCCTATTATACCGTTATTTTTATACCGTTATTGTTCTAGTGAAATAGCCAGTTGCATTCCTCCCCTTAAACAATTCAACCGTAATACTCGCGCTTCTAGGAATGCCCATCAGTTTACCCTCGAGCCCAATTTGGACGTACTGTTAAGTATAGAGATTCTTTCTTTAGTCGAACCACAAGAATGTGGAATACTTTACCTGGCTCTGTGTTTCCCTCTTATTACAGTATTCAGACATTCAAAACAAATGTTCATCGGTATCTCCTTTTTAACCCTTTTCTATTTCCTGAACGCTCGCACTGTGTGTAAATATTTTAAGGGTAATAATAATCCCTTTTGTGCGCGCAAAGTTAAAAAAAAATCTGAGTTTTTCTTAACTGCTTTTTTGAAATCACTATCCAGTTTTCCTGCTGCTCCAACGAAGTTCGTTCCATTATCTGAATAGATGTGTTGACTTTTGCCTCTTCTTGCAAAGAATGTTCTTAACGCTGCTAGACATGCTTCTGAGGTTAATTCACTTACTGCTTCGAGATGGACTGCTTTAGTTGTCATACATACTAAAACCATGATATATCCTTTAAACGATTTTTGACCTCTGCCTTTAGAACTTCGCATTTGAAAAGGTCCTGAATAGTCTACTCCAGTATGGGAAAACGGAGGTGAACATGAGACACGATATTCTGGTAGGTTTCCCATGAGTAGTTTGTTGAAAGTATTCTTATATCGTATGCACCTCACACAAGTCCGTATGCATTTCTTTATGATGCTCTTTATGCCAATAATCCAGTATTTTCTTCTCAGTAAGCTTTCCATTAACCGATTCCCACCATGTAGTGTATTACTGTGGATTTCTCGAACTATTAACGTAGTTAGCCAGGATTTGCTGAGAACCAGTGGATGTTTGTGATTGTAGTCTAAGGACTAGTTTTCGAGTCTACCACCTACTCTCAAAATTCCTTTGTTGTCCAAAAATGGGTTCAAGTTTGATATTTTGCTCATGTGATTGATGGGCTTATCATTTTGTAAACATGTTATTTCACTTGGAAATTCAATAGATTATCGATGTTTTATTATAATTGTTTCAGCTTCTTGAAGTTCCGAGGTCGTCAGATATGGTGGCAGTTTTTCTTTTTTAGCTAATCTAATAAGTCTTAGAACGTAGGCAATAACCCTTTCCAATTTTTTGCCTTGAGAGCATCGTTCTTGTAATTTAGGGAGGATGTCTTCAAATTCAATTGGTGTTGTCATTGCCACTATCGCCTTTTCTTCTTCGTCCTCTTTGTTTTCCGGCCAGTCAGTTTCGTCTTTACTTAGCCAAGACGGACCCTTCCACCATAAATCATTTTTCTTTAATTTTATGGGAGATATTCCTCTGGATGCTGCATCTTGATGCAATTTCTTGAAACGTTTGAGTTGCCAGGAATGGTGCTGATGATGTCCCAAACGTGACAGTTGTAAGTTTATATTGTTTGATTTGTTCTTTAGTGTTTTCTCTCCAAAGAATGTATTGATATTCTTGATCTTCTTTTGTTACTTTAACTTGCCGATACATTTTTTCAACATCAGCTGTAAGCGCGTACTTCCAGAGTCTCCATTTTACGATTATATCGAATAATTCTTTTTGAAGCCAGGGTCCAGTATATAGAATGTCGTTGAGGCTTTTTCCGTTTGAAGTTGTTGCGGAAGCATCAAACTGCTTGGTGGGGTAGATAGTATTTCTTTTTCATAGGTATACTGACTTCTTTCATGTGGCCAAGATCCTGATATTCTCGCATGAACTGGATGTATTCTTGTTGAAGTACATGATCTTTTTTGAATCGCTTTTCTAAGCTTAGTAATCGTGCAATTGCTTGTTTAGAGAATCGCCAAGAATGAGTTCTTCTTTGAATGGCAGTTTAACGACAAACCTTCCATCCTTATCTATTTAAGTTGTGTTCTCATATAGTTTTAAACAGTTATTATCTTCAATGGGTTCACTTGGATCAACTTCTTCGATCTTCCAAAATCGTTCTAGGTTTGTTGTCACAGCAGCGGTCATAAATCGTGTCTTTTGGTTTTGGATATGAGTTGCACCTGATAAAATCCATTCCAGTGCTGTACATTGACCCAATACTTTGTCCATTTTAACTATACCACCTTCCATAATTTGTGGAAACAGATCTCCGCCAATAACCATATCTATTCTGTCCGTTTTATTAAAATTAGGATCAGCTAGAACGTAGTTGTTCCATACATTGATATCGTATGCGAATGAGTTATCTGGTTGAGCTCTGGCTAATTTTTGAAGTACGAGAGCTTCTGCCACAAAGATTTTATCACTCATGAACCGTGGTTGTATTTTCACATTTACCTTAGATTTTGCCACACCAACTGTTACATTTCCAAGGCCTTGTAGAGTTATATTGATTTTCTCCCTTGTCAAATTCAGTATTTCAGCGGCTTCTTCTGACAATGCAGTTTTTTGTGATCCTTGATCAATAAGTGCTCTTAAAGTTGTGTATTCTCCTTGAGCAGTCTCAACGCATACTTTTGCTGTTGCAAGTAATATAGTTTGATTTGCATTTTCTTTAGTTACCATTGAGATATTATTTTCTTGGTTTAATGTTTTCTCTTTTGAATTTATTTCAACGTGAATAAGAGTGTGGTGACGCTTTCCACACTTCTTACACATTTCGTTGTATTTTGGGTACCTCTGCTTCTTCGTGTGGCCAAGGCATACATAGCATACGTCACTCTTTCGGGTCCAACTAAGGCGATTATCTGCTGCTAAACTTTGAAATCTTATATTGCAGTAAACACAAAATTGCTGGGTCACATGGAATGATCCACTGGGTTTTTGGCCGCCTGGTTGACCACTGCTTTTGTAAATTGTTGATTGTCTTTTGCCTTTTATGGCCTCTAGTGCTTAAAAGTGCTGTTCCAAAAATGTAAGCACTTTATTAAGGGTTTGGATCTCCTTAGTGTCTTTTGTGCTTTGTTCATAAGACCGAAGCCTTTTTTATCCAGTTTCCTTATTAATATTCGGTCTATGAAAATTTCATCTATTTCAATTCCAATTCCTTTTATTGCGTGAACACTTTCAGTTGTGGTGTCAAGTAGCTGTCTTACACTATTTGATGAATCACTGTTTATAACTGGTTGATCTAAGATCCTATCAACTAGAGCTGTGTACATCAGCCGACGGTTTGAGTAGCGCTGTTGGAGTATTTCCCACGCTGCTTCGTAGTTGACATCCGTTATTTTTAAATGTTGCACCAAACGTTCAGCATCCCCTTTGACCAATGTTTTCAAACGATATAATTTTTCAACGTTTGAAAACTGGTTTTCCTCATGCACCAATTTTTTAAAAAGATCATGAAATGAAGACCATTCGTGGATGTCCCCATAAAACACTGGGACCTTTATGTCTTCTAATTTGATCCCATGGTGACTGGTGGGCGTCCGTGGTTTGGTTGCTAAGGTATTTATAGCTGCAAAGTATATGTTTTCCGCTTTTTGGTATTCTGTTTCAATAAATTCATCGTACACTTCCAGATTTATTGTTAATTTGGAATATACGGTTTTCAAGTCATGTAATTCTTCTTTTAGCAGGGTCATCGATGCTTCCCTCGCTTGATCAGTGGAAATTTCCTTTTGTTTTTCCTCTATTTCTTTTGCAAGTTTGTTGAACTGCTTAATTTGGTTTGTGCATTTTTCCAATAAAATTTGAGCGCGTGTTCCTGATATCTTCTCGATTGGAATCTCCGTGAAAGTTATTTCATTATCATCCTCCTTTTCTTTGATGTATTTATTTATCTTGACTATTTTTGCCATGATACTTTCATAGCCATGATACTTTCATAGTCAATTTTGACATCTGTCAAAGCTGTGAAAAGGTTGAAGTTCTGTGCGCTCTTAGATTTATTTCAATTTAAAGTAATTAAAACAACATTTTATTGTATTTTAAAGTAACAACATAGAATTTAAAGTCACATCTTCATCAATAAAGTTAAAATTTTGATCAACTGCATACGCAAGGTACGATTTTATTCACTTTTTCTTACTATTGGGGATATATCCACCTGTTCACTGTGAACGCACTGCATATGCAAGCGAAACGAAACCTTCAGGAAACTTCGCCGGAACATTCTTCGAATAACAAGAAAGCCAGTGTTGAATTTTCCAGTAAAATGGCAGTTGGAAGTATGTCGATTGAGCAACTAAAGGTTATTCTAGATGAGTGCCTGATCCCAAAATTTAAGGATGTTGCAACAAAAAAAGAAGTCTTAGCTGTCTCAAACGATATCCAGTTATTACGGTCACAAAACGTTTACTTGCTTAACCGTATACATAACATGGAAAGCTACTGTCAAACGTTGGAGCGCCAACTTGAAATTCTTTCGCGGAAAGAAAATGAAAATTGTGTTGTTGTTCATTTTCCGGCAGAAGGGAAGCCCAATAAAGTTGACTTTGCAAAACAAACTTGCATTGGTCTTCTCCAGCTCCAAGAAAATGCAGAATTGCCAATTGAACACACACAAGAATTCACAAATCGTAACACAAATAAGTCCACTGTTATTCTTAAATTTCAACCCGGAGACACTGTAAACAAAATAATTGAAGCTACACCACAACTAAAAAACTCGGGAATCGTTGTACATCGTGAGCAGTCTATCATTACACGCCAGAAAAGAAATGCATTGTACCAAATTAAAACGAAATTACTTCAATTAGCACCCACCGAAAAGATCTTAATAAGAGGAGTTAAATTGAATATTAAACACTTTACGTTTACTACGATTTTTCCCGAGGGTTGATTGTAAATAACCCAGATGAATTGACGTTTATAAAAAACACGTTTGGAGAAGATGCATTGCAGTTCTTTGACACAAACAACACCAACAACTGTCAGAACTATGCGATGACAGCGCCAATTGTTCCAAGAGGAGAACGCGGTTATCATCAGAATCAACATTCACATCAACACCAAAGTTAGGATAGTGTTGCCGTCTGCCATTTAAATTTAAAAATTGTATGTTATAATGTGTCTGGGCTAAAAAATAAGCTTTTAATTCCAGATTTTTTCAAATTCATTTTAAACTTTGATATTATTATTTTAATTGAAACTTTTCTTGAAGAAGGTAAAGAAACACCATTTATTAAGTATTTTAAGGAATTTTCTGTCAAATTTATTCCAGCTACTAGAAGTAATATTTTTGGTAGAGCGAGCGGTGGCATTTTAATCGCAACTAAATTAAATTTAAACAATTTTGTAAAAATTAAGTCAATAGGTAGGAAAACTGTCATAGAGTTAAACCATAGGCATGAATCATATTACATTTTTCCAACCTATCTTAATTGCAATAACTGGTTTGGCGACTTCAATGAATTACAATTTTTTTTCAATGAAAACGATATACAAAACATTTTAATACTAGGCGATCTCAACGGAAGAATCGGAAATTTTCAGAACCCAGCCTCACTGGTACAAAATGTTTCACATGTGTTTGAAGGTGTTAGGAACTCTATGGATGAAACTATTAATAGATGCGGAAGGCAACTTCTAGAATTTATTGACGATTTTGGTTTTATGGTATTAAATGGAATAACTAAAGCAGACAAAAGAGGGGAACTTACTTTCGTGTCGGGTCAGGGCAGTTCAGTGATCGATTATTGTTTGGCGAGAGGAAACTGGCTCAGTATTATTAATGATTTTGAGGTTCCAACCGCGAATTATTCTTGTCATTTGCCAACAGTAACTTCCCTTATTTTGGCAGGTGTGACTTTGGGGACAAATAACGCAATTAAAAGTATAAAGTGGGTTGAAAATCGCGCTGAAGTGTACAGGCGAAGGCTTGATGCCCAATTAAACTACCTGCCTGATGAAGGGATTTGGAGTTGTGACCAGGCTAGTCAAAATATTTTAGATATTATAAGGCAGGCATCTTGTTTGAGAAAAAAACCCCAAGGTGGTAGTATATTTGCGGCTGAATGGTTTGACTGGGAGTGTATGAAACTTCGAAAAAAATCGTTCGCTCTTCTTAACCTTTTTAGAATGAACAATTCCGTGTTTTTCAAAACACTTTACTTAGAATCAAATAAACAATATAAAAATCTTTTAGTTCAAAAACGGAAACTATATGTTAGTGGTGTGGCCACTGGTCTTACATCATGTAAGGACTCAAAAACATTTTGGTCTAAGGTAAGGATGCTGGGTGGTTGTAAAAATGTGTCATCTTCGGTTTTGGAAGTTGAAAAACTTGCTGATCACTTCAAAGATCTTCTGAACCCATCATCAGTTCATCAAAGGTTTGATTATGCTTTGCCTTTAGTGGTAATTCCGGAACTTGATGGGCCAATCTCAATGAAAGAGTTGCAGGATACCTTGCAATCTATGAAAAATGGAAAGTCTGCGGGGATTGACGGTATTCCTGCCGAATTTTATAAAAACGCATCAATAAATTTTTTGTTTCATATTAATTCATTCTTCAACAGGATTCTTGATGAAGAAACAATCCCGAAATCTTTTTTAAAAGCGTGGATTTGTGCAATATTTAAAAAGGGAGACCCCCAGCGCCCAGACAACTATAGGGGCATATCGATTTTACCTTGCCTTCGGAAAATATTCACCCATCTTCTATACCATAGGTTGACGAAATGGGTCGAAGAGAATCAACTCCTTAGTATTTTCCAGGCCGGTTTTCGCTCGGGACTATCAACAGTTGATCATATATTTGCACTCACTACTATAGTCAAAATGTTTTTAGAGAATAAAAAAAAAACTTTACGTTTTTTTTTGTCGATTTAAAAGCGGCCTTTGATACGGTAAACAGGAGTTCTTTAATCTATAAGATTTCTACCTTAGGCATTTCAACCAAATTCCTCAACTTATACAAGCTTCTTTTATCCGATACCTCTGCTGCTGTATGGAATGGTACTATAATGTCTGATTCCTTTTATACAAGTGCTGGTGTTCCACAAGGGTGTGGATTAAGTCCATTAATGTTCGCACTATATATTGATGATGTATCCAAAGATTTTCCTGGTGGTATTAAGGTTGGCGAAACATCAATAAAGATGCTTCTATACGCAGATGACATTGTATTACTGGCTGAAAATCCCACAGCTTTACAGTTACAAATAAATAAGCTGAAGCGTTTTTGCGATTTATGGGATCTAAGCATAAATGTAGCAAAGTCGAAAATCATGGTTTTTGAAAATACACAGCGAAGAACTCCACAAGAAAAATGGTTTTTGGAACGTCAACCACTAGCAATTGTAAATCAATTCAAATACTTAGGTTTCTTGATAACTCGCAACCTTGATTTTCGCCCACATGTAAAAGAAAAGTGTACTGCAGCCAAAACGGCTATTAATCTTATGTCGAGTAATTTCTTTTGTAACAAATATGTGGATGCAACTGCTAAATTTCGAGTTTTTGATGCAACCATCAAAACATGTCTGTGCTATGCAAATCAAGTTTTTGGCTATCAAAACATAGAAGAATTTGAAGCAATTCAACGTTTCTTTTTCAAGCGCATCTTTAAATTAGCTAACTCAACACCCACGTATGCAATCCATGTTGAATCCGGTATGCCACAAGTATTTTTAAAGAATTTAAAATCAAATGCTGATTATATAATAAAAGTTATGAAAAGATCTGACTCAAACCTCCAAAAACAAATATTAAAATATGCACTTCGATGTCAAATATCGCCTTTTAAAGAATGGAACGACTTAGCATCTAGACATAGCGTAAATCTCGACCTTAATAATACAGCACTCAACTATTGGCAGGATGTTTTCTATGGCTGCATAGCAAAAATAGACGATTCTCTTTATTTGCATTGTCTGAATAGAGCGCAAACATCGCCAACTAGGCTTTTATACAAGGAATTAAACCATACACTCTTTAATAAAACCTATTTTAACGAAAAACTCACTCTCAATCAAATGAATGTTATCTTTAAAGCAAGGACCGAGATGCTTTGTTTAAACTATAGACCTCATAGAATTGACCTTCGCCCGATATGTAGTTTGTGTAACCGCAATGAAATCGAAAATGTGTATCACTTTCTAGCTGTATGCCCAATATTACAAGAAATCCGCAGGCTTTATTTTTCAAAGAGCTTCCTTACACTTGAAGATACAAAGGATCTTTTAAATGGTTGTTCAGGTTGGAAAATTCTTTGTCGCTTTGTGAATCATGCCTTAGGTTACCGTAGCAGTTTCATAGATTGAATGTAAGATTGAATTTAAATTGTTGAACAAAATGTAAATTAAATTTTTTCTAAATATCTCTTTTTTAATTTATATTGTATTAATTTAAAATTTATTAAATTTGATAAAAATAATTGTATATTATTGTAAGCTCAGATTTTCTTATACTTTATCTTATTTTTTGTTTGATTATATACTTATAACTTTAACCTTTTATTTTTATTAAAAACTCGAAATAAGTCAACTAGGCAGACGGCAAAATTTTGTCATGCTTTACTATTCTTAAGTAAATCAAAAAAAAAAAATGTTAAATTATCGAGAAATAAAGAATTAATAATAAAATAAAAAATAATAATACTTTCATAGTAAAAAATTTTGAAGTAGCTTTCATCAGTTACTCTCAGTCTTGAGATCGTTGAATGATTTCTCTTAAATTCATCATTTAAGTTCTTAATGCGGTTGATCGTCACTTCAAGAACGTTTTTTTCAATTTTATCTAGATTGAATTTGTTTTCAATGCTGATAATTTCTTCGCCAATTTCTTGTTGGCGCTTAAGGCACTGCTGCTTTTCCATTCTACAGCCCCTTTTTTTTCACTAATTCACCCTGGTGTTATGGCCCCAGCAACGCTCTTTTTCACTTTCTGGTGTAAGCCCCATTTTATTTTTTATTTTCTGGTGTTAAGCCCCAGAAACGCTCTCTATTTTTTTTTTTTTTTTAGTATTTCTATGTCTGTAGTAACTATAGATCACTAGTTTTTTTTTTTGTAAAAGTCTTTTACCGCTGGTGGGGGAGAACTTTCTAAATAACTCGAAGGACCAAATGTTAAGATTTCCTTACCGCTGGTGGGGGGAAATTCTTACTAATTTAAGAAAAATATAAGGAAGGTGATTCCTTTTCAAAATCTTTTTTGATACTCAATACTTAAAACTATTTTACGCTATTAATATCCTTTTTTCCTAAAGGAAAAAAAGATAACAATTATGTACACATTTTATAACTAAAGATAAACGAATACAAGCGTGATGATAATTCCTTATCTCTTGCATGCTTATCGTACACACACACAAGAGACAGGCATCGTGGTTGCACTCGTTTATTTACATAGGTAATGGTGTTTAATCTTTAAACAGATTATGAAGAAACATCAACCATAGTTTTGAACTTGGGTCTTCAAAAATCGTCTGAACAACAATGGTACACTTATTAATTGAGAGAAAATATGATTTCAGGGGCTCGTACATCTTAAGCACACGCTCAATAGCAGGCAATAACGCTAGCCATCTAGATTTGCAATCGTATTTACATCTCAGCAAAACTCCAAGTTTTTCAACACAAACGGTGTATACTTATATAGAAGTGGGCGTATATCTTCATTATAATATTTTCCACGTCTAGTGGCATGTAAAAAAGTATTTATATCGGGTTTTTCAATAAAAGCGCTACAAAAGTTTTTTTTTAAATAAAACAAAAACGGTTTTGGATATCAATGAAATTCCTTATTCCTGTAAAAGTACGTTCGATGCAATTATGTATGGAACTCGATTTCTTTTGCATGGCCACCAAGGGCTTGCTTGCAGAAGTCCAGACGCTGAACCCAATTTTCGACAGTTTTCAAGCATAAATCGGCCGATACTGCTGCAATTTCACGTTCGATATTCGTACGAAGTTCATCAATCGTCCCTGGCATAGACCATGGACTTGACGTAGCCCCACAGGAAATAGTCTAACGGCGTCAAATCGCACGACAGAGGCGGCCAAGCGACTGGACCATTTGATTGTGACATTCGCTGTGTGGCTTGTGGCGCCGTCCTGTTGGAACCACATGTCCACCATCCAAAAAAAAAAATATCCATATCATCCAATTGGGGCCAAAAATATTCGGTTATCATTGAACGGTAGCGATCCCCATTCATAGTACCGTGCCGGTCTTGATCATCACGGAAAAAGTACGGCCCAATGATGCCGCCGCCAAACCGTAATTTTTTCGGGATGCAATGATGACTCATGGAGTACGTGTGGATTGCTGCCTGACCAATACCGCATATTTTGTTTATTGACGAAGCCATTCAGCCAGAAATGAGCCTCATTGCTGAAGATGATTTTTCGATGAAAATCTGAATCATTTTCAAGTTGTTGCTCAGCCCAATTCACGAACATACGACGCTTCTGGTGGTCAAGTAGCTTCAGTTCTTGCGTCAACTTAATCTTGTTAGGCTGTGAGCCAAGATCTTTTCGAAAAACTCGCCACAACGACGTCACAACGATGCCCAACGCTTGAGAACGACGTGTGAGAGACACATTTGGGTTTTCTGCAACTGAAGCCTCAGCGGCAGCAATATTCTCGACACTAAGGGCATTTCTTTGACTCACTGGCACGGGAACATTTTGAACTGTACCTTTTCCACTAGACGCTCAATTGTTGATCCGCTAGGACGATTATGACGACCATAAATTGGACGTAGCGCTCTTAACGTTGAGGCCACTGACTCCGAATTTCGGTAGTAAATTTTAATAATTTCGACTCGTTGTTGGCTCGTATATCTTTTCATCATGAAATGGCAAACCTTACTGAAGAGAAATGTCAAAAGAGCGGCAAAAAAAATATGGCGTCATTTGCTGTCCCTGTTGCTCTACTTTTGTAGCTTCCCTGTTGAAAAACCCTTTATAATTACTTTATTTTGAGAATTGTGTTTTACAAACTTCGTAGGAAAAACGGGACAATAAGGGGGACAGTTATGGCCGCGGGACAGAGACCCCAAAAACGGGACGTATGGTCACTATATATTAAATATTAATAACTATGTTTTAGAGACCTGAAGAAGAACGTAGGGGAAAAGTGCTAACAGTGAGAAAGCTCATTTTTCTCTTTTGTGAAAGCATGCGCAGACATGCCAGTAGCCAGCCGGGTTCGAACCTTACTTCAATTTAAGTAGATTTACTTCGATTTTAAGAAATAAAATAAATCTAAAATGAACTTAATAAAAATCAAAACTTAAAACTGTTGAAAATTCAATGTTTTTACGAACTTTTATAAATAATCTTAAGAATATTTATGAACCATCTAACAATTTATTAAAATTTATAAAATATTACAAACTTCTTCATGGCTAATTTATTTTAAAATAGGTAATTCTATCATTTAAAAACTACAATTCACAATTTTCGTACATACACTCCAATTCACTCATTTAAATACAGATTTTTTTTAATAAACTTTTAACGATTTCTCCATAACCTTTTATAATTATGATAAACCTAATTGTAGAATTTATTAAGTGAAATATGGGGAGCGGGTCAAAATTCTGGATTTCAAAATTCTGTATGGCCAAAATTTTGTTTGAAATTTTTTTGATAATACTGTATGACCAAAATTCTGTATTTCAGAATTCTGTATTTGAAAATTCTGTCCATAATTCTGTATATCCAAAATGCTGTATGTGCAAAATTCTGTTTATGCCAAATTCAGTATTTTAAAGAAGAATTAACATAACAAAAAGAACAATTATTTTCTATTGATAAATGTGAATTAAAAAAATTATAAAAAATAATGCCAGATCACCGCCTAAACGTATTCCCTCAAACAGGAAATGTTACTCAAATCAGGTCTCTTTCTCATAATATTACGTACATTACGTCGAATTTTCTTATTTTCAGAATCTAGTTTTCCTTTTTTTAATGTGATCCCCATTCTTGCCCTTGCCACCTGGGCGTTTGCGAAATCAGATCCGTTTTTAAATTCAATAAACCATATTTTGAATCTCGTATTTGACTATAGACGTATATATGTATATACGTAAGTATATATCCAACTTCACTTCTACAAATATTTAGAAAACGCACAACATTGTTTACGAGTGTCCATATACTATCATTAATCTGAATCTAGTATATTTATGCGAATTAAAGTCGTATTTGTTTTTAAACAAGATTTATACATTCTGATGCCAAGTCTCAATGTTTTTTTGCATCTTTTGAATACTTCCGTTATTTTCTTTGAATTTTAAAAGGCAGGAGAGAGCTCAACTTGATGTCTCCCAGTAGGCATATCATTTTTTCAAAACTGGCAGCAGTTATAAAATGTTCTAATATTCAAATCTATAAGCAAAGAAGCGAGGTATTGACTGCAGCAACAAGCTTTTTATCAAACAAATCTGTTTTTCAAAATTCTGTATTTTAAAAAAAATCGTTTTGATAATGCACTCTTTTACATTATTAAAATGATTTTTTTTTTTTTTGAAATGCAGAATTTTGAAAACAGAATTGAGAACCCGAAATATGGGGATTAAGATCCAGGAAGAATTTGTAATCCTTCTAAAAAATTGTTAGTCTTATGGCTCTTTGAACAATTTTAGTCACAAAATCAACCTTTTTTTTGTATCATTCGTTTAAATACACCTTGAAAAACAACCTAGTAGCTCACAAAATCGTTAAAATTAGTAAATTAGTAATTAGTAAAAGTAAGTGTTCTAACCGAAGAGAAATATGCTCAAATTCGATGCTATCAGGACAATGGTCATAGCAGTCGCTGTGAAGGTTACATCATTGGAATAAGTATGCAGCTACCTTCGATATAGGGAAAACATTAAAAAAAACAACAAAGCGCTAGCGAACATGACTCAACACCTCAAGAAAGACAACGCATACTCCGAAAATCCTCAAATTCAACATTATCAGTTAGCAAAATTAATGGTAAAACCGTAGTTCAAGCCACCAAAATGTGTTTTATCAGATTGTCCGGGAAGCCACACATTTTAGTCTGAAAACTAAAAAAGATCCACCGAAATCAGGCTGGTACAGATCTCATACGTGAACTTTTAAAGTTGATTTAAACTTGGTATTTATTTTTTTTTTTACAATTTGTGTTTTTTTTTTTCTGATTTTCAAATCTGCTTCGAAACTTTTAGTTTAACATCACTTTTCTAATAAATCTACTTCGAAATTTGAATCATGGGGTCCGAACCCTGGCAGCCAGTATTGGTATAAACCACTGATGGAAAAAGGCTTACTATTGTACTGAATTCAGTACTATTTGATTTTCTCAGTACGTAAATACATCTTTGCCAATTTCAGTACTATTTTGAATTTTTTGTACAAAATGTATTTGTTCCTTTAGTTAGTTTTCTATTCTCTTCACCAGAAATAGTTGTTCCACTTAGCATAGTTTTGGAGAAAGTAAGATTATTGCGCTTGATATTTCAAACGAATTTGATATAGAGTTTGGCATCAAGCTCTCTTATCGAAATGCGTACATTTGGCATCGATGAATATCTTCTTCGTTGGATTAGAAATTATTTGACGGTTTTAAGTCTCATATCTACAAAATAAATGCTGGTGTGCCCGAGGGCTCCGTTTTGTCTCCCACGTCTCACCCTCTTCCATATATTCATAAACGATCTTTTATCTAAAACTTGTAATCCATTATATTGTTTTGCTGCCAACAGTTCACTCAGAATTTCATACTCGTTTTAGGATTCACAAGGAGCTTCGGATTTGGAACTTCGATAACGGCAGCGTATGATAAGCTCATTTAATTCTGATCTCGACAGTATTGTCCAATCGGGAATCAAAAACTGTGTAGAATAAATGCCCAGTCGAAACGTACAAAAATAAATTCTGAAATGCAAAAAAAAGAGAAAGTATTTTCTTTTCTCAATTCAACCGTGATACTCGCACTTCTAGGAACGCCCATCAGTTTACCCTTGAGCCCAACTTCGGAGGTACTGTTAAGTATAGAGATTCTTTCTTTAGTCGCAACACGAATGTGGAATGCTCTAACCAGCCCAATTTTCAACTCCCATTATGATCTTCATATATTCCACACCAATTTGCATCGGTATCTTCAAATCCCCTCCATCCTACCTAATCACTCGTGCTGCGTATATCATTTTAAGCGTAGTCTAGTCATAACCTCTATGAGGGCAATTTTTCAGTGCAGTGTTAGACCCCTTTCCCACAAGGAAACTGAGTTGCCTGCGATTTTTAGTTTGAAGGCGAGAAGGGCGTAAAAGGAAGACAAAAAATCTCCCTTCACACCCTTCTCGCATACAAAATAGCCAGTTTCTGGCAACTCAGTTTCCTTGTGTGAAAGCCGTCTTAAAGTTAAACTCGAGTTAACTCACCAAATTTGGTGAGTTTACTCAGGATTAACTCAACAAATGTTTTTGATATTTTGTCTTCCGTGCTTATTAAAGGCTTAACTACATTGGCCTACTTTTGACAAAAAGTAAAAAAGTGAGAAATAAATATCTATGGTGAAGAAAATTGTGTATGATGGCTACATTTATATTTGTGAACAATTTTCGTATGTTTTTTTGCAAGCAGGTTTCTTCAGCTAACATTTTAAATTCTCAGTTTTGTACTTTTGGCAAAAAGTAGGTCTATGTGATTCAGCCTTAAGACATTCGCCATTCTTCCTCAATGAAAAAACTGCTTCTTGACGTAACTGTAGACAGATATCTTTCCAGAGTTATTACTAACAGCTTTATTCTGGCAACCTCACTAATGCCTCACAAGTTACAATAACAGCATAACTCCTGGCGAACTCGCCTCATAAAAACTTACAAATTATGATCTGCTCCTTGGCAGATCAAAACTCACTTTGTTCTTGTGGGCTTTCACAGACCACGAAATTGTGACAGCCTTATACAAAAGCAAACTCACAAAAAATTGTGACCCTAAGCTTCATGAAAGCAGAATGGAGCTGTAACTCGGGTTTAACTCAACACTGAAAAAATGGGCCTAGACATATAAAAAAAGAAGTTGCTTTACGAGTATTCCTATTAAAATAAAATAAATAAATTAGGTGGCGGAATCGTTGCGAGTGTTGATCTTCTTTTCTGATTATTACCTGGTGAAACATCTCACGGATATCTCCACAGATAGCAATGCGCCTTTGTCGAAATCGCAGAAGTATAGATGTCAATGATGGCAATTGGTCTAGTCCTTCAAACAACATATCATTAAGGGATATGCCATTCACCTTCGCGGCAGCATCCCACACGATGCGGACTTTCCTTGGTTTGTTGGGATTGGATACAGGGAAGATTGGTAAATACCATGTTCGAGGGTGTGGTGCACTTAGCTCTTCGTTATTTAATCTTCTGATGTATCTGATATGGTCTGCGATGCGTTGTTGCATTATACTTTTTAAGTCTGGATCTCTAGCTAGCCTTTTTTCTAAACATAGAAACCGTCTGTTGTCCATCTAATTGCTATCCGGCTGATTATTCCATAACAAATCCGGTTTCAAAACTACATCCTTTACGCTGGGTTGTTGCACGAATAGTTGTTCCACTTAGCATAGTTTTGGAGAAAGTAAGATTATTGCGCTTGATATTTCAAACGAATTTCATATAGAGTTTGGCATCAAGCTCTCTTATCGAAATGCGTACATTTGGCATCGATGAATATCTTCTTCGTTGGATTAGAAATTATTTGACGGTTTTAAATCTCATATCTACAAAATAAATGCTGGTGTGCCCGAGGGCTCGGTTTTGTCTCCCACGTCTCACCCTCTTCCATATATTCATAAACGATCTTTTATCTAAAACTTGTAATCCATTATATTGTTTTGCTGCCAACAGTTCACTCAGAATTTCATACTCGTTTTAGGATTCACAAGGAGCTTCGGATTTGGAACTTCGACAACGGCAGCGTATGATAAGCTCATTTAATTCTGATCTCGACAGTATTGTCCAATGGGGAATCGAAAACTGTGTAGAATAAATGCCCAGTCGAAACGTACAAAAATAAATTCTGAAATGCAAAAAAAAGAGAAAGTATTTTCTTTTCTCAATTCAACCGTGATACTCGCACTTCTAGGAACGCCCATCAGTTTACCCTTGAGCCCAACTTCGGAGGTACTGTTAAGTATAGAGATTCTTTCTTTAGTCGCAACACGAATGTGGAATGCTCTAACCAGTCCAATTTTCAACTCCCATTATGATCTTCATATATTCCACACCAATTTGCATCGGTATAGGTTAGGCAGGTTTCTTCAGCTAACATTTTAAATTCTCAGTTTTGTACTTTTGGCAAAAAGTAGGTCTATGTGATTCAGCCTTATGACATTCGCCATTCTACCTCAATGAAAAAACTGCTTCTTGACGTAACTGTAGACAGATATCTTTCCAGAGTTATTACTAACAGCTTTATTCTGGCAACCTCACTAATGCCTCACAAGTTACAATAACAGCATAACTCCTGGCGAACTCGCCTCATAAAAACTTACAAATTATGATCTGCTCCTTGGCAGATCAAAACTCACTTTGTTCTTGTGGGCTTTCACAGACCACGAAATTGTGACAGCCTTATACAAAAGCAAACTCACAAAAAATTGTGACCCTAAGCTTCATGAAAGCAGAATGGAGCTGTAACTCGGGTTTAACTCAACACTGAAAAAATGGGCCTAGACATATAAAAAAAGAAGTTGCTTTACGAGTATTCCTATTAAAATAAAATAAATAAATTAGGTGGCGGAATCGTTGCGAGTGTTGATCTTCTTTTCTGATTATTACCTGGTGAAACATCTCACGGATATCTCCACAGATAGCAATGCGCCTTTGTCGAAATCGCAGAAGTATAGATGTCAATGATGGCAATTGGTCTAGTCCTTCAAACAACATATCATTAAGAGATATGCCATTCACCTTCGCGGCAGCATCCCACACGATGCGGACTTTCCTTGGTTTGTTGGGATTGGATACAGGGAAGATTGGTAAATACCATGTTCGAGGGTGTGGTGCACTTAGCTCTTCGTTATTTAATCTTCTGATGTATCTGATATGGTCTGCGATGCGTTGTTGCATTATACTTTTTAAGTCTGGATCTCTACCTAGCCTTTTTTCTAAACATAGAAACCGTCTGTTGTCCATCTAATTGCTATCCGGCTGATTATTCGATGTGTACTTCCATAACAAATCCGGTTTCAAAACTACATCCTTTACGCTGGGTTGTTGCACGCATAGTTGTTCCACTTAGCATAGTTTTGGAGAAAGTAAGATTATTGCGCTTGATATTTCAAACGAATTTCATATAGAGTTTGGCATCAAGCTCTCTTATCGAAATGCGTACATTTGGCATCGATGAATATCTTCTTCGTTGGATTAGAAATTATTTGACGGTTTTAAGTCTCATATCTACAAAATAAATGCTGGTGTGCCCGAGGGCTCGGTTTTGTCTCCCACGTCTCACCCTCTTTCATATATTCATAAACGATCTTTTATCTAAAACTTGTAATCCATTATATTGTTTTGCTGCCAACAGTTCACTCAGAATTTCATACTCGTTTTAGGATTCACAAGGAGCTTCGGATTTGGAACTTCGACAACGGCAGCGTATGATAAGCTCATTTAATTCTGATCTCGACAGTATTGTCCAATGGGGAATCGAAAACTGTGTAGAATAAATGCCCAGTCGAAACGTACAAAAATAAATTCTGAAATGCAAAAAAAAAGAGAAAGTATTTTCTTTTCTCAATTCAACCGTGATACTCGCACTTCTAGGAACGCCCATCAGTTTACCCTTGAGCCCAACTTCGGAGGTTCTGTTAAGTATAGAGATTCTTTCTTTAGTCGCAACACGAATGTGGAATGCTCTAACCAGCCCAATTTTCAACTCCCATTATGATCTTCATATATTCCACACCAATTTGCATCGGTATCTTCAAATCCCCTCCATCCTACCTAATCACTCGTGCTGCGTATATCATTTTAAGCGTAGTCTAGTCATAACCTCTATGAGGGCAGTTTTTCAGTGCAGTGTTAGACCCCTTTCCCACAAGGAAACTGAGTTGCCGGCGATTTTTAGTTTGAAGGCGAGAAGGGCGTAAAAGGAAGACAAAAAATCTCCCTTCACACCCTTCTCGCATACAAAATAGCCAATTTCTGGCAACTCAGTTTCCTTGTGTGAAAGCCGTCTTAAAGTTAAACTCGAGTTAACTCACCAAATTTGGTGAGTTTACTCAGGATTAACTCAACAAATGTTTTTGATATTTTGTCTTCCGTGCTTATTAAAGGCTTAACTACATTGACCTACTTTTGACAAAAAGTAAAAAAGTGAGAAATAAATATCTATGGTGAAGAAAATTGTGTATGATGGCTTCATTTATATGTGTGAACAATTTTCGTATGTTTTTTTGCAAGCAGGTTTCTTCAGCTAACATTTTAAATTCTCAGTTTTGTACTTTTGGCAAAAAGTAGGTCTATGTGATTCAGCCTTAAGGCATTCGCCATTCTACCTCAATGAAAAAACTGCTTCTTGACGTAACTGTAGACAGATATCTTTCCAGAGTTATTACTAACAGCTTTATTCTGGCAACCTCACTAATGCCTCACAAGTTACAATAACAGCATAACTCCTGGCGAACTCGCCTCATAAAAACTTACAAATTATGATCTGCTCCTTGGCAGATCAAAACTCACTTTGTTCTTGTGGGCTTTTACAGACCAAGAAATTGTGACAGCCTTATACAAAAGCAAACTCACAAGAAATTGTGACCCTAAGCTTCATGAAAGCAGAATGGAGCTGTAACTCGGGTTTAACTCAACACTGAAAAAATGGGCCTAGACATATAAAAAAAGAAGTTGCTTTACGAGTATTCCTATTAAAATAAAATAAATAAATTAGGTGGCGGAATCGTTGCGAGTGTTGATCTTCTTTTCTGATTATTACCTGGTGAAACATCTCACGGATATCTCCACAGATAGCAATGCGCCTTTGTCGAAATCGCAGAAGTATAGATGTCAATGATGGCAATTGGTCTAGTCCTTCAAACAACATATCATTAAGGGATATGCCATTCACCTTCGCGGCAGCATCCCACACGATGCGGACTTTCCTTGGTTTGTTGGGATTGGATACAGGGAAGATTGGTAAATACCATGTTCGAGGGTGTGGTGCACTTAGCTCTTCGTTATTTAATCTTCTGATGTATCTGATATGGTCTGCGATGCGTTGTTGCATTATACTTTTTAAGTCTGGATCTCTAGCTAGCCTTTTTTCTAAACATAGAAACCGTCTGTTGTCCATATAATTGCTATCCGGCTGATTATTCGATGTGTACTTCCATAACAAATCCGGTTTCAAAACTACATCCTTTACGCTGGGTTGTTGCACGCATAGTTGTTCCACTTAGCATAGTTTTGG
Organism: Melangyna quadrimaculata; assembly: GCA_949320155.1. NCBI lineage: Eukaryota > Metazoa > Arthropoda > Insecta > Diptera > Syrphidae > Melangyna > Melangyna quadrimaculata. The sequence goes on from OX439484.1 coordinate 137,961,239, forward strand.
AGAAAGTAAGATTATTGCGCTTGATATTTCAAACGAATTTGATATAGAGTTTGGCATCAAGCTCTCTTATCGAAATGCGTACATTTGGCATCGATGAATATCTTCTTCGTTGGATTAGAAATTATTTGACGGTTTTAAGTCTCATATCTACAAAATAAATGCTGGTGTGCCCGAGGGCTCCGTTTTGTCTCCCACGTCTCACCCTCTTCCATATATTCATAAACGATCTTTTATCTAAAACTTGTAATCCATTATATTGTTTTGCTGCCAACAGTTCACTCAGAATTTCATACTCGTTTTAGGATTCACAAGGAGCTTCGGATTTGGAACTTCGACAACGGCAGCGTATGATAAGCTCATTTAATTCTGATCTCGACAGTATTGTCCAATGGGGAATCGAAAACTGTGTAGAATAAATGCCCAGTCGAAACGTACAAAAATAAATTCTGAAATGCAAAAAAAAGAGAAAGTATTTTCTTTTCTCAATTCAACCGTGATACTCGCACTTCTAGGAACGCCCATCAGTTTACCCTTGAGCCCAACTTCGGAGGTACTGTTAAGTATAGAGATTCTTTCTTTAGTCGCAACACGAATGTGGAATGCTCTAACCAGCCCAATTTTCAACTCCCATTATGATCTTCATATATTCCACACCAATTTGCATCGGTATCTTCAAATCCCCTCCATCCTACCTAATCACTCGTGCTGCGTATATCATTTTAAGCGTAGTCTAGTCATAACCTCTATGAGGGCAGTTTTTCAGTGCAGTGTTAGACCCCTTTCCCACAAGGAAACTGAGTTGCCGGCGATTTTTAGTTTGAAGGCGAGAAGGGCGTAAAAGGAAGACAAAAAATCTCCCTTCACACCCTTCTCGCATACAAAATAGCCAGTTTCTGGCAACTCAGTTTCCTTGTGTGAAAGCCGTCTTAAAGTTAAACTCGAGTTAACTCACCAAATTTGGTGAGTTTACTCAGGATTAACTCAACAAATGTTTTTGATATTTTGTCTTCCGTGCTTATTAAAGGCTTAACTACATTGACCTACTTTTGACAAAAAGTAAAAAAGTGAGAAATAAATATCTATGGTGAAGAAAATTGTGTATGATGGCTTCATTTATATGTGTGAACAATTTTCGTATGTTTTTTTGCAAGCAGGTTTCTTCAGCTAACATTTTAAATTCTCAGTTTTGTACTTTTGGCAAAAAGTAGGTCTATGTGATTCAGCCTTAAGACATTCGCCATTCTACCTCAATGAAAAAACTGCTTCTTGACGTAACTGTAGACAGATATCTTTCCAGAGTTATTACTAACAGCTTTATTCTGGCAACCTCACTAATGCCTCACAAGTTACAATAACAGCATAACTCCTGGCGAACTCGCCTCATAAAAACTTACAAATTATGATCTGCTCCTTGGCAGATCAAAACTCACTTTGTTCTTGTGGGCTTTCACAGACCACGAAATTGTGACAGCCTTATACAAAAGCAAACTCACAAAAAATTGTGACCCTAAGCTTCATGAAAGCAGAATGGAGCTGTAACTCGGGTTTAACTCAACACTGAAAAAATGGGCCTAGACATACAAAAAAAGAAGTTGCTTCACGAGTATTCCTATTAAAATAAAATAAATAAATTAGGTGGCGGAATCGTTGCGAGTGTTGATCTTCTTTTCTGATTATTACCTGGTGAAACATCTCACGGATATCTCCACAGATAGCAATGCGCCTTTGTCGAAATCGCAGAAGTATAGATGTCAATGATGGCAATTGGTCTAGTCCTTCAAACAACATATCATTAAGGGATATGCCATTCACCTTCGCGGCAGCATCCCACACGATGCGGACTTTCCTTGGTTTGTTGGGATTGGATACAGGGAAGATTGGTAAATACCATGTTCGAGGGTGTGGTGCACTTAGCTCTTCGTTATTTAATCTTCTGATGTATCTGATATGGTCTGCGATGCGTTGTTGCATTATACTTTTTAAGTCTGGATCTCTAGCTAGCCTTTTTTCTAAACATAGAAACCGTCTGTTGTCCATCTAATTGCTATCCGGCTGATTATTCGATGTGTACTTCCATAACAAATCCGGTTTCAAAACTACATCCTTTACGCTGGGTTGTTGCACGCATAGTTGTTCCACTTAGCATAGTTTTGGAGAAAGTAAGATTATTGCGCTTGATATTTCAAACGAATTTCATATAGAGTTTGGCATCAAGCTCTCTTATCGAAATGCGTACATTTGGCATCGATGAATATCTTCTTCGTTGGATTAGAAATTATTTGACGGTTTTAAGTCTCATATCTACAAAATAAATGCTGGTGTGCCCGAGGGCTCCGTTTTGTCTCCCACGTCTCACCCTCTTCCATATATTCATAAACGATCTTTTATCTAAAACTTGTAATCCATTATATTGTTTTGCTGCCAACAGTTCACTCAGAATTTCATACTCGTTTTAGGATTCACAAGGAGCTTCGGATTTGGAACTTCGACAACGGCAGCGTATGATAAGCTCATTTAATTCTGATCTCGACAGTATTGTCCAATGGGGAATCGAAAACTGTGTAGAATAAATGCCCAGTCGAAACGTACAAAAATAAATTCTGAAATGCAAAAAAAAGAGAAAGTATTTTCTTTTCTCAATTCAACCGTGATACTCGCACTTCTAGGAAAGCCCATCAGTTTACCCTTGAGCCCAACTTCGGAGGTACTGTTAAGTATAGAGATTCTTTCTTTAGTCGCAACACGAATGTGGAATGCTCTAACCAGCCCAATTTTCAACTCCCATTATGATCTTCATATATTCCACACCAATTTGCATCGGTATCTTCAAATCCCCTCCATCCTACCTAATCACTCGTGCTGCGTATATCATTTTAAGCGTAGTCTAGTCATAACCTCTATGAGGGCAGTTTTTCAGTGCAGTGTTAGACCCCTTTCCCACAAGGAAACTGAGTTGCCGGCGATTTTTAGTTTGAAGGCGAGAAGGGCGTAAAAGGAAGACAAAAAATCTCCCTTCACACCCTTCTCGCATACAAAATAGCCAGTTTCTGGCAACTCAGTTTCCTTGTGTGAAAGCCGTCTTAAAGTTAAACTCGAGTTAACTCACCAAATTTGGTGAGTTTACTCAGGATTAACTCAACAAATGTTTTTGATATTTTGTCTTCCGTGCTTATTAAGGGCTTAACTACATTGACCTACTTTTGACAAAAAGTAAAAAAGTGAGAAATAAATATCTATGGTGAAGAAAATTGTGTATGATGGCTTCATTTATATGTGTGAACAATTTTCGTATGTTTTTTTGCAAGCAGGTTTCTTCAGCTAACATTTTAAATTCTCAGTTTTGTACTTTTGGCAAAAAGTAGGTCTATGTGATTCAGCCTTAAGACATTCGCCATTCTACCTCAATGAAAAAACTGCTTCTTGACGTAACTGTAGACAGATATCTTTCCAGAGTTATTACTAACAGCTTTATTCTGGCAACCTCACTAATGCCTCACAAGTTACAATAACAGCATAACTCCTGGCGAACTCGCCTCATAAAAACTTACGAATTATGATCTGCTCCTTGGCAGATCAAAACTCAATTTGTTCTTGTGGGCTTTCACAGACCACGAAATTGTGACAGCCTTATACAAAAGCAAACTCACAAAAAATTGTGACCCTAAGCTTCATGAAAGCAGAATGGAGCTGTAACTCGGGTTTAACTCAACACTGAAAAAATGGGCCTAGACATATAAAAAAAGAAGTTGCTTTACGAGTATTCCTATTAAAATAAAATAAATAAATTAGGTGGCGGAATCGTTGCGAGTGTTGATCTTCTTTTCTGATTATTACCTGGTGAAACATCTCACGGATATCTCCACAGATAGCAATGCGCCTTTGTCGAAATCGCAGAAGTATAGATGTCAATGATGGCAATTGGTCTAGTCCTTCAAACAACATATCATTAAGGGATATGCCATTCACCTTCGCGGCAGCATCCCACACGATGCGGACTTTCCTTGGTTTGTTGGGATTGGATACAGGGAAGATTGGTAAATACCATGTTCGAGGGTGTGGTGCACTTAGCTCTTCGTTATTTAATCTTCTGATGTATCTGATATGGTCTGAGATGCGTTGTTGCATTATACTTTTTAAGTCTGGATCTCTAGCTAGCCTTTTTTCTAAACATAGAAACCGTCTGTTGTCCATCTAATTGCTATCCGGCTGATTATTCGATGTGTACTTCCATAACAAATCCGGTTTCAAAACTACATCCTTTACGCTGGGTTGTTGCACGCATAATTTCCAATGCTTGTTGGTCGTCTCTGGAAATACTCATAATCTCTGGCTTTTCAATTCCCACATTTTCCAGTGCAAAGTAGTTCTTGACTAGTTGGTGTAGATTTTTTTCATTTTCTTGCTGGCATTCACATAAGTGAAGATGATATTGTTTTGCTACATCCGAAAACGATTTCTCTCTACATGGCCATAGACAGTCCAACCAAGTCGTGTTTTCGAAGCTATCGGTTCATCTATTTGTCCTTCTCTGGATTTTATTGGGAGAGCTAAGCGCCAATTGTTAAGTCCAATAAGAATTCTTGGAATCGCTTTGGTATAGGATTTTATCGGTATGTTTCTAAGATGGTGGAATCTTCTGGACAAACTTACTGCATTGAACTGGTAGATTTAGATCGCGAACAGTGTGAACATTTGTGATCGTGTACTTGCGACTCTGTTTTTCATTTCCAGATATCTGCATTGTCATTTTTCTGCATTCCTGTTCTGATCGATCAGTGTCACCAGTCCACTTTAAACAGATGGGTTGTGGAGTACCATTAAGATGCAACTGTTCAGCGATGCACTCATCCATCAGAGTCAAGGAGGAACCCTCATCGAGAAATACAAAAGTTTTTATTCTAACGTCCTCATTCTGCAGCATGACAGGAACCACCCGAAAGAGAACATTCGTTTCGTCGTCTTGCCTCGAGTGTAGGTTAACGATGGATGTTCTGTAGCGCTGATCAGAGGTGCCACGATCTTCTGTGTTTACTTGTGTAGCAACGGGTGGTGTTTTCGATTGCAATTGCTTACGCCACAAATCTCATTGGAATTGCATTCTCATTGGAATTGCTACGGAGGCACATTGGACACAATTTGTATTTTTTCACTTCTATCCATCGTTGTGGTCGACGCAATTGTTGGAATTGCATTGACCATTCCCGTGGCTACGGAGGCACATTGGACACAATTTGTATTTTTTCACTACCACCCGTCGTTGTGGTCGACGCAATTGTTGGAACTTGTTGCAGAATCTAATTTCACTGCAGGTTTTATTGTAGACTTAACACCTTGTTTCTCTTTTTGAAGCTCCCCCGAGTGGCCATCGAAATCCTCAGAATGAATGTTGATGAAGTTTCGTGTTTTAGTGAACATCTTCTCTGGCGGTGGCAAAGTAACTTCACTCGCATCTTTACCTATTTGTGAAATCCGTTCACTGAATGTGGCAATTGTTACTGCTGTTGAGCTGTTCTTATACCTAACCCATTCCAGCGTCATCTGTGCAGCTAGTTTTGCAACAAGTTCTTTTAACAAACTTGGATTGTTAAGGTGATCATGCAATCCTGAACTCTCCATCAAGGCTGTCACATTCTGAACGGATTGTGCAAAATGGACAACTGTTTCTAGCTTCTCTAACTTCGGAGGTTGCTCTTGTTTTATGCGAGATATAAGTTCGTCTATAAGAAGATCCGGTCGCCGATAGATCTGTCGAAAGGCTTCGATGGCACTTGGTACACCAGCGGGAGAATTCAACCTATATCTGACGATGTCCAATGCGGCTCCTCTGAGACATATCTGATGTCGATCCATATTTTCTCCATTTGAGTATCCACAGATTTCGGTTGTACTCTCGTATGATGCTATAAATTTGGGCCACTCCTCAAGTCGTCCACTGAATGGCCGGAGATCCTTTGACACAACAGGTCTAGCCGCGATCTTGTCGGAGCTGAGTCGACATAAAACTGTTGTAATTAATCCAGATGGAGGTGGTTTGCTTTCTGCTGTTGTTACCATTGGGTTGTTGTTATTATAACAGTTGCATTGATGTTGTGCCTGTGATGGATTTCCTCCTTATTCTTAGAGTTAATTGGCACAAGCATGAGAGTACTGTCGGTTTTGTGGATAGTTGAATGCGTTTGGAGAAACCATTTCTGTTGCTTGTTGCAGTGTACGATATGTTTGTGTTGTCTGGATGACATTTTGTGTATGTCTTGATGTTGAATCTATTCCAACGATGTTCGTGATGATGACTCTTGTTGTTCGCAGCGTTTCCTCGTCTGGCAGTAGTGGACATTGTCGGTCAGCAGAATTCTGCTTGTCTCAACCTGTGACGTTATTTGAGTTTCTGCCTGCTCACCATCATCTTCAGGATGCACACTTTTGTCGTTCACCCAGGCTTGAATGTAGGTGTTGGTTTCTTCTGGCAATGAATCGGATGACTGGTTAAATTCCTGCATTAGCTGGTACTTTCTGTCCAAGTATTCTTGGTTGAGCTATCGCTCCTCTTTCAATCATTGCATTTCTAGCTCGAGTCGTTTATTTCTCGAACGTCTGGAAGTAGTCGATGACAGAGATTTTGTCTTTTTATTGCTGTTTGTTTGCTTACCTTGGTTGAAGCCTTCTAGACAGGCTCCACAGTTCCATGGCACGTTCGCAATTTCGCTCGTGACGCCGACACATTGAAAGTGAAACCATTTATCACATCGATCGCACTGCACCATATCAGATGTGTCTGGCTGTTCGCAATCGTGGCAGTGGTTTTTGTTAATGACTTTTGTCGGCGACGCAGTAGCAGCAGTATTTTTTGGTGTGTGGAATATTTTGTTCGATTTATATGTAATATATACTTTGTAGATATAGTTTTTTACTTTGTAATTTTTTAAAAAAAATGTTGGCGAGAATGATCTAATGAAATAAATTAACTCAGAAACAAACTATACTTTATAAGTACTTTAATTAATCAAATTTTTTTTAATCAAATATTTTTACTTAAAAGAAGCGCTTTGAAGAAGCAGCACTTTTAAAAATTACAGTCGTTCGCCGTGGACTCAGACACATTCTGGCGGTTGGCGATCTCGAAAATTCTTTTTTAGAATTTTCTTTCTTCTCTTTGGTCCCTACTAATAATCAAATTTAGTAAAGACTTAAGCCCGGGACACACAGGACGCGGTCTGGCGGTGCGGTCGACATTTTTGACCATGTAGAATCACTTGTTGTTGTTCAAACGCGGTCAAGTCAAGCGGCGAAGAATAGATCGCGACGGGCAAATCAATTTTGTAAATTTTTACAAAGAACGCGACGGTCAAGTATCAAAAAAGACCAAACGTCAAAACAAACCTCTGAAAACAGCTGCATGTGAGATTTATTTTGTATTGATTTTGGTAATTATCTTTTATTTATTTGTATTCGTTTTTTTTTCCAATTTTAAGACAAATTAAAAAGAAAATAATATGTGTGACATTGAAGTACTGATCAAATCAGTTCGAACAAACATATTAATATATGATTGCAAGCACCCGGATTGTAAAGATGTTGCTAAAAAGACTAAGACATGGGGAATAAATAGCTTCTTTTTTGGTTTATCTCATGAACCTATTTTCGTCTTTTTCTGGTTGCAAGTGTAAGCAGAAGAAGCACATATTTTTGTTATAATTATACTGCTGCACTCCGATCAATTGCTCAACAGAAAAACGCATACGAAACTAGAACGCCGAAATCTGACCGCGTTCTGTCTGACCTTATAGAACGCGGCGGTCAACGACGCGTTCTGACCGTACCGCGTCCTGTGTGTCCCGGGCTTTAAATATTTAAAGAAAATAGACCATAATGCTATGGACTATAAAACATGAACCCTACATATTATGTTTCATATTTTAGAGCCCATACCATGTAAAATTCATTTTGTATGGTCCACCTAAATATTTAAGTCATACCATGGTTCGTTTATTATTTAGAGCCCATACAATTATGGTCCATTTCACTTAAATATTTAAGTCGTTACTAAATTTGACTATTGTTAGAACCCTTTGTGTTTTGTATCTTCGTTTTATTATTTGTTAAGTTGGTAGTTGGTGGTGGTGCCATGAAAAAATGTGGTGCCAAATCAATTTGTCTTTTGGATTGACGTCGCTAACAAGGTGTGTTCGTGGTTTGTTCACTTAAAATTTCCCTACAGCCAGTGACATCTATTAGTCGTTTTCAAAACTATTTCTTATGATTGTATTGCTGTTTTACTTTTGTACAAAAGTAAAAGTTAAGAAGGTTCTAACTTTTACTTTTGTAAAATTTGGGATAAGAGATAGGATTGATTAGCATGTTGGAAAAAGACAAAACATTTTGTTCACTTTTGTACAAAAGTGTGTTGAATGTTGTTAAGGCTTAACTTTTACTTTTGTAAAATTTAAAATATGAGATAAGATTGAGCAGTATGTTGGAAAAAGACAAAACATTTTTTCACTTGTGTACAAAAGTGTGTTGAATGTAGTTAAGGCTGATATTTGAAACGAAATATATATTAGACGTCAAAATATAGTTTGCTGCCCATCTGTCAAGCTATAAACTGTCAAATTCCATTGAAGGACGGCTACGATTTTGATGGATTAAAAACCCTTTGAAAAGTCAGAATTTTTCCTATGAAAACCCGATTTTTTCTAAACAAGCGATTTGAAGGCTTTAGGGTGACATTTGGAACGAAATATATATTAGACGTCAAAATATAGTTTGTTGCCCATCTGTCAAGCCATAAACTGTCAAATTCCATTGAAGGATGGCTACGATTTTGATGGATTAAAAACCCTCTGAAAAATCAGAATTTTTCCTTTGAAAACCCGATTTTTTTTTAAACAAGCGATTTGAAGGTTTCAGTGTCAAAATATAGTTTGTTGTCCATCTGTCAAGCCGTAAACTGTCAAATTTCATTGAAGGACGGTGTTTACATTGGACTGACTCTTCCGAATTTACAAAAGAGAACGTCAAAAAATCCATAATTTTTTTTTTTTTTTTTTTAAATTACTACTTTTCTCTCGTTCTAACCATGAAGTAAATTTTAGAAAAGTCAAAAATAGTCGGAATATTCAGTCCAATGTTTACACCGTCAAGGATGTCTACGAAAAGTGCACAAAAGAACATGTCTTTATATTTATGTACCTATATACCTATATACAAAATGCATTTACATATATATTCATAAATATAAAAGTTCAGCTCATTTTTGGCGTTAAAGATTAAACTTGAATTGGTAACCATTTTTTTTAGTTTTTATTTGATACACATAATAACCCTAACGAATCAACTCAAAACAAACCGAACCGAATCATTAAAAAACAACGAAGTATTCATCAATTTTCGCTTCAAACCGAGTTAGCCAACTCCATTTAGAGAAACTAATGATGACATCTTTTAGGTTTCTGTAAGTACTATTTGATGGAATAATAAAATTTCCATACAAATTCTGGATACCTCTCGAAATGACACTTGTTGATAAAAACTTTTTTTTTTAAGTTTTTGTTTTGGCTACAAAACTTAAACAAAACATGCTCCCCCGAGAGTTTGACCATGACGTTGGTGGGGGAGCTTATGTGGGGTTCTCCAGCAATCCAGCTGCGGAACCACGCAAACTAACAAAACTCAAACCTATGAACAACAATGGAAAAGTACGACAAAAATTGACAAAGCATTGGTACGGACATGTGCCAAAATGTCGGCAGAAGTCACGGCTGCCGGCGCGGGCTTGGCTCCTTCGTTAACCGAAGGAGAGAAGTTGCCAGTGACAAGACTTTCCATGAAACTAAACATCGAAGAAGAACATATGAACGAAACGGACAAGACCCTGACTGAGGAAGAAGAGGACCTTCTTCTCGACCCCTTTGCCAATCTCGGAATGAGAGATGGAACTAGTGTCGGAACAGTGGACATTGATGATATCAGTGACTGCTGTTCTGAGGCTAGTTCCAATATTTCAAGATTGTCTACGGCCTCGAGGCATAGTAGGTAAGCCAATAGCAAAAAGACAATCAAACGACTTGGTTCAAGGAGGTGGATTGACTTAACGGAACTGGAACGCAAACGATTACAAAACGCACACGACTTTTTGCAGCAGGAAAGTACGAAAAAGAACGGGCCTCACGCCTGTACTTCGGAGGAGGTTTCTGAGGCGAAAGCCTTGTGCGTAAAACAGTTCATGGGACCACCTTACACTTGCGAAGGGAAAACCAAACGTAAGGGGAAGGTGACACCATCAACCAGACAAATAACAGACAAACAAAAACCTAAGCCAGGGGAATCGAAGCAGTCAACCAGTTGTTGCAAGGAGCTCCTGCGGGACTGGAAGATGCGCCGAGTAACTCAGGTGGGAATTTTGTAAATTTCGCGCACCTCGGAAACGAGCGGGGCCATAGCCCCACATGCTACCCAGGGGTTTTGAAGAAATCAAATCCCATAGGTACTACTGACACGAAAAGCAGCATCAGAGATCCGTCTCTCTCAAGGTCTAGACAAAACATGGAGCCTCTTGCTCCTAATTGTCTCGAAGTTGAGAAGACAATCGATAATGGGGCCAGAGGGAAGGAAACGCAAGAGGAAAACATTGTGAGCCATAGCCCTAAACACAATTCAAATGCGGAAAATTCCCTATAACCAAGCAGAACAAACGTGACCAAAGACAGAGCTGTACCTGTAACACAAGTGCGACGTAAGGCAAAGGGTCGCCTAAGTCACAGGGAAATACAGCGCAGACAAAAACGAAACGCTGAGAAGATCATCCGGCGGCTCAGCAGAAGGAATCCGGAGTCATTTACGACAAAGGAAAAGCAAGCCCTGGACAGATCGTATCAGCGTGTACAGGACGCAACAACGAACACAACAAGCAAACAAGATAGTCGGAACGAACCGAACTCCAAGGTTACCCAAGGGACGGTGCTGGGGAAAGCGCATTTGGGCCTCCCGCCCCTCTCTAACCCACACCCAACCAAAATGTTATACGCCCTCACCGTGCTTTCGCTTTATAATAGCGAGAAGAGCGAGTAACGGAAAGAAATAAAAGATTATATTATTTTTTCAATTTAAAATACTTATTTTCTTTTCTTTTTATTTTCTTCAAAAACCTAAGGCCCGCTGTCTTGAGATTGGCTGCGACCTTGTCATCCAAAAGAGTTAGGAATGACGACACAATATCTCCAAAGAACTCCTCACCAGAAAATAAGAGGAAAAAGGCTAGGTTTTCGAAGGTGACCGCAGAGGGCCAACAGGCGGCAATTGCCGACTTTGGAAACCCATCACGGAAACTGACGGAAGACCAGTGGAAACTCTTGGAGTCTAGAATACTTGACGAGGTGAACGAGGCTATCGTTAAGAATGGGCCATTGCCCTCTTCGGTACCATCCAAACCCTGCAAGGATTCAAGCTTTTAGCATGCGAGGATAAATATACCTATGCATGGCTCCAAGGCAAAATGCTGAACTCCGCCTTATTAAAAAGGAGGAGATCAGACACATTACTAGGCCTAAGGCGAAATTGGTTGTTAAAGGACCTGTAATCCCGAGGGACCGTATCCAAAGATATCTCAGATCCCTAAACACCGAACAACTCAGACAGAACTGGGATGTTGTCGATGTGGGAGAACAGACCGCCGAAGGGACAGCAGTGACGGTGCTACTTAGTCAAAAATCGATGCCACTTCTACGAAAAATTGGTTTCAAGGTTCGCATTGGTACAAACCGATGCAAACTTAGACTAGTAGCCAATCAGAACAAAAAGGTAAATTGGAGTCGGTAGTTAAAAACTATGCATAAAATTTTATCAAATAAATCTTCCCCACAGTAAAGCTGCCAGTGCCAACCTAGTCTATCTCTTGGAGAATAGACAAATTGACGTCGCCCTCGTGCAAGAACCCTGATTAGCAGGAGGCAAAATCAGAGGGCTGAATACAAAAGAAACCATACTGTACAAAACTGCTCAGGTGGGAAGAAACAGTGGCTTTAGAACATCTATCGTAGCTAGAAAACAGTTTAACCTTTTTCTTCTATCCAAATACAGTAATGAAGATCAAACGGCCGTCAAGTTGGAGAGAGATGGGCTGCCACCGCTCATTATAGCATCATGCTATATGCCTGGGAACGGGACGGAAGGGCCTCCAGCTGAATTAACATGCCAGTTAGTACTTCATGCTGCGGAAGAAGAACACGACTTAGTGCTAGGATGCGATGCAAATGCGCATCATTCCCAGTGGGGTAGCACTGATATCAATAATAGAGGTGAGTCTGTTTTTGGATTTATTATTAAGAACAATTTATTTATAACAAATACGGGTAGAGAACCAACGTTTGTAACAAAAAATTGTAAGGAGGTTCTTGATATTACTTTAACAAACAACTCAGGCACAATACCAATAGAACAATGGAGGGTGTCAAAAGAGCTATCTTTCTCTGATCACAAATTGAATTTCTCATACCAGACACAATAGCCTCCAAGAAATCATTTAGTAACCTTCGTAATACGAACTTGGATACATTCAATAGGGAATTAGAGACTAGGATTAACTCCTTAGAAAATAATTCAATAATTGGACCTGAATCCTTAGATAGAGCCTCCTCAGAACTCACAGAAATTGTAAATAAAGCTTTTGAAAAAGGATGTCCTCTTAAACAGTTGAGAAAAGGCAATAATAAACCACCTTGGTGGACACACGAAATTAGCATTATAAGAAAAGAAACAAGAAGTCTTTTCAATACAGCCAAACGAACTAGAAATGAATTAGACTGGGAAGCATACAAAAACAGTCAAAGAAAATTCAAAGCTGAAACACAACGGGCTCGTGGCAAGCCTTCTGCACCCAAATTGAAGAAACAAACGAATCAGCAAGACTTAGAAAAATTCCAGCAAAAGAACGAGTTCCCCTAGGGTCCTTTAAAGGCCCTAATGATCAATAGACTGAATCATGTGGATAATCACTGGAGCTCCTTATCAAAACTCATTTTCCTGGTTGTAACTTTGATGTTAATAACACAAAAGATGCAGCACAAACGGAGCACATGGTGCCACCAGATATTATAACGGAGGATAAAATAAACTGGGCGATACTCATTTTCGCCCTACAAATCTCCGGGAACAGACGGCATCTTCCCCTTGATGATACAGAAGAACACTAAACATGTCACCTAATATCTCAAGCGCTTCTTTGTAAGCAGCCTTAAGTGGGGATACATTCCCTTGGCATGGCGTGAAGTAAAAGTAGTCTTCATACCGAAAGCTGGAAAACCAAGCCACACGGAAGCCAAAGACTACAGACCCATTAGTCTAACATCTTTTGTTTTAAAAACCTTTGAACGACTAATAGATATACACATACGAAGTACTCTAAAACCGAATGTGTTGTCACCTGTAGTAGGCATAGTAGAAACAACACTCAAGAACAAAGAGTACACTCTAGCTGCTTTTCTGGACATTGAAGGAGCTTTCAACAATGTACAAAATAATGCGGTAAAAAGAGCACTTGTATACCTTGAAGTAGATAATTCCCTCATAAACTGGATTATATGTATGTTAAAATACAGACGGATTTACTCAGAACTAGGGGATGCACAGATCAAAGTATCCACATCTAGGGGGACTCCACAAGGAGGAGTTCTCTCACCACTTTTGTGGATATTGGTTATGAACGAAATCCTGATCGAACTGGAACACAGCGGTGTCAAAGTAGTCGCCTACGCAGACGACTTGGCGCTGCTAGCGACTGGTAAATTTCTTTCCACAACCAGCAAACAGATTAACTACGCTTTGTCGAAAGTTTGTAGCTGGACGAGGGAATGTGGACTCTCGGTCAATCCGGAAAAAAAGGAACTGGTACTTTTTTACTAACAAAAGGAAAATACCAGATTTTGTCCTACCATCAATAGATGGAACCCGACTTAGTCTTTCAGAACATGCCAAATATCTGGGCGTAATTCTTGACTAAAAGCTAAACTGGGGTTTGAACACTAAAGAAAGTGCCAAGAAGGCCATGATCGCTTTTTACTCCTGCAACAGGATCTTTGGTAAGACCTGGGGTCCAAACCCTAAGATCATAATGTGGATGTACACGGACATTATAAGACCGATCCTTACATATGGTAGCCTGGTTTGGTGGAGCGCGATGGACAAAGAAACTAATTACAAAACGCTTAATAAAGTTCAAAGACTAGCATGTATAGGAATTACAGGTACAATGAGATCCATACCCACTACGGGAATGGAAACGATACTCAACCTAAAGCCCCTAGATCTACTTGTACAAGAAACTACGGCCTACAGCGCCCTAAGACTAAGCCAAACCAAAAGCTGGAAAAGAAACTCTGTTAAGAGTTTGTTCTTCTTAGAGGATTAGCTGGCACCAAAAGTAGGACTCCCAAGCTAGCTCATACAATGGGTCCTTTATCCTCCTCGTTAACAAAATTATTTAAATGCCAGTCTTTATCATCCCGATGTTATTGATGCGCGAGATACTTCTTCTATTCCCACCCTACCTGGTTGTTCTCTCGCTGAACAACCCCTTTTCAATAACGTTCCTTTTCCTCGGTCCTTTACCCCGGTTTCCTTATCTCCTCATCTCCCCTTTTTTCTTTTAAAAATCTAGAGATTCATGACTACAAATCTTATTAGAATAATTTATTAAATATATTGTTGATTACTGTTAAAAAATACATCTTTACATTTTAAATTCAATTAAAATTCTATCTTTTAAGAGTTTAGTTTTAAAATTTATATGTTTATTTAAAATAAAAAGAATTTAATGTTTAAAAATTTTATGAAAATCGTGGTAAAATTCAGCCTAGCAGCGATTATCCCTTTTGATCGGATATTGGGCAATACTTATAACAAATTTTATGTCAATAGGACATGTACGACAAGAAATTACTCACCCCTAAATTGATCGATGCAGTGGCCACTCCCTCGATGAATCGTGGTTCGATGTGGCGATCTTTTACGCTTCTTTTTTTTTACGATTGAAAACACTTATAAATATTACCACCTTTTAAACACATCAAAATAATAATATTTTGCTTTTATATATGTGATATATGTAAGTATATATATATCTATATATATTTATATATTTATATATATACCCACATACATATATATATGTATACCACTTTAGATTTAAGATTTAGATTCAAATTTACTTTTTTTTTTGAAATAAAAACAATTTTTAGTACTTAAGCATTATTAGAAAATGATTAAATGACACAAATTAAATGAATGATTAAAATCAAAATTTGAATTTCAATAAAAAAAACCTATATATGAAAATTTGATTTAGATTTTTCCTTTTTTTACGAGTTTAGATGATATGTTGTCTTTGGCTATGTATTCTTCTTTCTATTTTACTTAATTTCAACGGGAACTTGTATAATGATTTCAGGAATTTGCGATCTTTTCGTTCCGTTAATATCCGTTGGATTACTTTTTCTCCCTTTAAAATTGAGACCGTCAAAAAGAACTTTGAACGGCCTAACTACTCACAAAAAAAATCATTATTAATACATTTTTTTTATCAACACCCGCAATAAAAAAATAACTTATTTTATAGATTGAACTTTGCATAAGCACGTATATATATATCGACCTTGAATGATCTGGATGATTCGAATATATGTACTTGATGGAGTGAAACCCGATCATGCGTTGATAGAATATTTTCCGAGATCTTGCGGACTATCCTTTTTTTTATGATTTTCTAAGAAAATATATCGAAAAGAAACACTAAAATGCTTATTTCCGCTTAGTTTTACACTACTCACATTTAAAAATTCTAAATTCTAAAAGTTGGTTTTCAATGGAGTTCGTCCGGTGGTACTTTCTTTTACTTCTTTACTAATTTCAAATTCTTGGTATTCTGGCTTCTAGTGCCTCGGGTGGATTTTTTTGAAAAGAAGTACCTACCGACGGCTTTTACCAAAGAACCCTAGCTCTACCCATCTGTACGGCGCTACTTCCCCTCCTCTAATAAAGCTTCCACAACGGTACGGCGATGACGCTGTTCGGCTTTCCCTCACCCGATATCATCCTTCTCTCGACAGTACGGCGATGAAGCTGTCTGTCGTTCTCTCCCACTGACGGTACGGTGAAAAAGCTGTCCGGAATCCTGCAACCATTCCTTCCTCTTCAGTATGGCGATGACGCTGTCTGAAATCCTTCCCCCTTCTATATCCTACCCTACCCCTACCTTTCCTATTGGGCTGGATCAATGGTGTTATACGTACCGTGCCGAGGATCAGCCTGGCTGAGGGCCCAATTAAAAATACTAGCTCAGTCATTAACGGGTATCCGGATACCTGGCGACCTCCGGATTAACTAGCCTTATCTGTATATGCGAATCTCTGTACAGATGGACCACCCTTTCTTCGCCTCTCGTGGGAACAAAATGAACAAAAACAAACAAAAAAACAAAAGGATAGATAGTTGTGAGACCGGTTAACCACACCGCCACACCGGTACCCAAACGGCCCAGAGTGCATAACACCAGCACTCCCCTCAATCCAAATAGCGGACCCGCTAAACCCGCTAATTCTTATAGGGACATTTTAAAAGGTAAAATCGTGATTGCGGTTATCGACAGGAGCGATATAGATGGCACGATTTCTTCTGATCGGTGGCAGGTGGCAAAATTGAAGCTCTCGGCTGGCTAAAAACGACAAACGGCATTTACTGGCTAGTGTCAGCTTATCTCGGCCATGACCACCTTGGCCCTCTTCCCAGTAATAGAAAGTATAGTCACTGAAGCAGAACGGCAGAAAATCCGCCTAATAATTGGAAGTGACGCTAACGCCCATCATACAGTATGGGGCAGCACTCACATCAATGATAGAGGTGAGTCTCTTTTCGATTATATCTTAAGTACTAACCTTATAGTAAGTAACGTTGGGAACAAACCCACATTTGTTACTAAAAACCGACAAGAGGTACTAGACATAACTCTAGTCTCAGACACTATTCATCAATCTATTATGAATTGGAAAGTTTCAAAAGAACATTCGTTCTCCGATCACAGATACATTCAGTTTAGTCTGAATGTTGAAGTTCCCACTACCCAACCCGAATTTCGAAATTTCAGGAAAACTGATTGGTTCAAATACAGGAAAACACTTGATAGTTTAATTAAACCTGAACTTCTTAGTCCTCCCTCTAGTACGACTGAACTTGACACCAAAGTCAATTACCTCACGTTAGCCTTAAATAAGTCAATGGCCATCTCCTGTCCACTTATTCAAATAAGGGGAAAAGGAAAACCACATTGGTGGACCTCAGGGCTTGAGCCTCTCAGAAAAAACTGTAGAAAGCTCTTCAATAGAGCAAAAAACACAAGAGCAGTTTCAGACTGGGAATCCTATAAAGAGGCCCTAAAATCATATAAAAAAGAATTAAGGAAATCTAAACGCGCTTCTTGGAGAGCCTTCTGTGGCAGAGTAGAAGAAACCTCCGAAGCATCAAGACTTAGAAAAATCCTCTCAACCAGTCCAGCAATGCCCTGCTGTTTGAAAAATGCTGATGGCTCTTGGACAAATACTTGCGACGAATCACTCAATCTGCTATTAGATACTCATTTTCCAGGTAGCTCCCAAACTTTAAACAGTACTGATCACATAAGATCTAACAATAATCTAACTTTTCCACAAGGTTTGATAACAAGGGAAAAATTGTTGTGGGCTATCAACAGCTTCAAACCTTACAAGTCTCCAGGACCAGACGGCATAATACCAGCCGAACTTCAAATGAGCTCATGAATAATGCTGCCTATTTTAGAAATAATCTTTAATAGCTGCTTGAACTTGGCTCATATTCCTAGTTCATGGAGAGAAGTAAAAGTTGTTTTTATACCCAAAGCAGGTTAATGCTCCCATGTTAATCCGAAAGATCTCAGACCTATTAGTCTATCATCATTCCTTCTCAAAACTTTTGAACGACTGATTGATATTCACTTACGTACCAGTATTGATACGAGACTCTTGTCTCAGTCTCAACACGCGTACTGCAAAGGGAAATCGGTGGAAACGGCACTACATACTTTGGTACGCACAATCGAATATTCCCTCTACCATAAAGAATATACAATGGTTGCTTTCCTTCTCTGCAAAAAGATCAGTCAGTAGAAGTACGCCACAAGGCGGTGTTCTATCTCCCCTTCTCTGGAACCTTGTAGTAAACGAACTGCTTACAAAGCCTGGGAGCGGAGGGCTACAGAGTGATTGCCTGTGCGGACGATGTTGCTATCGCCATATCAGGTAAGTATCCTATTGTCTTAAAGGATCTCTTACAAAATGCCTTAAACAAGCTAATAGACTGGGCAGAACGGTGTGGACTGGGTGTCAACCCCCACAAAACTGATCTTGTCCTCTTCTCCAGGAAATATAAAATTCCACACATAGATCCTCCCACCATTAAAGGAATTCCACTAACATTCTCCGACAAAGCTAAATATCTGGGTCTTATTTTAGATAAGAAGTTAAGTTGGAAACCTAATATAGAAGAAAGAGTCCGGAAGGCCACAGTAGCACTCTTCTCTTGTAAGAAAGCCATTGGAAGTAAATGGGGACTCCAACCCGTATTACTCACTGGCTATACATCTCGGTAATTAGACCGATTCTAACATATGGGGTGGCAGTATGGTGGACAGCTGTAGATATAGCGGTTAACCGCGATAAATTTAGTAAAGTCCAAAGATCAGCTTGCATGTGTATAAGTGGAGCACTTCGTTCTACTCCCTCCGCGGCACTGGACACTCTTCTTCATCTGACACCCCTCGATATATTTAGTAAACAAACGGCAGCGAGTTCTGCAATCCGTCTTAAAGCCTCTTCACAGTGGACCAATAATGAAATAGGCCACTCAGCTATTCTGAACTCATACAGATCACTTCCAAGTATAATTGTCTACACCATCCCACAATTCCGTTTCGATAAAAATTTTCAAGTTGCCATACCCTCCCGATCCATATGGGAGGACGTGACATTCTTGGAAGACGACTCGATTCACTTTTATACGGACGGTTCAAAAACCGATGATGGGGTTGGTGGAGGCGTGTACTCAGAAAGATTAATTTTAAGTCTCGCATTTCGTCTTCCAGACCATTGTAGCGTGTTTCAGGCGGAACTTTTGGCGATAAAAGAAGTTTAATCTTGGCTTAAGGAAAACGTGATATTGACTTCTGATATCCGCATCTTCTCAGACAGCCAAGCTGCCATAAAATCTCTCGACTGTGTCTCTACAAACTCTAAAACAGCCCTTAACTGTCGATCATCTCTTATAGAGATGGCGCAGCAGTTCCAAATTCTGCTATGTTGGGTGCCGGGCCATAGGGACATTCCGGGTAGTTGTAAAGCTGATGAACTCGCCAAAGTTGGAACAAGACTACCTATTTTACCTGAAAAGGTAGACACCGGTATGCCTATAGCTACATGAAAATTTTTGCTGAAGCAAGATGCTTTAAGGAGAACAAACCTTAGGTGGAACAACGTAACCACTTGCCTGGCGATAAAACAGATCTGGCCTACGCTAGATGTGAGGCGCTCTAAGTGTTTGAAATCTTTGAACAGATTGCATATCAGCTCCGTAATTGGTGACATAACCGGGCACTGTCTTATAGGCAAGCACGCAAAGTGGCTTGGAGTTTTCGCAAACGATTTTTGTAGGAGCTGTATGGATGAAGAGGAGGAAGAATCTGTTTCTCATCTTCTCTTTCTCATCTGCCCTATCTAAAAGACGTAGGCTCCATCTTAGAGACTTCTTCTTCAATGATCCTAGTGATCTGACAAACATAGACATAAGTAGTCTCGCACGCTTCATTAGAAGCTCCAACTGGTTTTAACGAGCGGGGAGAAAATCTCTCTAGATTCACGTGGTATCACAAAGGACCAACTTATGGTCTAAGTGTGTCAGTCCCTTGCTGGCAGCCACTTCAACCTAACCTAACCTAACTCAGACATACAAATTAGGACTTTCCAACCTTTGTCTCTTACACATCTATTCACGCAAACATAATTACGCATTATAAACGTTAATTGTATTATTGTGCGTTAATCATTATATGTGGATGTGAACATTGGTGGGCGTAATTACGCACTTGTTGCAAACATCTTTGGGTGCGAATCGGATTCATAAATGTCATGATACACGATCACATCCAAAATGTCTCATGCGAGTGAGGTGCCTTTCCCCACTCATCATTCCCTTGGCATGGCGTGAAGTAAAAGTAGTCTTCATACCGAAAGCTGGAAAACCAAGCCACACGGAAGCCAAAGACTACAGACCCATTAGTCTAACATCTTTTGTTTTAAAAACCTTTGACTAATAGATATACACATACGAAGTACTCTAAAACCGATTGTGTTGTCACCTGTAGTAGGCATAGTAGAAACAACACTCAAGAACAAAGAGTACACTCTAGCTGCTTTTCTGGACATTGAAGGAGCTTTCAACAATGTACAAAATAATGCGGTAAAAAGAGCACTTGTATACCTTGAAGTAGATAATTCCCTCACAAACTGGATTATATGTATGTTAAAATACAGACGGATTTACTCAGAACTAGGGGATGCACAGATCAAAGTATCCACATCTAGGGGGACTCCACAAGGAGGAGTTCTCTCACCACTTTTGTGGATATTGGTTATGAACGAAATCCTGATCGAACTGGAACACAGCGGTGTCAAAGTAGTCGCCTACGCAGACGACTTGGCGCTGCTAGCGACTGGTAAATTTCTTTCCACAACCAGCGAACAGATTAACTACGCTCTGTCGAAAGTTTGTAGCTGGACGAGGGAATGTGGACTCTCGGTCAATCCGGAAAAAAAGGAACTGGTACTTTTTTACTAACAAAAGGAAAATACCAGATTTTGTCCTACCATCAATAGATCGAACCCGACTTAGTCTTTCAGAACATGCCAAATATCTGGGCGTAATTCTTGACTAAAAGCTAAACTGGGGTTTGAACATTAAAGAAAGTGCCAAGAAGGCCATGATCGCTTTTTACTCCTGCAACAGGATCTTTCGTAAGACCTGGGGTTCAAACCCTAAGATCATAATGTGGATGTACACGGACATTATAAGACCGATCCTTACATATGGTAGCCTGGTTTGGTGGAGCGCGATGGACAAAGAAACTAATTGCAAAACGCTTAATAAAGTTTAAAGACTAGCATGTATAGGAATTACAGGGACAATGAGATCCACACCCACTACGGGAATGGAAACGATACTCAACCTAAAGCCCCTAGATCTTCTTGTACAAGAAACTACGGCCTACAGCGCCCTAAGACTAAGCCAAACCAAAAGCTGGAAAAGAAACTCTGTTAAGAGTTTGTTCTTCTTAGAGGATTAGCTGGCACCAAAAGTAGGACTCCTAAGCTAGCTCATACAATGGGTCCTTTATCCTCCTCGTTAACAAAATTATTTAAATGCCAGTCTTTATCATCCCGATGTTATTGATGCGCGAGATACTTCTTCTATTCCCACCCTACCTGGTTGTTCTCTCGCTGAACAACCCCTTTTCAATAACGTTCCTTTTCCTCGGCCCTTTACCCCGGTTTCCTTATCTCCTCATCTCCCCTTTTTTCTTTTAAAAATCTAGAGATTCATGACTACAAATCTTATTAGAATAATTTATTAAATATATTGTTGATTACTGTTAAAAAATACATCTTTACATTTTAAATTCAATTAAAATTCTATCTTTTAAGAGTTTAATTTTAAAATTTATATGTTTATTTAAAATAAAAAGAATTTAATGTTTAAAAATTTTATGAAAATCGTGGTAAAATTCAGCCTAGTAGCGATTATCCCTTTTGATCAGATATTGGGCAATACTTATAACAAATTTTATGTCAATAGGACATGTACGACAAAAAATTACTCACCCCTAAATTGATCGATGCAGTGGCCACTCCCGCGATGAATCGTGGTTCAATGTGGCGATCTTTATTACGCTTCTTTTTTTTACGATTGAAAACACTTATTAATATTACCACCTTTTAAACACACCAAAATAATAATCTTTTGCTTTTATATATGTGATATAAGTAAGTATATATATATCTAAATATATTTATATATTTATATATATACCCACATACATATATATATGTATACCACTTTAGATTTTAGATTTAGATTAAAATTTACTTTTTTTTGAAATAAAAACAATTTTTAGTACTTTAGCACTTAAGAATTAGAAAATGATTAAATGATAAAAATTAAATGAATGATTAAAATCAAAATTTCAATTTCAATAAAAAAACCTATATATGAAAATTTGATTTAGATTTTTCCTTTTTTTTACGAGTTTAGATGATATGTTGTCTTTGGCTATGTATTCTTCTTTCTATTTTACTTAATTTCAACGGGAACTTGTATAAGGATTTCAGGAATTTGCGATCTTTTCGTTCCGTTACTATCCGTTGGATTACTTTTTGAGACCGTCAAAAAGAACTTTGAACGGCCTAACTACACACAAAAAAAATCATTATTAATACATTTTTTCTATCAACACCCGCAATAAAAAAAATACCTTATTTTATAGATTGAACTTTGCATAAGCACGTATATATATATATCGACCTTGAATGATCTTGATGATTCGAATATATGTACTTGATGGAGTGAAACCCGATCATGCGTTGATAGAATATTTTCCGAGATCTTGCGGACTATCCTTTTTTAATGATTTTCTAAGAAAATATATCGAAAAGAAACACTTAAATGCTTATTTCCGCTTAGTTTTACACTACTCACATTTAAAAATTCTAAAAGTTGGTTTCCAATGGAGTTCGTCCGGTGGTACTTTCTTTTACTTCTTTACTAATTTCAAATTCTTGGTATTCTGGCTTCTAGTGTCTCGGGTTGATTTTTTTGAAAAGAAGTACCTACCGACGGCTTTTACCAAAGAACCCTAGCTCTACCCATTAGTACTCAGACATACAAATTAGGACTTTCCAACCTTTGTCTTTTACACATCTATTCACGCAAACATAATTACGCATTATAAACGTTAATTGTATTATTGTGCGTTAATCATTATATGTGGATGTGAACATTGGTGGGCGTAATTAACGCACTTGTTGCAAACATCTTTGGGTGCGAATCGGATTCATAAATGTCATGATACACGATCACATCCAAAATGTCTCATGCGAGTGAGGTGCCTTTCCCCACTCATCGCAACATTCCGCAACATGACTATTCAAACATTTTCGCAAACCGCTGACAATCACTCAACTTGTGATTAAGTGTCAGCCATTATTTCACTCTTCTCTTCCCGACAAAAAGGAAAACCCTACAATCCTGTGCTTAACCCCTACAGGTGGGTGCGAAATAGCATTACTTTTAACTAAATTGTTTTCAATAATTGTCAACAAAACAAAAAAAACATAATGCAGTTTCGTCGTCGTCGTCGTCATCGTCGTCGTCGTCGTCGTCGTCGTCGTCGTCGTCGTCGTCGTCGTCGTCGTCGTCGTCGTCGTCGTCGTCGTCGTCGTCGTCGTCGTCGTCGTCGTCGTCGTCGTCGTCGTCGTCGTCGTCGTCGTCGTCGTCGTCGTCGTCGTCGTCGTCGTCGTCGTCGTCGTCGTCGTCGTCGTCGTCGTCGTCGTCGTCGTCGTCGTCGTCGTCGTCGTCGTCGTCGTCGTCGTCGTCGTCGTCGTCGTCGTCGTCGTCGTCGTCGTCGTCGTCGTCGTCGTCGTCGTCGTCGTCGTCGTCGTCGTCGTCGTCGTCGTCGTCGTCGTCGTCGTCGTCGTCGTCGTCGTCGTCGTCGTCGTCGTCGTCGTCGTCGTCGTCGTCGTCGTCGTCGTCGTCGTCGTCGTCGTCGTCGTCGTCGTCGTCGTCGTCGTCGTCGTCGTCGTCGTCGTCGTCGTCGTCGTCGTCGTCGTCGTCGTCGTCGTCGTCGTCGTCGTCGTCGTCGTCGTCGTCGTCGTCGTCGTCGTCGTCGTCGTCGTCGTCGTCGTCGTCGTCGTCGTCGTCGTCGTCGTCGTCGTCGTCGTCGTCGTCGTCGTCGTCGTCGTCGTCGTCGTCGTCGTCGTCGTCGTCGTCGTCGTCGTCGTCGTCGTCGTCGGAACGCAACGCACATGCTGTACTAGATAGATGTAGATCCCAGTCGTTTTGTTGTTTAGAAATTAGGATTCTCAACTTGCTTAGTAGACTACGATTTACCCGCTCCGAAATGTTCGCCTGAGGCGAATACACCGCCGTTCGCACATGTTTAACGCCGTAATTGTCCAGGAAGGTTTTGAAGTCTTTGGACACAAATTGACGTCCGTTGTCGGAGTGAATTTGTTCAGGGGTCCCGAAAGTATGGAATATTTCTGATTCGAGGTATTGAATCACACGATTTGAAGTAGCTTTAGGTAAGGCTTTGAAAAACGTGAACTTCGAGAAATGGTCAACCACGATAAAAACGTATATGTTTCCTCGCTTGGTGCGCGGATACGGACCTAAAAAATCAACGTAGAGTCGTTGCATGGGCCTTTCAGATTTTATCTGGTTGACTATCGGTGGACGAAGAATTTCATTCGGAGCCTTGACCATCTTACAGGCGTCGCAGTTTTTCACAAAAATCTTTATATTCTTTATCATTTTTGGCCAATAATATTTTGATCGCACGCGAGCATAGGTTTTATCAAAACCACTATGGCAACTTAGTTTTGTGTTGTGGCACATTTCAATGCACTTTTGAGTAAGATTATCGGGAAGCCATAAGCGCCAAAGAGAATCTTCTTCGTCTACATAATCTCTTAGGGTATCATAAAAACAAAATGGGACTCAATACTGTTGACCTATGCAGAGGATGCGGAGACGAAGAAGTAGAGGAGGACACCCTTCACTACCTAGGTCATTGTCCGGCACTCTGCAACATAAGGAAAACATTTTTGGGTAACTACTTCTTCAACGATTTAGCAGAAATCTCGAAGTCAACAGATAATATCATCTTAAATTTAATGAACTTCATCAACGCCTCGAAATGGCTCGATGCTTCATAGGATTTCATAGGTTTTTTATTTTAAAGGGATGGTCTAACCCATCGGGGTAACACAGAGGATCAACATTGATCTAAGTGTGACGGGAACAAGATCTACCGGCAGCACACGTCCAACAGTGAGACGTTCCGAATAACTCCGAAGAAATATGAACGAACACGTCGAACTTGTTGTCGTAGGTCATGCAACAGATGTTCGTTCGATTGGTTAAGTTTGTATTTACTTTCAATGAAGAGTAGTCGCGCCGTGATAGGAGAGTGGAAAAACTCAAAAGTAAATTTCAAGTGAATTAATAAAAAAGAAATAACTATTAATCCAGGTGAGTTTTTCAGTCAATGTTTTATAATTTTGTTTAGATTATATTGTAGAGAAAACAATTAACTAGATTTTGATGCATTTCGATGCATGGTTTTTTTGTTTTAATTTTTTGTACATATTTTCGGCGATTTACCAACAGTGCGACAAAGTCCCGTTGCCATCAGTGAGACAGTGCAAATCACACTTGACCAAATTGAAGTGCGCTAATTTTTCTATTTTTATTTCATGAATAATGAAACCGATTTTTATTTATTATGTTTTTATCTGTCACTGAAGACATTTTTTGTGACTTCAATTTTCAATTTTCGTTTTTAATTTTTAATTAGTTATTTTTATTCAAATGACTTTGTTGCATAATAAAACATAAATGTTTCTCAAACAAAATTTACTTATTTAAATATTTGTTGGGAGATGTCTCCCTGTTGGGGAAGGACTGTCTCACTGTTAGACTAGGTTTACCAACAGTGAGACAAAGGAGGTACTCGGCCATTTTGATTTAAATTATTTTAACGGTAAAGATAAATTTAAATTAAAGTATACAATTAACAGCATAAATAATAAACCTATCTAACGCAATTAAACTCAAATAATTACTCGGAATACTTTTTAAGCTATAGTCATTTAAAAAAAAAAGTGTCTCACTGTTTGTGACGCTCCCCTACACTTAATTGAACAAAATATTTTCATCCTTCATTTAATTTTCCTTAGAATTGAGCATTTATTTAGAAAGTAAGGACTTAAGCCGTTTTTCCCCTGGACCCTTCAACTTTAATTTGGTTTTATTAATTTTGCAACTATATATAATTAAAATTTTTGGCGGACTCTCCTGATTTAATTCATTTTTTTTTTTAAATTAGCCTATTTTGAGATAAAATGTTTAAAATAATTTAAATCTCCATACCAGTAGGAGATATATAAAAATCTTAAACTAGTAGGATTATAAGAATTTCATTATCTATTCACCAACAAAATTTCAAAACTCTAGCATTCTAATTAATGAAATTAGAAAAAAGACGTGAAAGGACATTTTCCCTTTTATCTGCTACAATAATATAGATTATCAAAAAATCCAAACTTATTCACTATAAAATGTATTAGCCTATCAATAAAAATTTTTACTTTTACTTTACCTTCCACCACTTAGCTAAACAATGATCTCAGCGTTGCACATGTGGCGTTACATTTGTTCGTTTCACAAAAATTCAACCTTGAAATTTCACTCTCAACGCGCGCAAAAAAGTTTTACTTCAAAAACTTGTCTATGTACACTAAAATCGAAGTTTCGCATTTAATTTTGTATATCTTGGGGCTCATTAACTAACTCAATTATTTTTGTTGTTGAACTAATTCCATCCAATCACATGTGTACATACATAGGTACTCAAAATTAATATTTTTAATAAAACTACTATTTGGCATAAAATAATACTTTTTTTTAATTACACATATACAATATTGCAAACATGATTTAAAAGTTATATTCATTTTATTTCTTTTTTATTAATTTAATTATATACATCAATATGACACATAATAGTATATGTTTTCACAATATCAATAAGCAATTAATTTATTTTGTTTGTTTTCATATATGAATTATAAATAGCAACACCAAATGCTATTATTAAACAAAATAGTTTGATCGATTTCAAAGAAGTTTCTGTATAAAAATTGGCATGAAATACCTTTATAAATGTTTTTGTATTTTATTAATTTTTCTTATATTTGGAAATTGTTCATTGTAATAAAACAAACATTTTAAAATTACCGATTTCACTTAATTATAATTCGTTAACATTAAAAAGCACAAATAATTTTTTAACAATAATAAACGTTTTATTTGTTTTGCCTTAATGAAAGCATTTCGAAGTAGGTAGGTACTGTGGGTTGTTGAATGTTGAGCTTTAATAATAAGAGGCTGAAATAATAATTGGATGAAATCCTATTAGTGTTTTAAGCTATTAGCTAGTAGAAAGAACTTTTCACGATAGTGCACTCCATCCCAATTGACAATTCATCAGACGAATAAAACTTTTAAAAGGGTTATTCGTTTTATTAGAGGACTATCGGGAATAAAATGACCCTAACAATGTTTCCCACTCCGAAAATTCACAACGCCATTGTAAGCTAGAACTGGGCGAACTGAAACTACAACTGAATTCCCGGAATTTCCAAGAAAAACTTTCGAACATCATTCACGTACAAAATTTTCGACATTTCCAGAAAAATTGTATTAATGATAGCCTCTGGGTAACTCGTATACAACTAAAATATTATCATTTGTCAGTATGGTGAAGAAAATTAACGGATATTGGAGTGAAAAATAATGTTCCTATTTAACTATAATAGCAAATAGGAAACTCATTATAAGATGATAATATTTTTGAGTTCTCATATTTATCAATCTCAATTACCCTCGGTGTTTTTCCCATTTATATAAAAAAACTTTAACAAAATTCATAACGTTTCAGTATAAATTCATTATATACTCATATTTTCACAACCGAAATGCTTTTTTTAGGGAAAAGAAATAAAAAAAAAAACATACAAAAAGAAAGAATGCCTTTGGCACTGAAAGAAATTGCAAAAATCTAATTTATAATGTTTCAATGTAGGAGGACGGACATTCTATAAACGAAATTTAGTTTTTTAAATTTGCGGGTTGTGCATTTTTATTTGATTTTGTTTCAATTCATCATTTTTTTTTTTTTGTTTGTTTAACAAACCGAAAAATCCATAAGAGGGGCTTATATAACTGCTCAGTCTTTTTATTAATTTTTGTTTCTATAATATGCAATGCTATTTTGGAAAAATTTCAAATTTGACTCGATATTTTTTTTCAAAAAAATTACAAATTAAAGAATTAGCCAAAGCTTATTCTAACAACATATCCCTGCCCTCCGATTGCCGGAATCTGAAAGGTAGGTAAGAAGCAGCAACTATGCCGACAAGACCTTATTAACACTACAGCTTCCAACCACTTTGTTCAACTCCGAACTTATAAAGATAAGGCATTCAAAAATTTATTTAATTGCGAAGACAGTAAGATCCTGCTAAATAAGAACCTCACTTATATAATGAGAACCATTATAAAATGCAAAGAATGCGAAGAATTCCAATGGTGATTTGATTATTTGGTTCGCAATTCACCAAAAAGAAATAACTAACCCTTTTATAAATTCTTATTTGATACGCGGTTTATAAGAAGGTGAATATTTTAAACCGATGATGTGAATATGCCATTTATGTATGTCTTTTTCGTGTAAACTATATAATTTATTATATTTGGTTATGCACAACTGACATTGCAAGTACAATTATTGGCGTTTAAATTGGCTTACTTATATTTTTACGAATGACAAATTGTCATTTTTTGTCCAGAGAACTGAAAAAATAATTAATTATATTTGGTTATGCAAAACTGACATTGCAAGTACAATTATTGGCGTTTAAATTTGCTTACTTATATTTTTAGGAATGACAAATTGTCATTTTTTGTCCAGAGAACTAAAAAAAATAATGGAGATCACTATTCTTGGTAGAGGAATTCCTCCAAAACTTGTTGCCATTATAAGAGTCCTACAACAACGCAAGGTGTTTTGTTTTGCACAATGGTCAGCTATCCGACTCTTTCGAAGTGCGGCAGGGTGTGAGGCAAGGGGATGTTCTATCGCCAATTTTTTTTCTGCTCGCTATAGATGACGTATTGACGGAAAGCGTTGGTACAGCTGAGAGACAGGGCATACAATGGAGACCGTTTGAAAGGCTTAGTCATTTAGACTATGCTGATGACATATGTCTCATGGCAAATAACACCAGCGCAGCGGGCTGAACGGGATTTGTTAAGCATTGCATGTGAAAGGAGAGTCTATTGGTCTAAGAATAAAAAGCAAAAATAATGCTCACAGCCCGATCCACACATCAGCTTATAATTCTGCAGGGGACGCCAGTTGAAGAGGTCAAACAGTTTAATTACCTTGGAAGTACTGTATCAGCAAACGGTGGTAGAGATCTGGACGTTAAAGGTTGAATTAGTAAAGCTCGTGCTGCCTTCAGTGCCCTGTCTCAAATTTGGAAGTCTAGTCAAATCTCCTTACGCACTAAGTTGAGGTTTTTCGAATCCAACGTCAAATCCGTGCTCACTGCTCATTTATGCTTGCAAAACCTGGAAAGTCTCAGCTACCATCTCTAAGAAACTGCAGCGATTGTAAATCGCTGTCTACGTCACATTCTGAAGATTCGCTTATTTCGAACCAGAACGTGAAGGATGGCGAAGATTTGTTGGCGCCCTATGCCCCGATCGGGGTTACAGGAATTGATGATGATGTTTTAATGATATACTTTTAAAGTAAAAATAATGCCAAAAATTAACTGGTAAATTCTCTATTTTGTGTCGGCATAATTGAAAATGTTCGCACGATGTCATTATAATGATAAAATTTAACGTCACTTGAACTTGACACTATTTTTTTTTTATGATACACTGCACGTCATAAGGTAAGAAGCAGTAATTTTAGAGAAATGAATTTAAAATATCTCGTGTTATACGCCAAAGATATTGAAATTTTGTATGACACGGGAGAGACTCTGATATGCTTTCGAACGACCCAAACCGGATACGTAACTAAGCAAACAAAACCAAGAAAGTGAACATATGAGATATCAACTGTTAGTATAATCCAAACAAATCCGAACATTTTTGGGATAGCTTTAGATTTCTTTTTGGCATCAGCTGTTTGGTTCGTCAGCTGGTTTTTCCTTAGGCATTACAACAACACGAACAAATCCAGATACCTTTGGTTACGTATCCGAACGCGGCGTATGCTTGCCCTTCAAGAACAAAAATTAAGGACAGCCAAGAGAATTAATGTTGGCTGCGTCACTTTTTTTAAGTAATTTTTTTGATTCATAAGGAAGCACATTCAAAATTGAAGAAAAACGATGGTTTTAAGTTTTTTGTTTGCTTAATATTTGTGCAGTGTAAAAAATTATCAGATTTTTTGTTACTCGTCTAAATGCGGATTAATTTATTTAAATGACAAAAAGACGCCATAATCGTCATAAAACAGGATTAGGACAATTAATGGATTTTTAAATATTTTCACTTTTTGAAATAAAAATAATGCGTCAAATTTGAAACCTCGTAATTATCTTGCGAAAAATGAGCTTAGATAAAAAAAAAAATAAGTAAATAACACAAAAAATCAACCAAATATAAGAAAATATTTATTTAATAATTGAAAAGCTTTATTAAGCTTTATTCTAATGTATGCATACATTTATTTATATAATTTGAAGTTTCTTACTTTTGATAACTACCTAAAAATAACATTCACAAATACTTTTTTTTTTTACTCTGTATTCATTGATATCAATATAAACATAAATATCACGTTAAATATATACCACATTCATTATTATTTTTTTTACTTTACTATTTAAATTGTAACTCTACATATATATAATTCATTTTCCAAATTGAATATGTTTTAATTTATCCATCAAATTGGCTCCTCGTTTTTAGTAATAAAATTTTATTTACGGAATTACATTCATTCGATCGCCTTATCCCTCTAGAAGTTGATGCTTTTTTACAAATTTTTAAATCTTAGTTTTTAATTTTTTTTTCCTTTTTTAATAAAAAAATAAAAAATATATTTCTGTTTGATGTTATTGTTTAAGGTATGTTTCTTCTTTTTTTTTTTGCTTAATAGTATTTAATATTTTGTTATTTCTGTTTTGTTAATTTTAATTTGTGTATTGTTATTGTTGATCAATTTTTTTAATAAAACATTTGCGCACATTACAAATACTTATTATTCATTAGCTTTGTTTGTGTTCACGTTGGTCTCCTATGCCTTGCCCGCTAAAATAAAATAATTATAAAAATCAATTAGGAAAAATAAATTTAATAAAAATATAAATGAAAAAAATATTTTAATAAATAATTGTAATAACCTCACATGTTTAATGTGGACATTTAGAATTAGGAAAGATATTTGATTTTGGCCATGGGCAGAAGAATTAAACTTATTTTTAAGTAAAACCACAGTGGTAGGCACTTCCTTTTTATAAGATACATTTGTCAAACAGGTTTTATTGTTTTGATTTTAATTTCTTCTCAGATGCGATAAATTATTTTAAAAAAATATTTATTTTATTGCTAAGTATGTTTTATTGTAGATCTTGATTTCATCTTAATAATGAAAATACCACAGGTTAAAATGTCAGCGACTGCCTACTGGTTCTGTTTAAAAATTTAATTTTTTTCTTTTTCAAAATAATTATCAAAATAAACAGGTGCATAAAATGAAAAATGGTGAGAATTTATCTCAGATTTAAAGCTAAGAACGACGGGCGAGTTTTTAAATCATCGAAGTTCGCAAAATATAAAAATATGTAATCCCGACCACATTTTAATCTTTTCTGCTTGTTGAGAAAATCACCCCCCCTCCCCCTCTAAAAGTGAATAAGGTAATAAAATAAAAATCTGTGCAAAGTTTTGTTGAAATCGGTTGACGTTAACACGTGACACCCATACAAAATACATGGAGATTTTTAGCCTTTTACTAAAATAATCAGCAAAAGTGCACGAGTTGATAAATATTCATAGAACTGACCAATTATCTTAATTATTAAAAACAAAAAATATTTCCAGAATTTTAAACATTTTTCTAACCAGTTAAAAATCGAAATAAAAATGAGCAAATTTAGCAAACAAAATTTACTCATTTTCATATCGATTTTTAACTGATTAGAAAAATTTTTAAAATTCTGGAAATATTTTTGTTTTTAGTCCATATAATAATTAAGATAAATGGTAAGTTTTATTAATATTCATCAACTTTTGCAGTTTTGCTGATTTTTTTAGTAAAAGGCTAAAAATCTCCAAGTATTTTGTATGGGAACTTTCAACTGCTCGGTGGCACGTGTTAACGTCAACCGATTTCAACAAAAATTTGCACAGATTTTAATTTTTCTAACTAAATAAATCCTTATGAATCAAAACAAAAATACGATTCGATACCGACTTGTGGTCTTTGTTTGGCTGAAAATAAAAACTGAAGCGTTTTAAATGAAAATTGATTATAGTTCCTGTAATTTAATTTGCGCTAATAAATATGATTATAAACCTGATGAATGGCATTTGCAGTAATTTTGCAATCTATTGTTATAAAATATTTAACATCATTTGTTGCTACAATGAACTTTAAAAAAATAAACAGAGTTTACATCGCGTACATACTCACCAATTTCTGATTTTTGTTTTAAACTTTATTTTACTGCTTGAAATTCAACTGATGAAACTTAAAAAATCCGTTATCAACCATCTTTAGAACAAATTGCTATTGATAAATTCTTAACCATTTTTGACCGTTGGTTTTCGTAGAAAGTCTAAGATCATAAAATATTGTTGATTTTCGTTGGAGATATATGTTGTATGAGGCCAGGCTCTTCGTTTAGTTTTGTTGTACACAATCGATAAAGGAATTCGCATTTACGCGTATAACTATCAGAACAAGGCTGAGGAACAACTACAAGAGGGGTATAGAACAGTTTTGTTTTAGTAATCCTGAATAGATTTACAAGTTTTTCTTTCTTTTCAACAAATCTTCAATTATTAGTCATTTCAACCCTCAATGACTAGTTTCGGATTACAACTTCGCTCTACAAAATTTAGCAGGAATAAATTTATATTAATACAGATCCAGGGTATTTGTCATAAAATGCATGAACACACCAGATCGTGTAAGTTGGATCAGAAGAAGACACAAATGTTTTATGAGGGGAATCTTTGGCCCTTATTGAGAGAGATGATCATTCTTCGATGTTACTAAATTCGAAAGCATCGGCAAATTTTCTGTTTGGGGTGTACCTGAATCGACAGAAATATCTGTTACTGTAAACATCGAACGTTTTATGAATACATTTTATAATTTGGACATCTGGTAAAGTGCAGTGATGTAGGAAACATGCAGTTTTCATTTTTATGAATAAAAAATTAAAAAGTGAAATTAATGGGGTTTTCCATTGGTAAAAAATTAAAATATTTTCTGAAACATATCTGTCAAAACACATATTCTAACAAACAAAGCCTTCTAGTGGGCAAAAAATGTTCATATTTTTTCTGATTCTAAATCAATTTTTCAGATCCGTATTTTTCAGTGAACCGTTTCAGGATGTAGTTCCTAAGTTGCAGCGGTTTTTTTTCTTCAAATGTTCAGCTCAAACAAAAAGGCAAACCAAAAATGCACTTATCGATAAAATATCTGTACGTTTTTTAATCAAAATATTAATATTTCTAGGCATTGTTTTTTTTTTTTTTTTTTTAACAAAATGTAAATTAATAAACAAAAAATAAATAGCTAGCTGTTAAATCAAGATATTTCCTTTTTAAAAACTTTTTTACATATTTATATAATATCAAACAACACAATTGGAATGAATGCAAATTGGAGAGGAATAAGTCTGTTTCGTTTGTTTTTAATATATAAATATATATATTTTCTTATATTTTTTTTAAATGTTTCATTATTCATTTCTAGTTTTTAGCTGTTTTACCATCTTCTATCTAAAAAAAAGCGAGTTAAAGTTTTATTTTTTATAATTGTTTTATTTCGATAGTAAGTTTTTAATCTTAAAATGCATTTTATTAATTCCTTGGGAATTTAATTGCGAAGCTGAATAACAGTTGTAAATTATTATTATTATTATAATTACTTTTATTTTATTCGGCCAATATTATTAGCAGTTTGTTTTTAGTAGTAGGTGAATGTTGTGTTTTAATAATAAAAAAAACATATATAGGTAAATATGTTTGTAAATCGCTTTGAAATGGAAAAAATCAATAATATTATAACGGCTATCAAAAATATATATTTATCACATAATAAAAGTAGATTTTTTTTTTAAGAAAAATTGAAAGAAAAAATATAAATGTATATAAACTCAGCCTCATTTACAAATAAAATAATAATAACAAAAAATTGATAAATAATGGCAAATTACTAAAAATATATATTTTTTCAAACACAAAAAAAATATACAATTTGAAAAATTTAACTTTTAAATATTCTTTACGCTTAAATTGTAAAAATGTACATTCACATCATATCTATTTTTTTTTTACGATGAAGGAGATTTTTGTTTAGTTAAATACTTATTTCATTTGGTTAGATTGTGTTTTTAATAATTTGTTGTGTTACATATAGAAAACAATAATTTTACATTGAAATATTTCAAAGAGAATTGGTATTTACAGAGCTTAAACTACTGAAGATTATACCATGCACGTGGACTTTTTATTCTTTTATAAAAATGCCACTGTATCTTTGTGCGTTTAATTTTTATTCCTTTTTTTTTTTTGTTTGAAAATTAATTTCTTTTTTGACAATATATAATACTAACCTTACAAAGGGTAGTTACAAAAATAAAACAAAGTTGCAAGAGCATACGTTACGTCAGTTAGTTGCGCAAGGAATTTCGTTTTTTCTTAATTTTCAAAAATGTATTTCTAGACCATGACAAATGCTTCCTTACCACAGTATAAATAAGGGAATTGATCAATCATGGTTTGTACAATATCTTCAAGATAGGGGCGCAGCTGTTCAAAATGTCCCATATCAGTAAATTCAATTGGTATTAGTGTTGGCCACCAGCAAATGGCGAGATTTTTGCTATCCATGCTATTCAGTTTGGAGTTTTCTGATACGCTGAAAATGAAAATGCAGAGAAAATAAAAATTAAAATTTTGATTATTTTAAATATGAAAGTTATTGAATTTAAAAGAAAATATTTAGAATTGAAAAACTTTTGCTTCGTTTTCCGTAATCCGGCCACTGATTACCAAGCAAAATCAAATATTTTGTTGATGCCAAATTTTTCAATTATTGTTGTTAACTACCATCTAACCATTTTGGTACTATGTATTCATAAATTTTGTTTTATTGTCATACATCTAAGAACTGATACAAACTTGTTATTAGTTATTATAAATAATTACTTTGTTATGTTTTAAAAAGTTCAATTCAATTATATTCCTTCTTTGACTTATCTGCAGGTCTATCTGCTAGTAGTCTGGGAGCCCGCCATAGGATGACCTAAACTCATCTCGTTACCAGATGAGAGGTAAACAGTTTTTTTTTAGATAGAGTTCAAACAAACAAATTGCGCATGGGTTGCCACGCTTTAAAGTTCCATTTTTTCCTTTATTCAATTATCTGATTGAGCTTGAAAGGAAATTTAATTTAAACATTTTCAAATAGGGGATTTTTTGAAATTTAAAATTTAAGTAGTGTAAATTAGGGTAAACGTATTATCTGCGAAAATACCAAAGGGTACAAAAATAAAACAACCTATAAATTAAAAAAAAAAAAATATTTTTCAAAAATTCACTCTGACATAACCAAAACTTTAATTAAAAACTTCGCAAATTACCTATTTATTTTTTTTCTAATCAGTTTCAGAATTACATACCATATTATTCAATGAACGTTCATATCTCGTGTTGTACATTTTTGAAAATGTTTGTTGTTATGTATAACTTTAATGTGTTTAATAAAATCTATCGATTGCAAAAAAAAAAATGTCTCTATTACTTACCGTTTAGAAAATAAGTTTTCGCCCTTTTAATACATTCATCCTAATTCACCCTACTTAATTTAAAATTTCAAAAAATCCCATTTTTGAAAATCTTTAAATTAAATTTCCTGTCATATTATATTTTTTTTTATCATTATGGCTTACCACATAAGCTCAATCAAATTATTGAATAAAGGCAAAAATGGAGCTTTTAAGCGTGCCACCCTATGAAGGGCCCACTTTTTTCTGTTTGGACACTATCAACAAAACTGTATACCAAGTCCGGTCAAATTATTAACTGACCCTACATAAATTCCCAAAAACTTAAAATTTGCATGGACGTTAAAAAAACCGTTATAATTAAATTGTCAAAAATCCCCAAAGATCCCATGTATGGAAACAAATTTGATTCAAGGTTGAATGTCGAAAATATCAGTTTTTCGCATATAACTCTGAAACGGTAAATGCTATCGAAAAGTATTTCATACAAACTTTGTAGATCATGTTATCTGCATTAAAAAAAAGGTCATGACAATTTTTTTCCTAAGACTCACCGTTAAGAAGATATCGACATTTCAAAGAACGTAAAATGTCGAAAATACCAGATTTTCACGTATAACTCCTAAACGGTGCATATTTTAGAAAACATGTGAATAACAAGTTTGTACATTTTGTGACCCCCTACAGGAAAAATATATAATAATAAAAAAAAAACATTTTATAAATATATTTTTTTTTTAATTTCGACAAAAAGTTTAAACTTCTTTTTTTTTGCGTTTTACTCTTAAATGACGAGTTTGTCGAAAAAAAAATTTACACTCAATTTGTAGACCATAATATTCTCTACAAAAATATAACAACAATTGTTTCCATATAAGTCATAAATCACAAGATATTGCGACAATAAATAGCGCCAAATGTCCAATAAACAGGTTTCCTACGTTTTTTGTAGATCATTAAATTACCTTTGTAACTTTGTAACCAATTGTGGATGCAGGAAAGTAGCCAAACTATGTCCAATAAATATGTACAGTACAGGGCTCTCATCATGTAATTTTAAAGACGATCGTCGTTAAAACGATTGTATTGAACGACGTCGTCAAAAGTTTGTTTCGTATAATATCACAATCGTCTCTTTCAATCGTGTCGTTCATCGTTTCAATTGTTTACAGTTTGAAAACAACTAAAAACATCAAAAAACATAATAATTACATTTTTAATGTCAGAAAATTAAATGTTTGTCATTCAAATTTGATATTTCACAGTTCATTAAAGTAGTCTAAGAGCCTTTTGTTGTAAGATAGGTCCATATTATTCATATGCAAATATGAAAGTCTGACATGTCGGGGTTGGCGCATTTGTATGCAATACTGCATTTAAAATGCAGTGCATTGAAAATGTGAAAAGTGTAAAGGAAGCGACGGAATTACGTAACGGTAGTGAAGAGTTCAATACTCAAAACCACATTGAAAAGATTTTGTATAGTACGGGCCCTATTATGACTCGCGAGTCGAACGTTCGACTCAAGTCGAACGTTTTTAAAATCACTTATGTCGTGGTTTAAAGAATAGCAAACTGCGACGTTCGTATAGAGCAACATCTCGATTCAACATATTTTTGACTTTTTAGCCGAATATAGTTAGGTGAGCCATCATCGGTAGTGCCAAAAGTCAGATTCGCCTAATATTTCTTGCGACTCGCGATTCATAATAGGTGCCTACATGTACACTTTCCATTGGTACACATATTTCATTGGTGAAATATGTATATTTTGTTTATTGGAAGAATGAATTTGTTTTTTTTTTTGTTAAGGGATCAGGCCTATTAAAGATACCCTTAAAAAAACGCGCCTATAATCTTACCGCTTGGTGGTGTCGAAAAAGATTTCAGTAGGCATACAAAAACTCTGACTCAGAAAATCTTGACATTTTCCAGATTTTCACATTTAAGATTTTGAATTTCGTAATTTTCATATCCGAGATATAATTATTTTTGATTCTAGATTTTGGGATTTGCATTTTAAGAATTCAATTAATTATGTTTTGTAAAATGAATTTCTTTGTTTTAAACTTAATACTAAAGCATAGAGCATAGATGGCAGCCCCTTTTAGGGTTTTTGCATTTTTATAGTATGCAGTACGGAAACCCTTGACAATTATTTCTTTCAGGCAGTCGTGTTTAAATTCTTCCATTGAGGATGAACAATAAGAACCGGAAGATAACTAAATCGATAGTGAAAAAAAAAAAACAAAAATCACAACCCATATATTAGGCCTATAGGGGACGCAATTAAAAAAAAAACGCCTTGCATTCTACCTCAAAGGTGGTGTAGAAATAAATCCACAAAAACTACAAAATTTCCTCATCTCGTTGTGTCGTGAACTATTGGCCTACATAAATGTTGTAAGGAACTTATTTTTTTTTACTATTTCACGTTATCTTTGTCATATTTATGTTTGTATTGTCATGATTTTTTTCAAAAGAAAATAATTCCCAAGAAAAATCAGATTTTTCATACAATAGTATTCAATACAAAAAAAAAAATGCGAGTTGCACATCTCTGACGTGGCACAGTATATGGAATTCGAAATACCCATTGAACCGCATTTATGCGAACATGCATTTTATTTCCGCCTTTGACTCCGATCGATGGGGAAAATTATATCTTTCCTGCTGTGCCCGTCTACGAGTATAAGTGCCAATTTTGCTCAGAGTATCGTACACGAGATTTGCAAAAGTGAATATCAATTAAAACAAAAGTAATTATCCTCACTTATAGCCTTAATTGTGTTAAAATAATATATTAATTATGGTAGTAGGAATCGAGTGAAACGTGGGGTAATTGGGAATACAAACAAAAGAAAACACACAGACATTACCCATCAAGCAGACAATTTTAACCTCGAATTTAGCTAAATTAAAGCCACGTGTAAGTTCAATTCTCATCTCTCAATTCCTTAGCTAAGCACCAGAGATTGTGGCAGTCAGACATTTGCCTAGTTGGCGCGAGTCGATTGCCAAGAGCGATCTAGCCCACCCCAGCTCACAAAAGAATCTGGTGCGTGGCCACCTTGTTTAGTCGGTACTGTTGGTGAATTCTATTAAGTAGTCTCACCTCGACCTATGTCCAAAAGAAAAAAAAAAAAAACGGGGATAATAGATCGCTGACGTAGAAAGAGCACGACCCAAACCAAGAATAGAACCTGAGTTCTGATCACACATTCTGTGGCTGGTTCAGGGTTCAGAAAGTCCTAAGAGGATCCCTCCCCACTATCGAATCAAGTCGTAGAAATCCATTCACAACTCAGCACCTGACCACAAGCGCAACATCAGCTTATATTGAACCGAGATATAATTCCGAGTTTTTTTTTTTATTGACCCGAGTCTCCACATCGCACATATCGCGTCAACAATTGTATTTCAGTGATTTTTGGAGTCAACCGACCCAACACAAAACAAAAAAAAAAGCTAATAACATTAAATTTTCTTACTTTCATCTAATTCATAGCCTTAAGTCATTACATTTAAAATTAAATTTAAAAAAATTCGTTAGTGGTATTCAGTAATTAGTTATAAACACAATCAAAAGTGATCATAAACAAAAGAAGAGTAGCATATATATATAAAGATAAAGCAACAACCTGAGCGAAAGCGGATCAACGGTGGATGTGCGCACACCAGCCAGATTCCTGCTACGAAAATAATCAGTGAGTACATATCTAACAAATTCTCTTAAGGTCTTATAATTTTTCTTGTTGAAGTACGTTTTATTGAATTACGTTTTACAGAAGTACTATAATTTGTTTATGGTTATAATGATGACACATTGACATAAATTATTATTATTATTAGGTTTAAGTTATAAGTAATGGAATTAAAATGTTTAGAATTCATGATTTGAAAAACGTTACTAGTTTCAATATGGCTGAGTGAACACCAAGTGGTGGGGGAGTAAAACGGTGGATGTGATGTGATTTTGTGAAGTGCGTGAAGTTTATTTTTCATTAGGGGCGATACTCAACATAGGCCAAAGTATGGCATGGAGGTGACTTACGTCACTAATGGATAAGGGCGTCTAGTAGCCACTGCTACAAACTTGTCATAACACCTGACATGAATTGTGAGCCCGTACAATAGTTCAGAGTTGTAGTTATTTTTTCAGCATATATGTAGTTTTTTTTTTTAGTGTATCTGGCCCCCCTCACGGGTTAGACTTTGTCGTAGTGAGGGGGCTTACACCTAGGCTTTCAGCAATCCAGCTGCAAGTCTAGGTAACTAACATAACCCAAAAAAACCGAAAACCGAAATGTTGAAAACTATAAAATATGAAATGAGTACTAAAGAATTTAAAAAGCGAGTGGGGATATCCACTCAAAAGTCGGTAGGAGTCGCGACTACCGGCGATGTCTTGGCCTCTAACGAGGAGAAGTCGCCAGTGACAATTAGTACACCTGGTATAACGAAGTGCGGAAGGTCTTGCGAGCCGACCACAATCCATGGAAAGACTGATAAGTCATCCGTGGGGGGTGAATCGACGCGTGAGCTAGACGCTACTGCTGGCGAAGAGGGCTTTGTCCTCCCCGCCAGTAGTACAAATCCTTCGTGCTCGGGGGGACCCCCCGCGACCATTGGCAGTGCTGCTGCGAAAAACAGCTCCACTGCCGTTGGCCGTGGGGGTCTCTCTTCGGGTACGTTGGCTAATGCCCACCGTAGTGGTAGTAGTGGCGTGACGTACGCTGCTGCTGCCATTACCACTGCACGTAAACAAGCGAACTCCGGAGCGGGTGCTTTCTCCGTTACCGGACGAGGCAGACCGCAAAAGAGTTCGCAGAAGAGTCTCCAATTTGTTGGAGGTCGGCGTGCGTTAGCAGGTTCTACCTCCACCGGATTGGGGCGAAAAAATGCACATGTGCTCAACTCCGGGTCGGGTGTCTCGCCCAGTAGTGCAGCCGTTAAAAGCTCTACTACTGGTAGGAACATACCGACCCCCGTTGCAAAGAAAGTGCTACAGCCCGTTGGAAGTGGGGCTATGAAAAACAGTTTGCTTCCATCGGGATGGGGCTCAACAAAGCCACTCCCCCGCAGATGAGCTCGGAGACGGATATCACATCCGGCAGCGCGTCCGTGACTTACGGATCCAACACTGCTGGGGTGCTTAAGCCGCCTCCGTATTCACAGAAGAACCCCCAACCCGTTGGAAGCACGGCCGCTGACAACGGTCCTCCCTCCATCGGGATGGGGCTCAACACCCCCCCTCCCACGTTTTGGACCCAGGGGCGGGTACTTCTGCCAGCAGCGCGTCCGTGACTTACGGATCCTCCACTGCTGGCCGAAGTATACCGCCCCTGGGCTCAAGGAAGATACCACAACCCGTTGGTGATAGGGTCATGAAAAATGGCTCTGCTTCCATCGAGTTGGGGTGGAACCAAATCAACCGTAAGGAGAGGCGGAATGCCGAGAGGATCGTGAAAGCTATCGGTGACATTCCGGTAGCAGATCGTGACTCGCGACAAACTGCCAAACTCCAATGGGCCATGAACATTATGGTTCTCAGAAAGACCAGCGGGGACTACACGTCAAAGCGTCAACGGTCCATCGGGAGCACCATCCCCGATCCCAAACGACCCAAGGTGCAAGGCACCGACAAATCACTTAACGTGAATAAAGGTCTGCCCTTTAGTGACGTACTAAAGGACAAAATTGTCATTGCAGTCATCGACAGAAGTAATGCAGATGGCAGGATCTCTCCTGAGAATTGGTTGAAGGTCATAGTGAAGCTCTCAGCTGGCTTCATGAGTTTAGTGAGGGAGCATCCCGGACCTCAACCAATCACAGACGATGCAGGCTGGCACCAAGGACGTGTTAAGCTCATCGCCTGTCCAGATCAGAGATCATGTGATCTGTTTAAGCTTGCTGTTAGCAGACTGGGAGAGGTCTGGCCAGGTGCTAGTCTCGAGGCTGTTGCTAGGGATGATATCCCCTGCAGGCCTAGAGCTCGTGCCTGGATCCCGGTCGAACCAGCCAGCAAGGATGAAATACTCCAGATGATGCAGTACAGCAATCCAAGCGAAGCTGGAAGAGATCAGGGGTTCCTTTAGATCTGCTATCATAGTAATCAACAA
The DNA here is from genome assembly GCA_949320155.1 of Melangyna quadrimaculata. Classification (NCBI taxonomy): domain Eukaryota; kingdom Metazoa; phylum Arthropoda; class Insecta; order Diptera; family Syrphidae; genus Melangyna; species Melangyna quadrimaculata. The sequence goes on from OX439484.1 coordinate 138,003,294, forward strand.
GGAATCTCTGGCTCCTCTGGTGTCGACCGAAAATGTGATTAGGTACGGCTTCCACAAAATCGCCTTGAAGGTTTTCAAAAAAGATGAGGAATTTGCACAAGTAGCCCCTCCACAAAACCCCCAGGACATGACCATAGACGAAGACCCTGTCGTCGGCATCGAAACTCCAGAGATGGAGATAGATGACATTGACACTTCTCCGGCTATGGTATTGCCCAATCTGCCAACCGAAAGGAAGGCTCCTTCCGTCGACCTCTCCGACATGGAGAGCGTAGACTCCCCTATCAACGTTCTTCTAAGCGAGGAAGAACTTTTAAGATCTTCCTCTGAAGCCGAAGACGCTGACCAAACGGTGCTGGAGGTTGATCTGACCGACTGTGGTAACAATGCTGCAGCTGATTCAGATTAATCTCCAACACTGTATTATGGCTTCGGCCTCCCTTCTTCTCCGTCTGAACACAAACGGGGAAGATATTGTCCTGATCCAGGAACCATGGATTGCTAACTCCAGTGTTCAAGGACTCCGGGCTATTACACGCTGCATGCGCCAGATAAAGGTGAACCTAGATCTTGCATAGTAGCTAAATGTAATACTAATGTATTTTTACTCCCTGAATATAGCGATCGAGATGTAACGGCCGTCAGATTACAAACCGAAAAAGGGTTGTACTGGATAGTGTCCGCCTATCTTGGCCATGACGATCTTGGCCCTCTCCCCAGTGTAAAGCTAAGGAGACTGATCGCTGATGCAGAACGGCAGAATATACGCCTAATTATCGGGTGCGACGCAAACGCGCACCATACAGTATGGGGGAGTTCGGATATTAACGACAGAGGTGAGTCTCTTTTCGATTATATTCTTACTACTAACCTACTTCTAAGTAATGTTGGAAACGTACCAACTTTTGTAACTAGAAATAGACAAGAAGTCTTAGATATCACTCTTGTCTCAGATATGGTTCATCAATCGATATTGGATTGGAAAGTATCTTCTGAGCACTCGTTCTCAGACCATAGATACATTCAATTCAGTCTAAATGATGAAACTGAAAAGTCTCCTTCCTTCCGGAACTACCGGAAAACAAATTGGCTCCTATATAGGGAAACTCTTAAAAAGTTAATCAAACCTGACCTTTTTAATCCTCCCCTGAACAAAACTGATCTCGATAATAAAGTCAAAGATCTAACAAATGCACTCAACAAATCAATGATCACTTCCTGTCCTCTAACTAAAATTAGGGGCAAAAAGAAACCTCATTGGTGGAAGCCAGGGCTCGAACCGCTCAGAAAAGAATGTAGGAAACTTTTCAACAGAGCTAAATACACCAGAGAGAGTTTAGATTGGGATATATATAAGAACTCGCTGAAAGTGTATAAAAAACAAATGAGGATAACTAAAAGAACTTCTTGGAGGAACTTCTGTGACAAAATAGAAGATTCTTCAGAAGCATCCAGACTTAGGAAAGTCCTCTCTACCAATCCAGGGATGCCAAGCTCTCTTAAAACAGCAGATGGCTCCTGGACCAAATCCTGTGAGGAATCACTAAATTTGCTACTTGATACTCACTTCCCAGGTAGCTCACAAATTGTCTCAAATACTGAATTCGCTCAGTCACATGACTTGGTCAATCAAATACCAGGTCTGATTACAAGGGACAAGCTCCAATGGGCTATAGACAGCTTCCAACCTTATAAATCCGCGGGACCAGACGGCATTATACCTGCTGAACTTCAGAGATCCTCAGATATCATAATTCCTATACTGGAAACTATACTGATCGGTTGTCTGAATTTCATTCATATTCCTTCAGTATGGAGAGAGGTGAAAGTTGTCTTCATACCCAAAGCTTGAAAATACTCCCAAATTAATCCAAAAGACCAGAGACCAATTAGCTTATCATCATTCATTCTTAAAACTTTCGAACGTCTGATTGATATCCACCTGCGTGACACTATAGAGCTTAACCTTATCTCTAAAGCACAACACGCTTACTGTAAGGGAAAATCGGTGGAAACTGCTCTTCACACCTTAGTAAGATCTATCGAATACTCCCTGCACCATAAAGAGTACACGCTTGCGGCTTTCCTTGATATAGAAGGCGCCTTTAACAACGTCAGCGGCCGTGCAATAGTAGGAGCACTGGAAAATTTGAAGGTGGACGGCCTACTGATTAAGTTGATAGACCATATGTTGGGAAGTAGGGTCATCAACTCTGCATTGGGAGGCTATTCCACTAGAAGATCTGTCACTAGAGGCACACCACAAGGTGGGGTCCTTTCACCACTTCTATGGAACTTGGTCATAAATGACTTACTGACTGTCCTGGAGGGTGAAGGATTCAAAGTGATTGCGTATGCCGATGATGTTGCAATAGATATATCAGGGAAACACCCCCAGGTTCTTACAGAACTTCTTCAAACCGCTCTTAACAAGCTAATAAAATGGGCAGAACGCTGTGAGCTAGGTGTAAACCCCCGCAAAACAGAACTTGTCCTCTTCACAAGGAAATATAAAATACCACAGATAAATCCTCCAACAATTAATGGTGTTCCACTTTCCTTTTCAGATGAAGCCAAATATTTAGGTCTCATACTGGATAAAAAACTAAGTTGGAAACCTAATATTCAAGAGAGAATTAAAAAAGCCACTGTTGCTTTATTCTCCTGTAAAAAAGCTATAGGTACTGAATGGGGTCTATCCCCTGCCATAACTCACTGGCTCTACACTGCGGTCGTAAGACCGATTCTCACTTATGGGGTAACAATTTGGTGGACTGCTCTAGATAAAGTCACGTACTGTGACCAGCTGAGCAAGGTCCAGAGGTCAGCAAGTATGTGCATAAGTGGAGCTCTCCGCTCGACACCATCAGCTGCACTAGACATACTCCTCAGCCTCACACCCCTCGATATATTAAGCCGTCCGCCTTAAAGCCATTTCTCAATGGACCAACAACTCTATCGGTCATACTAAAATTCTAGACTTATATGAATCTATTCCTTGTCATTCCGACTACACCACATCCAAACTAAATTTCGACAAAAGTTTCCAGGTCACCATACCCTCAAGAGAATCTTGGGACGTTGGGGACCCTCTCAAAGGTGATTCAGTTCATTTTTATACTGATGGGTCGAAAACTGAGGAAGGTGTGGGTGGCGGAGTGTACTCAGACAGACTTACTCTGTCTCTACCAACTCCGTTACGGCCCAAAACTGTCGATCGTCTCTTGAAGAGATGGCGGAACAGTTTAATATTCACCTTCTTTGGGTGCCGGGCCATAGAGATATTCCGGGAAATTGTAAAGCCGATGAACTTGCCAGAAATGGAACTCTAATGCCCGTTTTGCCTAACAGGTGGAACATAGGTATACCGATCGCTACGTGTAAACTTTTGCTAAAACAAAACTCTGCAAGGAAAGCAAACTCTAGATGGACAAACCTTACTACATGTCTGGCCACAAAAGAAATCTGGCCATCGCTAGACCCTAGGCGCTCTAAAAGTTTGCTATCACTTAGCAGATCACAAATTAGCTCCGTAATAGGTGTCATAACAGGACACTGCCTTATAGGAAAACATGCCACAAGACTTGGCGTTTTCTCAAATGACTTCTGTAGAAGTTGCATGGACGAAGAGGAGGAGGAAACAATTCCTCACCTCCTCTGCACATGTCCTGCTCTTTCACAGAGGCGCAGACTCCTTCTTGGGGACTACTTTTTCAATGATCCAAGCGATCTAGCTAATACAGACATACACTGTCTCTCTCGCTTCATAAAAAGCTCCGAATGGTTTTCGTAATGAGGATAATCTCCTCATTCCTATCATGTGGTATCACAACGGACCTAATTATGGTCTAAGTGTGTCAGCCGTTTTCCTGACAGCCACTTTAACCTAACCTAACCTAACCTAGTGTATCTGGCACGATTTTATTTGTGACGGCGAGGTCGTGGAAGCAGCAATACCCACTTCTATAAGCTGAGCTAGCAGGGAGAAACTGCCAGACGCTGCCTTCCCAAGGAATGCCTCAACCTTATTCCATGGCCGTTACAAAATTTGGCGCCCAACGTAGGGCCTGTTTTTGTGATGTTTCCATCCTGATACCAAGCCAAGTTTAAATTTGAGTTCACGAGCCGATTAGAGTAATTTTTCTTTTAAAGATTACCGGTCAGAGCGAGTAATTTTTTTTTTCGTTTTCCAGTGTAACCGATTAGGGTATTAAAGTAATACTAACCAGAGCTTATATGCGAATGTTTTGTTACAGCTAATGATTTTTTTTTTTGTTAGTCTAAGAAGCTGTTGAGTTTTATTTGCAGAGGAGCATAAGGTGAGTTTATGTGCTTCCGCGATAAAAATGCTTAAGATCGTATTTATATTTTTCAGAGAAAAGAGCAAACTAGTGTAAGAAGTGTAAGCTTTAATTCCACAGAAAAAAAAACACTCAATGCAGCTTTAATATCGTGCATTGGGCACACTTCTTGTATTTCACATCATTCGTCGTTTTCACCGTAATTACAACCTCACCAAAATTACATATGATATTTCGACTTTTGATATAATTATTTGTTTCTGAAAACAGTTTCTCCTGGATACATTTAAATATTCTTTTATTACTTTTTACTTTTTCTTGAAAAGAAAAACATATAATTACTTTTATAAACTTTTGAATTCACTTTATTTAGCGTTCATCTGGTTGACACCTAAATCCAAATCAAAGAAATTGTGAGCTTTTATCCTGTTAAGAATTTATAAAATGTCTCAAGATGCATTACCTAAAGATAAGATGGGTAGGAAAAATCTGGGTAAGAAAAATCTGGAGTCAAGCTTGCGGGATAGTTTAACGATGAATTCACCTTTGCCAACGGAGCAGAAGGTACAGCATACTCCTATTGGGAAGAACTCGGAAGGTTCAATAATATATAAGGTACTTTATACTAACCCAAATATTCCTGATCCTATTGGTTCAGTTCGTGATTTCAATATTGAATCGGGTCTTGCAAACGAAGTGGATGATTTAACAAATTTATTAGGAAGTGAACATTTGACTGGCACAAGGTCTAATAATATGAACGTCGCTTCAGATGATTCTCTGATGAAATCATATGTTCACAAATGTGTAAAAGAAAGCATCAAGATTTTACATGATGAACTAATGTCCTCATACCAAACCACAGTTAGAAATCTTGAACAATCAGTTTTAAACACTATCAAGGATGTATTCCATAAAGAACAAGCTTCCAACGAAAAGGAAAGCTTTCCAAACAAATCAAACATAAAACAACACAACCCACGGCAAGACAAACCGGGTTCACATAATCTTGATTATGTACAGACGAATCCAAATGCTCAAGTTGACCGCAATGTTAGTTCGGTTTATCAACAACAACAACAACAACATTTTCAGCCATACATTCCACCACAAAATGCCAATAGCCAAAAACAAATTTAGATTCCTCGAATGTACCAAATAACATTCCATTCCACAAATAGTTTATTTGGCAACCTACGTCGTAAATTTGATCTCGATAGATGGGGTCTGACGTACGATGGGAAAGCTAAATCCGGGTCAATCGAAGACTTTTTATTTAAAGTTGAAGATCGCCAGACCAACAATAATATGCCATGGGTGGAAATTATAAAGGTCTTCCACCTTCTTCTAAAAGGCAACGCATAGGATTGGTTCTGGCAGTATGTTCGGGATAGCCCTAGACCTAAATGTAGCGATCTTCGTAGTGCATTGTGACATCGATTCCGCTGTTATGAAACAGATTTTGAAATTTTAAAAAGAATCATGGAACGCAGACAACTTTCAAATGAGTCATTTGAGAATTATTACAATGACATACTAGCTCTTCGAAACCGATTAAGAGACCAGGGGCCTATTTCTCCGCTACTACATAAGCTACAATGTAGTAGTATAACAGTTGTATTACATCATTTCTGTTTCAAACATACATTGGTTTTTCAGGTGTAGTACATCAATGTAGCATTGGAGAATCGACTGGAAATATTGGAAAAAAGTATGATTCTGTTTCACAGCTTTTGATACTACATTGTTGTAGTACAACTTACTGTAATTTTTTGTTACATTTTCACAATAAAAATATTTGCTGTGATTGCTGTAACAGAATAAAATTGCTGCATTTAAAAGAAAATATACGAATGTAAGTATTTTTTTTTTTTGTATTTAAACATAAGAAATTCAAAAAATGTATGAATTATCTTTTGATTTTTTGTATAGTCGGTGAAAATTGACTCGTTGTAAATACAATTTCGGTCTTCTTTCAATTCTTATGTTGAATTCAAAATCTTCGTCGAAAATATTTATATCGAAATCCATTTTTGATTTGTTTTTTTTTTTATTTGTATCTCTTCAAAGTTCAAATATCTCACTTCTAAAAAAAAAACAATATAAATGGCCTCGTTCACTTTGCACTGAGATATGTTATCTCGAACAATTCAACGTAAAATGTAAATTTGAAGTCAGCTGTTGTTGACATTTCTCTTCAGACGTTCTTAATATATATTTTGCCTTCTTTGAACTCTTAAGGCAAGACCGCACTCAACTTCAGCGGAACTACACTTCACGTATCTTCAGAATAGATATTTATTTCCCACTTTTGTTCTTTTGTACAAAAGTAGGCCTATGTAGTTAAGCCTTTATTTTGAATTATTAATTTTCTTTCGTTATTTTAACGTTCATGGATTTTGGGGTTATTTTGTGATAAAACAAAAAGTTTTTTAATCACTTCATTCTCAAAGACCCTGTTTAGATTGGGAAGATTGTGCACGGACTTACGCCAGTTTGTGGGAAAGAGACGTGCAGAGTAAGTGGTCTCGTGAGGCATGTAGAAAATATAAACACCGGACTCACGAGTCTGCTTTGTTGTTCTTTCAATATGGAAGTTGTTGTTGTTTCAATGCATTTTGAGGCACCTCACAGTTTGTAATGTAAACACGGTGGTACTCACCAGTCCGTACTCAATCTTTTCAATCTAAACAGGGTCAAATATACTCGTATATAAATTATACTCAATTACGAAAAACTATTATCCAATTCAATCATTTGTATCCAAATCGTATCTTGCTAACTTATGGTGGATTTACATGTATTTGCGTCTGTATAATGCAGAAAGTAGAGCAGGACAGATGCATACAAAAAATCCGAGCGAGTGAAAGGGAACCATTAAGAACATGAACATGTTCTTCTTCATTTCAGCGTTATGGCACTTTCCTATCATGCAGAAACAAAGTTCTTCTGCATTTTGATCTTTTCTCTCTATCTAACAAATATACATTTAGTATTTGGCATCCCTTTTTTTGTGCAGAAACCAAATGCAGATACATGTAAATCCACCATTAAAGACGAAAGACAAAACAACCGAAAAAAAGAATGGTGTAGTCGGGGTCTAGGTCTACATCATCCAGCTACATCATACAACACTTCCAGTGGGATATGTGAAACAGAAAAATGTAGCTGGTGTAGTTGTAGAAAGTAGTTGTATGATGTAGTTGATGTAACTGATGTAGTAGCGCTGAAATAGGCCCCAGATTCGAGAACCTGATGTTCTTACTATAATGAAAGGTAATTTAAATCAACGACTTAATCAGTATATCTACCCTATCACAATTTTTACACTAGAACATTTGCGAACTGAGTGTAGGAAAGCAGAAAAAACGTCACGAGATGCAACTCGACTTCGTTATGGTCAATTTGTAACTCAGAAGAATGTAAACCAATTAGTCGACGCTGAAGTTTTTAATGTTTCAGAAAATTATATCAATGCTATTGAACTGCATGGAACCGCAAATGTTTCAGTTGCAAAAAAGAAGGTCATTCTTTTGTAGTTTGTCCTTCATTTGTCAGAAAACTGTTCTGTTATAGATGTGGATTAGAAGGGTACACCACCCCTCAATGTCCAACTTGCAACCCCAATTCGGAAAACGGGAAACAGAACGAGAAGACTACCGGGGATTTTCGTTCAACCCAGACCAACCCGGCACAAAATCACACAATGTAAGCACAGATACAGACGACATACGGGGACTCTCTGATCACTCAGTTTTGAAGAGAACCACTGATTTATCGCATGTTTCAATTAATAAAGTACCATACAAAACTTATCAGGAACGTCTCAAGAGATACAATGAATTGCGTGCAAAGATCTTCTCTGTTGAAGAGCTTGGCTTTCCTAAAGGACCAAGTAGATCCAATCAAAGAAAAAGGAAAAGAGAGATTTACATGCGGCTGTTGGAATCATCACATATAGACACAGGAACTGATCCACGCCCATACGCGGTTGTACGAATAGGAAATGAAGATGTACGAGGTCTTTTAGACAGCGGCGCATCCATTTCCTGTCTCGGTAATGGCTGTGAAAAATTCATACGACGTAACAAATTGAAATTCATTAGGTTCGAATCTGGGATAAAAACTGCCGATGGTAGAAATCAGAAAATTATAGGGAGAGTTAATGTTGAAATTGAATATAACAACATTATTCATAATGTAGATTTATATCTTGTGCCATCTCTAACACAACCCTTATATTTGGGAATTGATTTCTGGTCACTTTTTCATGTAGCTACCAATCTTGTATCAGAAATTGTTGTTGATGATTCCTTGCAATCGAATCCATTACAGCATGATTTGACTCGCGCACAACGAAACGCTTTAGAAGCCATAGTCGAAAAATGGCCATCATTTTCAAAACTGGGACTAGGGAAAACAACGGTTGATGCGCACGTTATTGACACAGGTGATGCCAAACCATTGAAACAGAGGTATTACCCAGTGTCTCCAGTTACCGAGCCGCTTATTAATGCAGAAATCGATCGTATGTTGTCACTAGGTGTAATAGGAGAAAGTCAGAGTCCCTGGTCATCCCCTGTGGTCTTGGTCAGGAAGCCTGGGAAGAATCGTGATGCCATTCGGAACATGCAACGCGCCAGCCCGAATGTGTTGCGTCATGGATAAAGTAATACCCTCGGCGTTAAGAGAATTCGTGTTCGTTTACATTGACGATCTGTTGGTCATATCCGGAGACTTTGAAACTCATTTAAAGCGGCTAGAGACGGTTGTCCAGTGTCTTATAAGCGCAAATTTAACGATGAAATTGGAGAAGTCAAAATTTTGTTTCCGCGAATTAAAGTTTCTAGGATATATTGTGGGAAACGGACATATGAAACCTGATCCGGACAAAGTGCGAGTATATCTGACTTTCCATTACCCAAAAGTGTGAAACAAGTTCGAAGGTTCTTAGGCATGTGTGGCTGGTACCTACGGTTCATACAAAACTTTGCCACCTTAGCAGCTCCATTAACAGACACACTGAAAAAGAGCAGTAAGAAGTTTGAGATGTCTTCTGAAGCTATTTTGGCTTACAAAAATCTTAAAGAAGTTTAGTCATCAGCTCCCGTATTAAATAATCACGATTATTCGAGAATGTTTTCTGTGCAATGTGATGCCTCTGATCTGGGTGTGGGAGCAGTTTTGTTTCAAATTAATGATGCAAATGAAGAGCAACCTATTGCATTCTATTCACAAAAACTAAATTCCAGTCAGGTAAATTACACCGTTACAGAAAAAGAATGCCTTGCAGCGGTGCTGGCAATCAAAAAATTCAGGCCATACATTGAAGGATTCAATTTTCGAATGATCACGGATCATTTTAGCCTTAAATGGCTTATGGAGTTGAAAGACTTGAGCGGCCGATTGGCCAGATGGTCCTTAAAATTACAAGCTTATGATTCTGTGATTGAGCATAGGAAAGGGTCAGCAAACGTAGTTCCGGATGCTTTGTCTAGAGCTTTCATCGAAAGCCTGGACATTGGAGATGGTAATATGATTTCGATTGACCTTAAGTCTGAGCACTTCAAGGAACATGAATACTTATCTCTTGTAACTAAAATTCAAGAAAACTCGGAAAATTATCCCGACTTAAAAGTAAGAGATAATTGTATATACAAACGGTTTTTCCAATCTGATTTAGATGTAGACAAAACGGACCACCAGTGGAGATTGTGGGTACCACACGGACTGACTGAAAAACTCGTGTCGTCGGCCCATGGATCTCCAAACTGTGCCCACGGTGGAATTGCCAAAACATTGGGACGACTTCGACAAACTTATTTCTGGCTCAAAATGGCCAAAGATGTTAAACATTTTATTAACGATTGTACCGTGTGAAAACAAAGTAAACGCATGAGTAAGATGATTAAGCCACCATGACAATCTTGAAGACATTTGACAGACCCTTCCAGAAATTATATATTGACTTTATGGGTCCGTATATACTATCCAAGAAAGGAAATCTTTATTTGTTCGTTTTGGTAGATCATCTAACAAAATTTATTTTATTGAAGCCAATGCTAAAAGCAAATACACAGTCAGTCATTAATTTTCTTGAACAATCTGTTTATAGTATTTTTGGAATCCCAGAGTATATGCACTCAGATAATGGGAAGCAATTTGTCTCAAATCAGTTCCAACGACATCTAGAAAATCTTGGCATCCGACACATTAAAACTGCTTTGTATTCACCACAGTCAAATGCCTCTGAGCGCGTGAATCAATCGATACTCTTGGGTATTCGATCATATCTGAAAACGACCACCGAGAATGGGACAGACACATTCCAGATGTCCAACAGGCACTGTGTCCTCTGTACATCAGTCGATTGGATTATCACCATATTTTTCCTTATTTGGAAACCAAATGATCACGCATGGTGACATGTACCCTCTCATGCGACAACTCAATTTGTTAAACGACGACGAGTTTATGTCCGTGAAGAAAAATGGTCGCATAACCTTGATCAGAGAAAACCTTCAAAAGCATTTGAAAACAGCCTTTGAAAAATATTCAAAGGTATATAACCTGCGGTCTTCCGACAAAAAGTTTTCACCAGGACAAGTACTGTTTAGACGTAATTTTGTGCAGAGTGATGCTTCGAAAGACCTTAGTGCAAAACTCTGCCCCTAATTCATCAAGTGCCGAATAGTCAGGGCAAAAGGACATGCCTTATATGAAGTGGAAAATATGGATGGAAAATTTGTTGGTACCTTTCATGCCAAAGTCTTAAAAATATGAAAAGTGTACCATAAAAACATACTTACTATTGAAACTAATGCTAGGGTAGCCCAAATACAAAAAAAAAAAAAATCCTTTATTTCCATATCTTTTTCTCACCTTGGTGCTTCAAAACCTATGGTTTTGTCATGATTTTTTCAAAAGAAAATAATTCCCAAGAAAAATCTGATTTTTCATACAAGTATTCAATACAAAAAAAAAAAAAAATGCGAGTTGCACATCTCTGACGTGGCACAGTATATGGAGAAAAAAAAAATCGGGTGGCACAACGGCTCATGAAGAACCAGGGCCTAGTGACTAACAACTCGCAACCATTCCTGTGTGCGCCTTTCGACAGGAATGGAAGAGACCTACAATTGTATGCCAAATCCGAGAAGCACTTATTCGTGACAAGTGATACTCTTGGAGGATTTGTCAATTCCTCGCAAGAGGCAGTAGCCCTGAAAAAAAAAACTTTTTAGTTTTTAGGTGGACGAGGCTGGGAAGCGATCCCAGACCTTCAGCGTGACAGTCGAACGCACTAACCATTACGCTACGGGCTACTACAGTATATGGAATTCGAAATTCGAAATACCCATTGAACCGCATTTATGCGAACATGCATTTTATTTCCGCCTTTGACTCCCATCGATGGGGAAAATTATTTCTTTCCTGCTGTGCCCATCCACGAGTATAAGTGCCAATTTTGCTCAGAGTATCGTACACGAGATTTAGAAAAGTGATTATCAGTTAAAATAAAAGTAATTATCCTCACTTATAGCCTTAATTGTGTTAAAATAATATATTAATTATGGTAGTAGGAATCGAGTGACACGTGGGGTAATTGGGAATACAAACAAAAGAAAAAACACAGACATTACCCATCAAGCAGACAATTTTAACCTCGAATTTAGCCAAATTAAAGCCACGTGTAAGTTCAATTCTCATTTTTCCTTGAACAATGATTTATCTCTCAATTCCTTAGCTAAGCACCAGAGATTGTGGCAGTCAGACATTTGCCTAGTTGGCGCGAGTCGATTGCCAAGAGCGATCTAGCCCACCCCAGCTCACAAAAGAATCTGGTGCGTGGCCACCTTGTTAAGTCGGTACTGTTGGTGAATTCTATTAAGTAGTCTCATCTCGACCTATGTCCAAAAGAAAAAAAAAAAAAAACGGGGATAATAGATCGCTGACGTAGAAAGAGCACGACCCAAACCAAGAATAGAACCTGAGTTCTGATCACACATTCTGTGGCTGGTTCAGGGTTCAGAAAGTCCTAAGAGGATCCCTCCCCACTATCGAATCAAGTCGTAGAAATCCATTCGCAACTCAGTACCTGACCACAAGCGCAACATCAACTTGAGTTGAACCGAGATATAATTCCGAGTTTTTTTTTTTCTTTTGGACATAGGTCGAGATGAGACTACTTAATAGAATTCACCAACAGTATCGACTAAACAAGGTTGGCACGCACCAGATTCTTTTGTGAGCTGGGGTGGGCTAGATCGCTAAGTTTGTATTAAATACTTTTCGATAGCATTTACCGTTTCAGAGTTATATGTAAAAAACTGATATTTTCGACTTTAACCTTGAATAAAATTTTTTCCATACACGGGATCTTTGGGGACTTTTGGACAATTTCACTATAATGGTATTTTTAACGTCCATGCAAATTTTCAGCTTGTTGGGAATTTATGCAAGTGTATCCGTATATTTCGGGCTAAATTGACCGGGCTATCCTCTCATGTGGTAAAAAGATGAGGGTAGGTCGTCCTATGGCGGGCTCCCAGCATATAGTGTCTATATAAAATCATTTCATACTCACCGAACAAAATGTTGAAAGATAAACTTTAATATGGCAAAATTAACAACCGGTAATTTGTTGAGCAGATTTCTTAAAGACATCAAACGGCAGCTACGGTCTGTTTTTACTTCCATACTCAATTTAGCAGATGACATATTTCGTGATCCTGTTGGAAAAAATTAGATTATCTAAAATTCGTACGTCGCAAAAAAAAAATGATTTGATGATTAAAAATGAAATAAAAATATAGCCTATTTAACTGCGAAAAATTATAAATTCTTTATTTTGACCTTTACATCAGGGAAGAATGCAGTGTGAAAATTGCAAAAGAAGGGATAATGAGCATATTGTAATATCTAATTTCGATGAGCAAGGGAAAGGAGTATATTATGATTCCAACAAAAACTCAGACATAGGGAAAACTTACCCACAGTTTCCGTTTCTGGTTTAACATTGGGTGTACCTAATTGAAATGAAATAAGCCTAAGACTTTTCAACAAATTTATATATTAAATATTTTTCACTTGAAAATACTATTTAGGTACCTCAAAGAACTAAGAAATGAAAATTATAAGTCATAATATTATTATTCGTAATGTGCGTTAGACCAGTTTATTTTCACTTGATAAAGCTATTTATTTCTGACATTTTTTTTGTATTTTACTAACTATCGCACATAGCGAATAATTATTATGTTCGCAGCAAATAAGTACAAATATTTAAAAAAAATTACGCGATGTCTAATAAGCAGACATTTTGCATGATTAATTCGATTTTGTACAATTTTTGTTTTGAAGGTGAACAATCCACTGACGAGACTAGGGCGATAAAATAAAATTAACATACAACACAACAACTTTTTGCTTAGAATTTCATGAAAATTGTCAATGCGGTGTTTAAAATAACGTTACTACACTACCATCTCACCGTACATTTTTTTCTTTTCTTTCAAACCCAACTCTTCGGATTAAAAATTGAAACATTGGTTGGTCTGTTTTTCCAATTACTATGGGCCTCAATAAAATGGGAAGTGTTAAGTGTTATTTTGGAAGTGTTTGAATTTATTTTGGGAAAACTTTTGGAATTGGAATGAATAAGTAGATTTCATAACGCGTCTTTTGGAAGATAGATTATTATTATTGCGAATTGTTGTCCCTTAACGACCAGTAACGTTATTATCTTTTTTCAGGGAACCATAATAACCTTTATCAATTAAATTTAAAAAAAAATAATTAATATTTGTCTTGTTTTAGTTTGTTATTTTTCGTTGGCAAATTTGCATTACTTTTATTTTTTCCATTTTAATTTATATTAACTTTAATCATTTAAATTAGTTTGTTAAGCTAAAATTTATTTTATTAAAACTTTAATCATATCTAAGTTATAATTGAAAAAATAACTTAAGAATGATTTATTTTAAACTTCATCTTTAACCTGCGATCCTAACTCAGCTTTCGAAAATAATAAGATACAAAAATTGAACTATATTTTTGATACCTAATTTGAACAATAAAATGAGAATTGTTATTTATCTTGATCTCAAACATGATCATTTTATAACTTTCTTACCTTCTGTTACAAATTTTCCAAGTTTAGATAATAGTTTTAAAATGTAGTAAATACACATGTTTTTAGTTTTCAGCAAAAAAAAAAAAAATACCTATTGTCTATAAGTGCTACGGAATTAGCATTTTTCTAATACAAAATTATCGGTCTATTAAAATAACTTTAAGGTAAAAAGCTGTTCGTAAAATTCCAAAGTGCTTATTCACAAATTTCTTTAAATCTTAGCGCAATTTTCAAATGTTAAGATATTTTACTTTTAAACTGTATTAAATGTAAAATATCTAAATATTTACAGCCATTGTCAAGTTTAAAGACTAAAATCCTTGAAAGATATGGTTCTTAAAATGATATAAACTAAAGTAAAGACTTAATGAATTTCCAAAAATAAAATCTACTATTTGAAATCTTTAACAGATGGTTTCATTGAATTCTTCACAGCTTACATTTGTCTCACAACACATACAAAACACCATTGATAGTGAAATTGCTTAATCAAAAATATTACATATAAATAAACAAAAACAACTTACCAGCTATTTCTTCCAACTCAGCCATAACTTCTTTGTCAAAGAGTGGTGGAAATCGCTTTGAGAAAAAATCTTTTAACGCCGTTGCAACGGCATTAACTGGTATATCCAAGGATTCAATGTCAACATTCGAATCTGTATTTAGGATAGACTTAAGTATCATAAATATGTTACAAGACACAATCGTACCTTCTTCAAACTTTTGAAATAACAAGTCAACATGAGCACGATTTCCAGGAACACGATAAATACCTTCGGAGTCCAAACCTTCCTGCTCAATAAATTGTATGCATTTATGCAAAAATATTGGAATATTATTTTTATCAGATTGCATAAATTCTGGCAGAGATGACAGAGCTGTTTCAAGACTCTCAATTGCACCAGATGACAACTTGCTGTTTTGTTTAGATTTCCGTTTCATTTTCTTCTCTTGTTCCTTTTCTTTATCTTGTTGCTTTCGCAGTTTTGCTTGTTCTTCTTTGAGACGACGTTTTTCCAATTTTTCCTCCTCTTTCCAATTTTTTGGCTTTATTTTCATATCAAGCAGTTTATCATTTTCTCCTGTTTTTGACACCATGCCAAACTGAAATTTGAAAAATGAAACGGTGTCTGCGTGTGAAGTCAATGTCGCATCACTTACTATGGGCGAGTTGTTATCCCTTGGAGACGATACATCCACACTTGATTCCTCCTCTTGAACATCGGTATGCATATGCTTAACTGAAAGAAATATTAATCACACAGTAAATAATGTCAATGAATTATATATTATTGTATGTTATATTTTCTGGAATAAATACAGAAGAGTGTTAGAAACAAACATTTGGTTTTCTTTTTTGTATCAAATTTGTTCAATAGTTCCATATAAGTTAAAATACAACTTTTTTAAATGTACGTTATTGGTATTAATAATAATTAAAATCCGCCACTGGATACCACGAACTTCCTCTTGTTTCAACTCCATTTATTATAATTCATAAGTTTAGGTATTAATTCATTAATACAATGCCATAATGTGGAGTAATTTCCCCCTAAAACAATGATTGTTTTTTAAACCTTTTTGTCTTTAGTATGCGCAATCTTTTTATAAATTTAGTTTAACATAATTTAAATATTGGAGTTATAATAACTACAAACAATTCCCAAGTTTCCAGTCAGACAAGGAAAATTTGTATAGTATATTGCAGTGATTTTATGGGAATTACGATTACTGCGGCAGTAGGGGTTATGTAGAATCACATTTAAGTATTTAAATTTTGTTTTTTTTTTTATGCCTTTAATATTATTTGCAAAAATAGGACCACTAGTACGAGAAGCTTTTATTTGTAGAGTTTGAATTTAATCGGTAGAACTTTATACAAATTTATATACAAAAGAATTCAAAAATCTATTTCTTATGTGTATTTGAATTTATTGATCTGACTTGCAGTTTTTTTTTTTAATTTTTTTTTTTAATTTTTTTGGAAAATCCGACATAAGGAATTTAAAAAAAAAACCTAGCGTATTTTTTAAATGATCTGAAACTTTTGAAACTATTTGAAAATATGTTTTAAACTCTCCAAAATGTTAATTTGATTCACAATTTAATCGTAAATAAATCAAAAATGTTTTTGTTTTATAAACCAAGTATAAGAATTCATCAACGAAAAAAACTACATATCTTATGGGATTCATAACTTATTTTTGTAACAAAAAATAAACTTTGAAGTGACAACAAATACCAAAATTGGTATATATATAAAATATTTTTCATTGACAAAATCTTGTTTATCGTTACCAATATTTTATTCACTCAAATGAACTGTTTACTTAGATTTAAACAAAGAAAAACTGTTTAACTTTAATACAAAAATAAATAAATTGAAATTTTAGTCTGAACCTTATTTTAATTACCTTTCTCAAGAGTTTTCATTTTTTGATAATGCATCGGAATTTCAGGGGGACTCACAAATGTGCCAAAAGGTGGTACTTTTGGAGGTTGTACGGGAATGGGAACGCGCTTTTTCCTTGTACGTTTATGCGGCTGTTGTTTTCGGTTCATTTTGTAGTAACCATCTCTGGCTTTTCTTTGTCCTGATGAACTCGAATCACTATCTGACTCCGAATATTCTGCATAAGAAACGATAACAAATAATAAAATACGCTCCTCATTACTTTTGGACAATTAAAAAATAAAACTAATTTTGAATTGTACACGTTCAAATCTACATCTTGCTTTATGGTATGAATTATGAAACGAAAAACAATTCTAATTTTAGTATCGGGAAGGGTTAAAATTACAAACACCTCCACCAAAAATAAAATAAATTAATTTTTTTTATAAAAAATCTGTGTGGACAATTTTCACAAACGAATGTTAAATGTTATGTAATTTTAATGCAACCAACCCATCTACGCACTAAACATCTACGTCTCATTGATATTATTTACAATTTTTTTAAAATAAAAACAATATAAATATTGAATTATTTTCGAGCATTACTATTTTTTGCCTTATATTAGTGCAAATACAAAAGTTTTTTTGTTTTTAGGTATAACGCTTTGCTTGCGAACAAACTTTTTGGAGGTCACAAACGCTATTAAAATTGAATTTACTTTGTTCTTTATCCCGACGATGCCTAGATTTGCTTGATTTGCTAGGTGTCAAATCATTTGGCAAGTTGTACATTTGATCATTGTTACCTTCGTCCCCGTATGCGTTTTTAATCTGCGCGTATTCGGCCATCTCATCGGAATCATCTTCGGGAGCCGCAAGGGGAGCATGATCAAATATTGACGATTTATTATTTAAATTTAAAACGTTTTTGTTATCACCTTCTGCTAGATTGGTATCACTGCTCACATTCATCCGGGCAACTGCATCACTCACTAGTTGGAAGTTCTTCAGATTCAATTTTCCAGGTTGCTGTAAGTAAAAAATAATATTTTATTTTAATCATTTTAATTTGTTTTATTCTATTTTTTAATGTTATTTATCATTTTTTACAATAATATGTTTTTAGTCTATCCCTCCTTCTTAAATACAAAACTTTGCAAACATACAAAAAATAGACCAAAAAGATAGATCGTTCATTTCCAAAAAAGTGGACCGCAGCATAAATCATCTTTCTAAAAGTTTTATTTAGGCCCAGTTTTTCAGTGGTGAGTTAAACCAGAGTTAATTAACTCTGCAAATAGATATATCTACAGTCACGCCAAGGAGCAATTTTTAAATTGAGAGAAGATGTAGAAAGTCTTACAAAACAAGGAAGATAAAACATCAAAATCATTTTTTGAGTTAATCCAGTTTAACACTCGGGTTTAACACTAACCCCGCAATGAAAAACTGGCCCTTAGAAATATATCGCGCCTCTTTGTAGCATACTTGCAGTTATTCCTATATGAACCGTTCATGCTTCAAAGTAAACTTAAAAATATAGAACAATTAAAGTAATGTCAACCAGGTGTTTGCCTGCGTAAATGTATGTATTCTTCTATCCGTCGAAATACATATGTATTATTGTGGTCAAAATTGAATTTAAAAGGAAATTACTAATTATTTCTTGAGTATTTTAAAAATAAATATCAGTAACAATTCGTTTGATATGGTTCTATAAACTATAATTTGTAAGGCTCTTTACTTATAGTAGTAGCCCTTAGCGTAATGGTTAGTGCGTTCGACTGTCACGCTGGAGGTCTGGGATCGCTTCCCAGCCTCGTCCACCTAAAAACTAACAATGTTTTTTTTTCAGGGCTACTGCCTCTTGCGAGGAATTGACAAATCCTCCAAGAGTATCACTTGTCACGAATAAGTGCTTCTCGTCTAGTCGTTCGGATTCGGCATAAAATTGTAAGTCCCTTCCATTCCTGTCGAAAGGCGCACACAGGAATGGTTGCGAGTTGTTAGTCACTAGGCCCTGGTTCTTCATGAGCCGTTGTGCCACCCGATTTATTTATTTTTTTTTTTTTATTATTTATAACAGACAGTTCCTTAACAGTGGTTTAAATTTTGAGTGTGATTTTCACAGGTTCCAATTAAGTAACACTTGCCAGCCACAAGCGGCTACTCGACAAATTCAAGCAATAACTGGACATTTATTCAGCGACAGCTTATGTACATATGTGAAACAGATGCTCTAACATCTTAGTGCCTCAAATACAAAAAGGGACTGGGTGCGACCCACACTGGTAACTTCCATTTAGCGTCCACTACTTTTGTCATTTTGTTTTTTAAGTGAAACTTTTTTATTTAGGGTGCATTATGAAACTTGGTACAAAAATGAGGAGAAATGAAAAGAGAAAAAGGGGAAATCGAACATTGGCAAAGTTAGATGTTCAGAAAACTGAACTGATTTTTATAATGGTGCATTCACAATTAAATGATTGATTTTCGATAAGAGAGCTTGGTGCCAAACTCTATCAAACGCTTTTATTTGAAATATCAAGTGAGGACGAGGTGGTATTTCGTATGTTTTTTACAAATGACCAAAAATTTGTACTACCTTTGGGACATTGCAATATTTTTTGTTGTAATTTTTGATCATGTAAAAATTTCTCATTCCACAAAGAATCAAGTTTGTAATCATATCTGCACTGGCGTCTACGTCACTATCGAGGAAGCATAGTGACCAGTTAAAGCTTTTGAAGAAATTATTGAGACCGTCCCAGTTGGCTTTCTCGTATTGCCAAACGGTTCTCTTTGGAATTTCTTCTTTAACTGTGATTTGGTGGCACGAGAAATTCGCAGATATGACACAATTGTCTTATGTGCCTAGAGGTGATAATACACTAATAGTGTGTTTATTAGGGTCAGAGGTAAGGAACAAGTCTAGAGTGCTGGCGGTTTGACCTGCAACGTCAGGAATCCGAGTAGGCTCGTCGACAAGCTGAGTCAGGTGGTTTAACTCAGCGAAAATCTCGACATACCTTCCTTCGGGTGTTGTCTGATCAGAATAGCGTAGCCACGAAGAATTGTGTACATTGAAATCGCCCGTAACAACGATTTCACTGTGGGGATAGTGGGAAAGAATTCTTTGGATTGAATCATCGCGCATCGAATTCATTCGAAGTCGAATTACCATCCAAACTTGGGCTACGATAAATGAAACATGTATGGATAATGTGCTTATTGACGGTGAATTTTAACCACATAAAGTTAAAGTTTGTATTTGAACAAGGGCCATTTTGTGATTAAGCTGATAAGCCACATCATTACGTACATATATTGCGAGACCATGATGTAAGAAAAATAAAGGCACTAAGCTATAACCATGTAGGCTAAATTCAGAGCAATCAGAATTTTCTTTACTTGGGTTTCACTTAGTGCCAAGACTGCTGGCCTATTTTTTACAGTATTAACGTACACTGCACAGAAATTCTTTTTCAGCCCCCGAATTTTTCTGATATCGACCCTAAATTCACCCACCATTACGAAAAAACAAACATAAAAAAACCAAATCAGACAATTAACTATGCTGACATTGATTTTGGGCCCCAATAAAACTTCACAATACAAAATACTATCAGTGTTATGCCTTAATAGTATGTATTGATCCGCCCCCGCTGGAAACCCAAAACCAATAACAGCAGTTTATCTGATTTGCTTCGACTCAATCAGTTACATACATTGCATGATATGAGCCACACATTGTGGCCCAAGCAATGAGAATGATGTGGGAAGGAGAGATTTATTAGGGAAATTTACCGCTTGCTGAACTTGTGGTTTTGATTCTGGGCAGCATCAGCTTCATGTGCTGTGCATGGGTGCACTTTTAATTGTTGTTTTTATACACAAACACTGGCACTGACACTGGCACTTTTTTTTGTTGTTGTTGTTGTTTTGTATGAATTAAGTGGGCTATTTTTTTTTTTTTATTATTAACCAGCCGTGCACTTATGGGATTTGTTTTCGCATTAAATTATGATAGGGTTAGGGCCCATTTATAGCTTTCATTGGAAACCATCATTGAAAATATTAATT
Organism: Melangyna quadrimaculata; assembly: GCA_949320155.1. NCBI lineage: Eukaryota > Metazoa > Arthropoda > Insecta > Diptera > Syrphidae > Melangyna > Melangyna quadrimaculata. Next base: position 138,024,213 of record OX439484.1, read on the forward strand.
GTCAATTTTGAGAGATTTCGAAGAAAAAATATATGATTATTTTGATGCCAAAGTAAAGCTAATCGACTTAATACTTATTTCTAGGTAAAACAAAATTCAATTTTGCACAACTTTTCTCATAAAATGACTTTTAATTTTTCAATGATGAACTACCTTACCAAGGTTAGGTTAGGTTAGGTTAGGTTATAGTGGCTGCCAGCAAAGAAGCCGACACACTTAGACCATCAATTGGTCCGTTGTGATACCACATGAATCTAAGATTTTCTCCGCACTCGTTAAAACCAATTGGAGCTTTTTACAAAGCGCATGAGACTGTTAATGTCTGAGCTTTCTAGATCTGTTGGATCATCGAAGAAGAAATCCCCAAGATGGAGTTTACGTTTTTGAGATAGGGCGGGACATGTACAGAGAAGATGAGGAATAGATTCTTCCTCCTCTTCATTTATACAGCTTCTGCAAAAATCATTTGCGAATACTCCAAGCCGCGTGGCGTGATTGTCTATAAGGCAGTGTCCAGTAATGACACCAATTATGGAGCTGATCTGCAATCTGCTTAAAGATAACAAACACTTAGAGCGCCTCGTGTCCAACACTGGCCAGATCTTTTTAGTTGCCAGGCAAGTGGTGATGTTATTCCACCTAAGGCTTGTTCTCCTTATAGCATCTTGCCTCAGCATAAGTTTGCAAGTAGCGATAGGTATACCGATATATTAGACGCGTTAAAGGAGTACCTTGAATGCATTTCAGAATGTAGTCATTCCATCATCAGCATCACGACTAAATCCAAAAGCAGCAAATGTTGTGTTTTGTTGTTGTTATTAATATTGCATATTATAATCATTATATAAGAGAGAACAAATGCGATTCAATATTTCCGTTGTCTAAATTCATCGCATGTGGGTCTCTCTGTATATAAAAACTTTCATATGCATCAAGTTTACGGTCATCTAGCACCTCTTTCACTAAACAAACGTTTTGGATGTCAAGGCACATATAATTTTCGTTGAGAGCGTGTGCCGCCAGTGCTGATCTGTAACCTTGATTAGTGCGAATGTATGTTTGATGTTCTTTAAATCGCGTAAGGAGATTTCTCTTTGTTTGGCCGTAATAAACACTTTCACATTCACTACATTTTATTGCATATATACCCGATTTATTCAAATTATTAGTTTTGTCTTTAGTCGAACCTAATAAATTTGACATCTTATTTTGATTTGTGTGTACAATATCCATGCCGTATTCACGAAATTTCGTTTTCAGTTTGTTCGTTACAACAGGTGTATAACATATCGCGACACGAATGTTTTTATCGTCATATTTTCGGGATTGTACATATAGTGTAGACAAATCATTTCTTTTTATTATTGTTATTTGTTATTGTTTTATGTGTTAACGTAAATATTGTGAAATCAGTTAAGGTGTCGACTCAATTTGATATTTGTTTAATTGTTATCCGATTTCTCGTCGCTCAAAAATATTATTTAATTTAATTAGGTAGTGTTGTTCCACTTTTGGCGAGTTCGTCAGCCTTGCAATTTCTCAGAATGTCCCTATGGCCTGGCACCCAACAAAGGTGGATATTGGATCTCTGTAAGGGATGAGCGACAGTTTTTGGCCGTTTCAGAATTTGTAGAGACAGAGTCCAGAGATTTCAAAGCAGCTTGACTATCTGAGAAGATACGGATCTCCGACGTCGATACCACGTTTTCTTTAAGCCACGATAAAACTTCCTTTATCGCCAAAAGTTCCGCCTGGAACACGCTACAATGGTCAGGAAGACGAAATGAGAGACTAAGATTTAGTCTGTCTGAGTACACGCCTCCACCAACCCCATCATCAGTTTTTGAACCGTCCGTATCAAAATGAATCGATTCGACTTCCAAGAATGTTACATCCTCCCATGTGGATCGGGAAGATATGACAACCTGAAAGTTCTTGTCGAAGCGGAATTATGGGATGGTGTAGTCAATGATACCTGGAAGTGGACCGTATGAGTTCAGAATAGATGAGTGGCCAACATCATTATTGATCCACTGTGAGGAGGCTTTAAGACGGATTGCCGTACACGCTGCCGTTTGTTTACTGAATATATCTAGGGGTGTTAAAAAGAGGAGTGTCCAGTGCAGCGGAGGGAGTAGAGCGAAGTGCTCCACTTATGCACATAGAAGCTGATCTTTGGACTTTACTGAGTTTATCGCGGTTAATCGCTTTATCCAAAGCAGTCCACCATACTGCCACCCCATAGGTGAGAATTGGTCTAATTACCGATATGTATAGCCAGTGAGTAATGCGGGGTTGTAGACCCCATTTATTCCCAATGGCTTTTCTTGCAGGAGAAAAGGGCTACAGTGCCCTTATTGACTCTTTTTTGTATATTAGGTTTCCAGCTTAACTTTTTATCTAAAATAAGACCCAAATATTTTGCTTCGTCAGAGAATGTTAATGGAATACCTTTAATTGTGGGAGGATCTATAGCAGGAATTTTATATTTCCTAGTAAAGAGAACAAGTTCGGTTTTGTGAGGGTTGACGCCAAAACCGCGTCGCTCTGCCCAGTTTATAAGCTTGTTTATAGCACTCTGCAAGAGTTCCTTCAAGACAAAAGGATGCTTACCTGAGACGGCAATAGCAATATCGTCCGCATAGGCAATCACTCGGTAACTTTCCGCTTCCAGGGAAGTTAGCAGTTCGTTTACTACCAAGTTCCAAAGGAGAGGGGATAAGACACCTCCTTGCGGTGTGCCTCTGCTAACCGCTCTTCTTGCAGAAAATCCGCCTAGTTTGGAGTTGATAATCCTCCTAGTTAGCATTTGATTAATCAGTTCACCAAGCGAATCGTTTACCTTCAGATGTGATAGCGCAGATGTTATTGCAGATGTGTCGACATTGTTAAAAGCACCTTCTTTATCTTAGAAAGCAACCAATTTGTATTCTTTGTGGTGGAGGGAATATTCGATGGTACGTACTAAAGTGTGGAGAGCTGTTTCCACCGACTTCCCTTTACAATAAGCATGTTGAGCATTAGATAAGAGTCTCGTATCTATGCTTGATCTTAGGTGGATATCAATCATTCGTTCAAAGGTTTTTAGAATGAATGATGATAGGCTTATAGGTCTGAGATCTTTTGGGTTTACGTGTGAGCATTTACCAGCTTTGGGTATGAACACAACTTTCACTTCCCTCCATAAAAGTGGAATATGGACCAGATTAAGGCAACCATTGAATATGACTTCCAGAATCGGCAGGATAACATCTGCATTCTTTTGAAGTTCAGCTGGTATGATCTGGTCCTGAAGACTTATATGGTTTGAAGCTGTTGAGTGCCCATTGTAATTTTTCCCTTGTTATCAAACCTTGGGGAAAAGTTATATTACCGTTAATCCTATGCAGGATTGTGGTACTTTCTACTTGAGAGCTTCCTTGAAAGTGAGTATCTAGTAGCAGGTTAAGCGATTCTTCGCATGAGTTGGCCCAGGAACCAACCTTACCAATGATCATTGAAAAAATTAAGTTACGTTATGGGGAGATATGGGTCAAACTGATTTTTTTGAGGAGAAATAATTTTGAAGTCGTAAGCTATATTTCTGCATTAAAATATTCAATGTTTAAACTGTCCAAGGTTCTCAAAATAAACAGCTAACTTGTTCAATGATGGTTTCCAATGATAGCTATAACTGGGCTCTTATTGAATGATGATTTTTTTAAATTTTTTTAGAGATTTATATTGGGACAGATTGGTGAAATGAAGTGATTATTTTATTTATTTGTTTGGGGTTTCGGGCGCGTTAAAAGACACAACTTCCGACACGTCTGTTTGCGGTGGGATGCAGATTGGCACTCAACGTTTGACGTTTACACTGCGCAAATGTTTTTAGTTTACACAGCGACTGCATGGAAGGTAGTTAACTTTTTTTTCTAAAGATATTGGAGCCGAAAAAACTCAGTTTAAATATATTTAGCAGTCTTTTTTTTCTGTTTTTTTTTTTTTTTTTTTTTGTTTTAGAAACCTTATCAATTATCGAATACTTCATCCTAAGTAGAATAAAATTAGCTCGGATATAAAATCAGTGGAATGAAAAGGTATAAATTGTGACTTATTGGGTACGTTCAATGCAAAAAATGACAAGTGCTGAAAATAAAGTACTTCATATTTGACGTACGCAAAAATATATGAAATGAAATGTCAGTTTTGTCTTTGCCTTTTTTTATGTATAGAAAATCTGTCAGCTGAATTTTCAGTTGGGAATTTCTTGCTGAAAATTCAGATAAAACGTAACTAAACTTCACTAAACGTAACTGAATGTCAGCTTACTTTTTCTGACAGCTGGCCAATCAGAAGCTCCATCTGAAGATAAAGAATGTACTTACAAATTTGATGCGTTGAACGCACGGATTCATACTTTGACGTTTGATAGATTCATTTTTTTCAGACTGGATTGTTTATTTATTTATTTCGTTTCGTGAAGTTTGCAATAAAATAATTTATTTTCATAAAAATCACCCCTATTACGATTGTCGTTTTACTAAAACGACAGTAAACAGGGCTCTAGAGGCGACAGTTGGCGTTTAAATAAACCCAAATCTTCGACATTCTCTCCAACCTCCACGCATCGCATCATATAACGAAATTCGTTTGAATTAAGCATTCACGTCCCTCCAGGGACGTGTCGTTTTACTATCGTATTAGTGAAACGACAACCGTAATAAGGATGAATATAACTTAAAGTAAAAAATGGATACATGCGAAGCGTGATAAGTGACAGAGATTCACAAGAAAATACAAGAAATGGAATTTTAGAGGCCATCAGAAAACATAAGATTCATCTTACCCCTTGGAGTTAGATGATAGATTGTATCTTTTCATTTATTTGTCTTTTGTAGCTTTAACTATTTTTGATTATCCAAGCCAGGAATAAGAAAATCATCGATTCTCAACATCATTAAATTGTGTACCGTGTTGCGATTCTGTGCCAAAGGATCATATCAACTACGGGGCCAGTTATAGCTATCATTGAAAAAGTTAGCTTGGAAAGTTTAATCATTAAATATTTTAATGCAGAAATATAGCTTACTACTTCAAAAATATTACTCCTCCAAAAGTTACGTTATGGGGAAGATATGGGTCAAAATAATTTTTTTTTTGGCGGAAAATAATTTTGAAGTTGTAAGCTATATTTCTGCAATAAAATATTCAATGATTAAACTTCCGAAGTGTCTCAAAATCAACAGCTAACTTTTTCAATGATGATTTTCAATGATAGCTATCATTGAAAACCATAATTGAAAACCATCATTGAAAAAGTTAGCTGTTGATTTCGAGACCCTTGGAAAGTTTAATCATTGAATATTTTAACGCAGAAATAAAGCTTACGACTTCAAAATTATTTCTCCTCCATAAAAAATTCATTAGTGCCCTCTATGTTAGCTTACAAACATTTTCCAAGTAAAATACAACAACAAATATGCTTAGTTCGCGGCGATAAACATGTCTGCTTAAGAATTAAGCTAAAATAAAAACAGTACACTATTTTCTAAGTTTATCCGATGAATTCTCAACAAATGTCAAAAATACATCCAAAAATTCATTAATTTGGCAGATGGATCTTGAAACACGGGTCGAATGATCGAGAAAAAGATGACAGAAAAAAAGGTAAAAACCGAAAATTGTTTTATTTGTTAAAATATAATTATTAATTTAAATAAATGTTAATTTCCAACAAATAAAAGAAAGACCTGTCGGGGGAGGAGAAAAATAAATAAATCGGGTGGCACACCGGCTCGTGAAGAACCAGGGCCTAGTGACTAACAACTCGCAACCATTCCTGTGTGCGCCTTTCAACAGGAATGGAAGGGACCTACAATTTTATGCCGAATCCGAACGGCTAGACGAGAAGCACTTATTCGTGACAAGTGATACTCTTGGAGGATTTGTCAATTCCTCGCAAGAGGCAGTAGCCCTGAAAAAAAAAACTTTTTAGTTTTTAGGTGGACGAGGCTGAGAAGCGAACCCAGACTTTCAGCGTGACAGTCGAACGCACTAACCATTACGCTACGTGCTACTACTCAGTTTTTGTTGTTTTTTTTATTGATTATCATAAAGTTATAAGTTTTTTAAAAAATTGCATTAAAAAAAATAATGAAAAAAAATTAGAAATAATTTATTTCGATTTTTCAAAATATTAAATATTTTTTAATTTTGTATGTACTAAATTTGGTTTTCTTATAAAATAAAGCTTTTTTTTATTAATTTTTGAATGTGGTTTTTAAACTAGATACTGGTTAAGAAAATCATTTAAACAAATTTTGTTGATAAGAAAAAAAAAATAAATACATACAAAAATAAAAATATTTAATATTTTGAAAAATCGAAATAAATTATTTCTAAATTGTTTTCATTATTTTTTTTAATGCAATTTTTTGAAAAACTTATTACTTTATGATAATCAATAAAAAAAAAACAACAAAAACTGCTGAGGATCGAGAGAGAAAAATAAGAGAAAAATTATACCTAATATTAAAGTATTTTTTAACTTAAAAAATCGAAATAAATTATACTTTAAACTTTTTGAATACATTTTTAAATGCAGTTTTTTAAAGGACCGATAAATCAATCAGAATTTCCAAAAAAAAAAAAAATAGAATAACTGTTATAGTTCTAGAGAAAAAAAAATAAAATGTGAAAAGGGTAGGGTACAAATTTGTATGGGAAAAGTATGACCTTAGAGGCACGGGTTAATGACCTCGGAAAAATTTTTTTTGGTCAATAATTTTTTATTTCGGCATAAACTTTCGACTGGCGGAGTGTGCTATCCAAAAAAAAGAGTTTGGGAAATAACGGGCACCCTAATATGCATGTATTGATCAGTTGGCTTACTCCTTTGTTTCTCTTCTAATAACTGACAGCCAAGGATAGTTTCTGGAAGGACCCTTTGCAATATCGGCATGACTCTTTCTCTTTTTGTTTCCATATTTGGTTACACATGAATGTAACAAGGGGTATTCATGCAAACGCGTAAAACCCAGATAAAGCTTAGAAACCATAGAATTTTATAAAAAAGTTTGTATACAAAAATTGGTTTATAAGCTTTCTATGGATTTTATGTGTTTACATGAATACCCATTATGCTGCATTTACACGAATGGCAGATTGCCATTTTTCTGCCAGTATACTGTCAATAGAATGAGCAAATTCATTCTTTGGGAGTATAATAGCAAAAATACTGACAATTTTCCAATAGTGCAATTGGGGCATTAAGGCTAACCTACATTCGCGTACTTTCTCCAAAAACTGAGAAATAAACATGAGTGATAAAGAAACCTTGCAATAAAACAAACGAAAATTATTCTGACAGATAATTTTAATTGCCATATAAAATGTTTAACTGTTTTTTAGCAAGCAGATGTTTCTATATTTCTCACTTTTGTACTTTTGTAGAAATTAGCTCTTATTTTAACTTTTCTTTTTCGGTTTTTCGTATCATGCAATACATCGATTGAAAGGTAGTAATTCCAGTATCACGAATATGACACTTTTTAGAAGTTTAGCCGCAAATTGAGTTTAAAGTGAAAAAAATGTGTCAACTTTTATGCCTCTAGGACGTTTAGTTTGGCCGCAAATAGCGTTTTAAGATAAAAGTCGGATTTTCATATCATGCGCTACATCGGATTTCATATACATAGGTAAATGGTCAAATTTCAACCACTGGGCGATACTAGTATACAAAAATATGCTGGCGCAACAGCTCGTGAAGAACTCACAACACTCAACCATTCCTGTGTGCGCGTGTCGACAGGAATTGGGGAGACCTACAATTGTATGCCGAATCCGGACGGCTAGAAGAGAAAATACTATTTCATGACATTGTTGTGATACTCTTGGAGGATTTGTTAATTCCTCGCAAGAGGCAGTAGACCTGAAAAAAAAACCTTTTAGTTTTTTAGGTGGACGAAGCTGAGGATTGAACCCAGACCTCCAGCGTAACAGTCCAACACACTAACCGTTGACACAGAAATAAATTTACACGAACTGAAAACTCCATACCGCGGGTGGCAATAGAACAGTGGATGTGTTTGACTGCTAACCTGGACGTGTGGGTTCGAGCCCCAGTCTAGGAAGCATTCTTTTCTATACTCCTTTTTTCAACTGGATGCCACCCGTGGAATTTTGCAATATCAATAAAAAACAATTTCACTTCACTATTTATTCTACACAATCAGCCATATTATGAGTTTCACCCGGAAAATGATTTCTGCGCCCGGATTTTTAAAAGCTATGTGAGTTTCACCCTCCATTTTACTAAGTGTGTCCTCGTTCGCCGCCAAAAATTAAATGAAAATCTTTTCGCCCGAAACTCACAATAATAATAATAATAATAATTCCGGGCTGAATATCACTTAATTAAATTTTCAGATAAGCCACGATATAAAAAATAAATGCGATTTAGTATCTACTCACCCCGAACATTTTACATTATTACTTTGAGCGTGGTCAACAACCGCGAAAACCTTTAAAGTGATATAATATGTATCACTTTTTTATTTATTAAACTCAATTTTACTTCACTATTTATTAAACACAATGGGGCATATTCATAGTTGCAGATAGACCCGGGTTTAACTTAAATAAAGTTCAAGACAATTTTGGTTCAATGAATACAGACCGATTTTAATTACAAATTGTTGGTTTTATATTTTTATAAGATAGTTAACTTGGTATACTACACAAATATATTCAAATATTTTGAAATGATAAACTTAAAAAAATAGAATCAACGTCCGAAAATTCAACTAAAGCTATGTTTAACTTAGACCCACGTCTAAAATGACTATGAATACGCCCCAATGGGGCATATTCATAGACCCAGGTTTAAATAAACTACAGTTTAAGACAATTTTGGCTCAATGAATGCAGACCGATTTTAATTACAAATTGTAGGTTTCATATTTTTATAAGATAATTAATTTGGTATACTACCCAAATAGCTTCAAATATTTTGAGATGATAAACTTAAAACAAAAAGAATCAACGTCCGAAAATTCAACTAAACCTATGTTTAACTTAGACACAGCTCTAAAATGAATATGAATACACCCCAATAAGTATAACTTTTTAAACCCTCTTTTAATGAACATCCAATTAATGAGCTTTTAACGTTTGAAGACTTTGTGCAAATAACTCTTTTCCACCGAGAGCGAAAAGAAATAAACTGCCTATCAACGAGTTATTCAGAAATACAAACAAATAAAGAGGAGAAAATCGAAGCGGCAACACTTCTCCTTCTCACCTTACAAAATGTTATTTTCAAAAGATTTAAAACGCTGAAAAAGCTCTTTTGTATATTGTATTGCTTATTGCTTTCAATGGGTAATGTTAACTGTGTTGAATGTATATTTTATATATAACAGGCACCACTGTTTTGAAAAAAGCTCGCTCATAAGACCTGTATTGACAATTTTTGTTCAACAGAGTATAGTGCCGTACATTGCATTTAAAAGACCTGAGATCTTACATGCATATGGTTAAATTATTAAAATTACTAAAGTTCCAATATAAAGTAAGTTCCGGGTAGTACCTCATAGCAATAGATTTTTCGGAGAGTGTCTAACAAGAGCAAGTAGGCGCTAGTCAGTGCATAGGAATTTTTGCAACTCGCTTACCTTTTTCGAAGCCAATTAAGAAGCGAAAAAAGCAGCGAGTGATAGCCTTAGCTGTAAATGTCAACCACACGTTCTGATCAGCAGAGCCCCAACATATACACTTTTTATGAAAATATATGGGCTCTTACAATGCTGGTGAGTAATTTAATGTTTTTTGTTATTATTATATTTCTACATCTCAGGAACTACTAATGTTAAAGAGTTGAAAGAGCTTAGCAGATAACTTTAACTTAAAGTTTCTGTATTTATTCTTTATGCAGAGGTATTTTTTTTTAAATGGAGTAGTGTCAGATTTTCTATGGGCCCTACCGCTATCTTTGATTTTAAAGACAAAATATAACATTTATATTTAAACAAAATAAACTTAAACAATATAAATTACCTTCAAAGTTTGACTAGGTCCCTTTGGTCTTATTTTATTTGCAAAACTAGACTCATTTTGTCGACGTCCGGTAGTAAATGCATGATGATTTGAACCACTAAAATTATTCCAGATCGTATTTCTTCTCACACTTCCGCGGACATCATGTTTTTCGGCATCTCGACTTATAAAGAGCTGATCATCAAGCCAACCTGTTAATAAAAAATAAGAGCAAAGAAAAAGATACAAAATGCACATTAATAAAATTTTTAAACTTAAGAATGCTATTGATTTCTTTCTTGAGAACATAAATTTAGTGAAAATGGTGAATTGATCAGAAAACTAAATTCAATAATAAAAAAACAAAATTATTTTTGTATGATTGTTATTTTTTTAACCTGAATCATGAGTTGTCAATGAATCCTTCGAACCGCTCACATCCGCTAAATGAAAGCATGAAAAAATTCCCCAGAATTATTACAGTCAAATAAAGAAAAAAAACGTTAAATTAACGAAAAAAAACAACATTATTAACTTTTATCAAAAGAACTAATCAAAAACAAAGTAAAAAAAAAAAAAAACAACACAAAACTAAACGACAAAATAATAACTTACGAACACAAAAATAATACTGAACGGCAGAGTTGTAAAAGAATACAACAATTTTCGAATACTTTTAATAAATTCCATTTTATGATTGCATTCATTGACTCAATTGCGAGATTTCAAAAAAAAAAAATATAAATATAATAAGAGATGTTATTTTGAATAGCCCACTATTTCGGTATTTGTCACTTTTGAAGCTGTAATTTGTTGGCATTTGATAGGTAGAAACTACGCCATTAATAAAAATGGACCGATAACGCTTCAAAATCGCATAGAAATTATTAAAATTCACTATACAAAATGCATGAAAATAATCCGGAATTTCATCCAAAAATCATTTTGACTAATGAGGGCCATTTCCACCTCGGTGGCTCCGTCAACAAGCAAAATTGTAGCATCTGGGGCTTGGAAAACCCAAGATTAATCGTTGAAAAGCCTCTCCATCCTCAACAAGTAACTGTTGGGTGCGGTTTATGTTCCGGCGTGGTCATTGGACCTTACTTCTTCGAAAATGAGGCTTGACCAACAGCTACGGTGAATAGATTGCGCTATCGAGAAATGATTAATAATTTTTGTATGGCCGGAATTGGATGGTATTGTTCTGGACAACGTTTACTTTCAACAAGACGGCGCTACGTGCCTCACAAGCAACGTAACCATCGATCTTTTACGGGAAAAGTTTCCGGACCGTTGTATCTCTCGAAGAGGTGATCACAATTGGTCACTGAGATCTTTTGATTTAACATCTTGCGACTTCTTCATTTGGGGCCACGGTAAATATAAGGTCTACGCCAACAGCCCAGCGTCGATTTAAGACATCAAAGATGGAATTAGTGAAGCTATTGAGGGCATACAGCAGCCAATTTGCGATTCGGTGATGGAAAATTTCATGAAAAGGATATTGTTGTGTAAGCGTAGCCGTAGCGGCCATTTGGCTGATATTTTTTTCCATTATTAATGGCATACTTTCCTCTTTACATAAATATCCGATCATTTGTCTCAAAAAATTCCATTTTTCTTTGAATATCAAAATAACACCTCTTATTTCCAATACAATTGCCATTCATTTAGCATTTAAAAGGTTCCATTCATAATTTCTTTGAGTTTCATTCTTTTGCATTCCTTGCGTTCATATACTCATGCTTATAATATCAAAAAGAGGCATATAAGGCATTGTGAGTATTTTTGTTACGAAAAAAAAATATTTGAAAACGTTGGTATCAAATGATTTCATAAGAAAAAAAATATATACTGTACAAACATAATTATAAATGTATGAGTGCAATTTAATTTGTTTAATGGAAATTTATTAACTCGTGAATTATTACATTTTAGTGGATGGTAGGCACACAAATTATTTCAATCCAATGTTGGTGAATGAAGATACTACTAATTATTATTATTCATTTTTTTTTTAAATTTCAATGTGAAGTCAATGAATTGCATTCATGCAATGTTGTTTTTTTTTTTTTAGTTTCATTCAAAAATAATTTCATTCTTTTACAGCTATGCTAAATGGCTTCTTTTAACAGATTTACATGTAATCTCATCTAAACTGGACTGAGATGCTGAAACTAAATTCCCCTTGAATTGACGCATTATCGATGAGGGAGCCATGTGGTGATCTGGAGGTGCAGGCTCTGGGGGCGTTGTTGGTGGTGGATAAATCTGGAACCCTATAGGCAAGCAAACATCGGAACATTGGTTATAGACATCATTTACATCACAAACCATGTAATGTAATGTTGGACAGCAAAAAAGACAATATACAAGCATACAAAATACACATTCAAGAGCAAGTTGGGGATGAGAGTTAACAAAACAATAAAGTTAAAGAATTCAGTGAAACAAAGTAACAAACTTATTAAAAAAATATAAAAATAAAATAGGAAGAACATAATTAAAACAAAACAAACGAAAAATAAATTAACAAATTACATTCAAGAAAATTAAATATATAATAAAATATACATCTATAATTTAAATAAAAATAAAAACGGTAATGGTGATGGTAGTAGCGGTAAGTGGTGGTATCGATGATGGAAAAGGGAATAAGTTATCCAGATAAAAATTGTATTACCTTGATGTAAAAGTCTAGCTTTCTCATCCTTATCATCATCATACGTATCATCCATGGATATATCTTTTTCACCTGTGAAATGGTCACTCGTTTATTTATGAGGTGACATAATTTTAATCAAGTAAATGCTAGGAGCGTAGATAAGAAAGCAATTATGAGGCAAATAAACGGGTGGATTGTACCCGATTTTAATGCATTTTATGAGTGAATAACAATAGAAAGTCGACAACCGGATACAGAGCTAAACTTTGAAATGCAAGCCGATGGATGAATACTATTTTTAATTTGTTGTTTCGGTGAAAGCTCAAACAAATTTTTACAGGAGTGACTTATTGATTTCAATTTACATTAGAAGCGATTATAAACAGTTCAAATTTTGGAATTCATGAATTTAAAAATTCTTACCTTAACTACTAGATAATTCACAATCCTCTTGGAAGACATGCGTTAGGTCGCAAAACTTTATCGAAAGTGTTAAGATGACAGATGGTTTTTCACATAAAAAAAAATGGATGCATTTTTAGATGTTTCGTGTTTTTTTTAATATAGTAACCAATACAAGACAACAAAAATTACAATAGTTGAAATCTGTGTTTTTATAAAAATGTTTGATTTGGAGCCCATTTAAAACAACATCCCTCTTAAATCAAAACGCTAAAGTTCGAATTGGTAGATTGAATAGAAATGAAACTAACACGGCTGTTCTGATTTCCGACCGAATTTAAAACGGAAACGAAAATTAAATCCGTGCGAATAAAAAAGGTTGTTCTGATTTCCAGTCGAATTGAGTTTGCAGTGTAGGCAACTTAAAATCAACAAAACGTTTTCGAAATCAGCTGTGAAGATGTCAAACAAGTTTCAATTTAAAATTATTAAATTTCTTTAATTAAAGTACCTACCTAATTTTTTTATTATACAAAAAAAAAACATTTTGAAGCTAAAGTTAAATTACTGTTCAGTTCATGTGTTGGTTTAAATCGGTTAAATAATCCGTTCCCATTATATTACACGAAGTTAGAGCATTTTACAATATTAGAAGATGGAAGTACCAGTTTGGATTTTACTGGATGAAGAAACAATAGAAAAGCGAATTGCTCTCCTGCTCTTGTTAAAGATTTATTCAGGCGTTCAGATTGAACTAGGAATCATTTAAATACATATTAGATGAATTGCAAAATCGTTGGAACTCTGGATCCCTTACCCCAATGGCAAAGTTATCCGCCTGCGTAAGGTTTTTCGCTGAAGGTGGATACCAAAGAGGAATTGGAAATGACTTCCACTATGTTATGGGAAGGTCAACTTTTAGTAAGGTTTTGGAGGAGTTTGTCAACTTAGCAGAAGAGCATTTGTGTCCTAAATGGATCTCTCTTTGGGAGTCCTAAAGCATTTAAATCTTTTGTCAACTTTTCATAAATGCAACTAAGACCGCAAATTGTGCTGTTCGGTATGCTTTTCCATAAGTTTCATTTATTTTTTATAAAAATATGTTTATTTACTTATTTATTTTTTATTAAAAAACAATAAAAACTTACATTTTTGTTCCACCGAATCTGTTTTCGCCAACAAAAAGACAACCGATTTGAAAACGTTAATTAATTGGCGTTTTGCAGATTTGTCTGTTTTTTAGAACACTCTGAAAAACGTAAAACGTCAAACAATACGGAAAACAGAACTACAAGAATTCGAAAACGGTCGGTTTTGTATTTCGAATGAAAATCAGGTGTAAGACGATCAAGAGTTTTATGAGAATGATGAGCGATATCATCAAGCTGTAGACGGGGGCACAATAAGTCTAAAGGGCGTAGTGCGGTTAAATCCAAAAATGTATTCATTTATGATAATAATTGTATTATGTGCCTATCGAAAAACACACAGCGTCGCTATGAAGAATGGTTTGTGTAACTTACCCCATAACTTTTACATTTCGTGAAAATACCTGCTTATCGCCTGCAATGCCACCTGCCTGTCAACAAGCCTCTATTGCTTCAAGGTGTCTGTGACTTTGTCATCTCATAGCGTTTTGTGTATTCCCTACGAACGGTCATTGTTTCAGAGAACAAAGTGAAAATTTATTGTTTGAGAATTAATCATAAATATTTGACTAATAAATTTAATAAAAAATGAGTGAAATTTCTGAAAAACAATCCAATGGCGAGACCCAGAAGGAAATTTCTGATGTAAATTCTGTCGCGCAAATCCCCCTTCTGAAAAGAAAACGTGTTTCAGAAGATGAAACTAGCGCAACTGATTCGTCTTCCGAGTCGGAATTCTATGGCCGGGGCAGTTCAAGGCCACCGAATAAAAGAACGAAACAGGATCCAAGAGTCGATGCTCTGATCAATCATGTAAGTTATCTTACAAATTTTTTAACCTCTCGCAACATGTTCCGTTATCGAGTGGATGTAACGAAATAAATGTACCGGTCACGAGTAGACAAAGCGAATCGAATTTACCGTTCTTGATTAATCCTGTTACGACAAGAATGCTCGATTTTTGTGACGTTAAAACCTATGTTGATAGCAAGTATGCTATTAAACAAGCACCACATACAAAGGTCGAAACATTAATTAAACTTCAGCATTTCCATTCTGATTCCTGGAAAGAGGTAAAATACTCAAAATCACTCCAAGGTTTATTGGGTACTCCATGTTTTGCAGAGCTGAAAATTAATGATGAACTCTGTCACCTTAATAGAGGAAAGGACTATTAAGCATCGACAGAGAGGGTTATGGCAGGTCTGACAAGTGGCTTGTTAGATTATAAAGACTTTATTCGGTCGGGTTTACAATCCAAGTGAGTTAACTCCTTCCAACTTAACGGATAAGTTTGAAGAATTATTTGGACCAAATTCTGAAAACTATAAGATGATGGAACAAATGCTACAAGTAGTTTGCGGAAAAAGGGCCGAATGTGTTGAGATTAGACGTGAACGCATCGTTTCAGAAATGGGTAACAAAAACTTACAAAATACTTTGCGAAAAGTACCTCCTAGTACAGAACACCTTTTCGATCAAACTAGTTTATAAATACAAAAAATAAATAAATCGGGTGGCACAACGGCTCATGAAGAACCAGGGCCTAGTGACTAACAACTCGCAACCGTTCCTGTGTGCGCCTTTCGACAGGAATGGAAGGGACCTACAATTTTATGCCGAATCCGAACGGCTAGACAAGAAGCACTTATTCGTGACAAGTGATACTCTTGGAGGATTTGTCAATTCCTCGCAAGGGGCAGTAGCCCTGAAAAAAAAACTTTTTAGTTTTTTAGGTGGACGAGGCTGGGAAGCGATCCCAGACCTCCAGCGTGACAGTCGATGGATGTTGTCAATTCTAAAATTTTGTGAATCTGCGAGTGAATGTGTTATAAGAAATTTCCAATTCGAAATTATGTCTTCTCAGATACTTTTCAAAATTTTGTGAATCTGCGAGTGAATGTGTTATAAGAAATTTCCAATTCGAAATTGTGTCTTCTCAGATGCTTTTCAAAACTAGTTTGGTCTCTATTATTCACTCGCTCGGTGGTACATCGATGTGGCTCAATCAGCCTCTTTATTTAAGAGAAAAGAAAGAGACAAAAGCAAAGAATCGTATTAAAGAGGCGTCGACTTCTAAGAACTTTCAGTCATCACGAAATTTTCGTAATGATTTTCGATCTTCCAATTCCAACAGAAACAAATTTGTTTCCAAAAAAATCAAAAGACACAAGGAACAGTAACTCCTTTCGTACAAAAGACAAGAAATTACTATCTAAACCAACCCTTCCAAGGGGGCTGCCTTCAGGAATTTCAACAAAACTGGCAGTCCATGGGAGCAAACAGTTTTATTATGAAAATCATCGCAGGTGTTCGAATTCATTTTTACCGCAAGCCCCCCCCCCTAATTTTTCCAACTTCGGAACTGATGCAAACATTTTCAACAAAAATGTCTACAAATATGACAAAATTAATAAACGAACTTTAGCTTCAGAAAATCTTAGAGACACCAAATATAGTAGGACCAAGCTTCCTGTCCAAAATGTTTCTTGTTCGAAAGAACGACGAGAGCCTCCGTTCTATATTCGACCTTCGGGGACTCAATTCTTTTATAAAGACCAAGCATTTTCAGTTAATCTCGCATGCTTTAGTTCCAGACTTTCTACAAAAGCAGAACGGGATGTTCAAAATCGATTTATCGCAAGCCTATTTTCATGTTCCGATAGCTACAACCCATCGTTGTTTTCTAAGGCTGGCTTACAACGAAGAGTTACTCCAAATGACATATCTACCTTTTGGCCTATCCCCGTCTCCTCAAATATTTGCTGCTTAAACGAATTGGATCGCGGAGATCCTTCGAAAGCGTGGAATTCGGGTTTTGGTTTATTTGGACGACTTCCTGGTCGCTCATCAGGACAAGATCAAATTAACTTCACAAACCGCGGAGGTTGTGAGTATTTTGAAATTCCTGGGATGGCAAATCAATTACAAACAAGCTGTTCTGCAACCAGCACAGCAAATAGAATACCTTGGAGTAACATGGGACACAAACCTCAACACTATCTCTCTTTCAAAGAAGAAAATAGTAAAGATTGTACAGGCAATAAACCGTTTTTTGACTAAACGATTCCACGATCAAAAACAAGTACAAAGATTGTTAGGACAATTCAATTTCGAAACGTTTGTAGTTCCCAGAGGTCGTCTTTATTACCGTCATCTTCAAATATTTTGCCGTCGCTTCAATCGAAAGCCAAGAAAGCAAAGAGCTCCGTCTCAATTAATCGAAGCCTTAAAATAGTGGCGCGGAGCCCTCAACACGAAATCAGATTTCATTCCAGAGCCTCCAACCAGCTTCCTCACAACGGATGCAGCGGACGCGGGCTGGGGAGCACAACTGGACGAAAAACTTTTGTCAGGTTCCTGGACCCAAGAACAAAAGATGTGGCATGCAAACCAAAAAGAATTGTATGCGGTTTATGCGACTTTAAATGCAGAAAAACATCATCTAAACAATGTCCACATTCTAGTTCAGTCCGACAACAAGACCTTGATAGCCTATATCCGCAAAGAAGGCGGAACACAATCTCTAAGTCTATTGGCACTGACACGCAAGTTGTTGATTCTGGCAGACCGTCTAAAAATTCGTCTGTCAGATCAATGTCTCCCGGGGAGGTACAATTGCATTGCCGATCATCTCTCTCGAGTGACATCTGCTGCCACCGGCAACAAACAAGATTTTCAGTCGTTGGGGCACTCCAGACGTCGATCTCTTCGCGTCTGCAGAAACGACCGTAGTCAGCAGCTACGTCTCACTAGACTGGAGAGATCAATCAGCTCTCTTCTCAAACACCTTCAGCCACCAATGGAACTTTCAGCTGGGCTGGGTATTTCCACCACCCAATCTAATGCCCACGAGTTTTGAATCACCTGAACTTAGCAAGAGGACGCTTCATTATAATAACGCCAGTTTGGGAGAAGACATTTCGGATGGTGGATCTGAGATCACGAGCTCTAATATCCCCGATGGACTGGTCAATTCCTGAAAAACAACTTTTTAGTGAGAGCTGGAGGCCTTCCACCCTCAAGACATACTACCCAGCAGTTAAACGCTGGCTTAATTGGTGCGAGAAAAGTGTTGTTGATCCACGATCCCCAAAACTGCAACATGTTGCTAGATTTCTGGCTCATTTGTATCTCGATGAAAATCTGGCTTTAAGCACTATCTTGGTGCACAAGTCAGCTATAGCAACTTTCTGTATCCAGTTCCCAGAAGCAACATAGGCAATCGCGGCTACTCAACCAAGAAAAGCGCAGTTACCTATCTGGGATCCGCAAATTGTTTTTGATTGGTTGGCCTCATCTAATGCTGAGGACACATTTTACGAGACATCGAGACGAACAGCTACGATTCTCTTGCTTGCATCAGGTCATCGAGTGCACGATCTAACACTATTGAGAATCTCAGAAAATAAAATGTCTTTAGCGGACAAAGAAGTAATTTTTTGGCCAGCATTTGGATCGAAAACTGATTCTTCTTCACATAGACAATCCGGTTGGCTGTTATCTAAAAACCCTAATCCAAATGTTTGCCCTGTAACTTGGGTTAAAAAGCTCATAGCTAGTTCGGAGAAAAAAAGAGCAAATGCAAGTGGTTTGAATAATCTCTTTATAACTTTAAATGAAGAACCGAAGCCAGTTCTAAGAGATGCCGGTATCGAGGCAACACCTGGAAGTATCAGATCAGCTATAGCTTCAGCTAGTTGGGTAGAAACTCATTCTATTCAAGATAAACTCGCTAGAGGCAACTGGAAGAGCGAAAACAGCTTCAAGAAGTTTAATTGCAAAGAAATTCAAAAGAAAGAAAACAATGAATCAAGTCTTTTATTTTCAAATTTTCGACCAAAATGTTATGATATCTATTTTATTAACTTTGGTTTTTAATGAATTCATAATAACTAGTACCACCCAGTGGTCTATCTAAATTCGACCATTCTCTATAAACTTCAATAAAAAAGATTTTAACCCACTGAACAACGTACATGAATTGTTTTTGTAATGCCCTGCAAGATATCGTACACCACCATGACCGTCCTCATTGTATGCCCAAAGCACACTGATCATATAATCGTTTCTACTCTGGCATCTGGTTGTGTGACCTAAAAATCGCGTCGTTGTTGTTTTTTTCGGTTTTTCTTTGTGCTTGCTACCACTACACTGACGTCTATTGGAAGGTTGGAATATTGAATTCGCCGCAAAAACGAAAAGTGATGGTGGCGGGGTGAGTTTGCAAGAGCGGTTAGGGGGTGTAACAGCGAAAAACTTTAAGACTATAATTTAACTGCCTTAACGGCAAAATATAAACAAAATAATTAGTTTGGCATAGAGCTTATGTCCATAGCTTTGAAAAAACGCAAACAAAAAATATAATATGTTGCTATTAAGATATTAAGACATTCAAAAATGTGCGGGTAGAAATCACCTTTACGTATTAATATAATGATACCTAATAAAAAAAAAAAAAATTAAGTATGAATTACAGTGAAATGAGATAAAACTATTTTGTTTATTTTCTTGTAAATAAATAGAACCTTTTTTCAATAGGCACATAGTATAAAAATTTGAATACAACAAAATTGTTATTCAGCCCTATTGTGAGTTTCACCCGGAAAACATTTCGCCCAAAAATGTTTTGTTCGCCCGGATTTTTAAAAGCTATTGTGAGTTTCACCCTCCATTTTACAACAAGTATGGCCTCGTTCGCCACCAAAAATTAAATGGAAATCTTTTCGCCCGAAACTCACAATAGGGGAAGAGTGAAATGTAATTTTTCCGGGCGGATTTTCTTTCACGCGGAACTCACAATAGGGCTGATTATATGCTGAAAGAAAAACACACAGCGGCGCAGGAATATCTTCCTAGTGAAGACGCTATGAGATGACAAAGTCACAGACAACTTGAAGCAACAGAGGCTTGTTGACAGGCAGGTGGCATTGCAGGCGAAAAGCAGGTATTTTCACGAAATGTAAAAGTTAAGGGGTAAGTTACACAAACCATTCTTCATAGCGACGCTGTGTGTTTTTCTTTCAGCACATAATAACAATTTTGTTGTATTCAAAATTTCATATTATGTAATTTTTTCATTTTCGTTCACCTTTGATTCGCTTTCGTAAAACTTAAAAATAAAAGAAAATAAAACAACACACAAATTAAAGGGAAAGTTATTGAATTTATAGCAATCATTTTAAAACGAATTTGCGGTATGTCTTATAGATCGCTGATACTCTTATTTTTCCAAAAAAAGCGATTTGGAGATACATTTTCCCACATAAAAGTTCTTCTATTTGATGTAATGTTACATAGCGATATACTTTGTTTCTGAAACACTCGTTACTGGTTCTCTAAAAAAAGAACATAGAAGCATCTTGTGTTCAAAACATTTGAACAATAAATTGAAATATGTTATTATTAAAACTTTCAATTCATTAACTTAATTAACAAAATTCTGAGGATTTCTTTTAAAAAAAATTAATTCAGCATATTTTATAACTAGCTGCGACTGATTTTTTGACATTTAATTATTTATATGTATATATATTACATACAATTATTTATTTATGGCCAATTTGTCGATAGTCAGTTTAACCTCAGATAGTACTTATTTTTCGAATAAAACAAAAATGTGTGCCTGTTGCTATAGTATTCCTCTGATAATTTAACTGATGATTAACAAATCGGCTCTAAGTTATTTAAAATTAAGTAATAGATTTGCAAACAAAAGTTTTCTTACATAAAGCTATTTGCATTGAATGCTTGAGGTGAAAACAGCCCAGGTTGTTTGAACAGGTGCACGATTTTAACTTATTTATATATGTCTAAGGTCTAATAGTCTAAGAGCCGACAGCAAATTTTGGGAGTGGATTGATAACCAGAATATGAGTATGAGGGCTTGTAGGTGCATATATCGTGGTATCAAAAACAAAAGTCTGGTAGGTTTCTTTTTTAGCCTTGGGCCGGTGTGAGGGGTTTAAAAATAGCTATTTTGATATTTTTTGCCAGAGGTAAGCTTCAATCAATTTAAAAAAATATATGACTGATGCTCTTACATTTTCTTTAAGTCCAAACGTCATAATCTTGGCAATCCGACCAATAGAACACAAGATATTTAGGCCTTATCGGCGCAATCTTTTATTCTTTTATTCTGTTATTCTTTTATCAATTTCCATACATATTTTCCAACTGTCAAAAAACCTTTTATTCTTTTATTAATTGGTATTCTGCATATCGAATTCTGTTATGAAATCTGTTATTAATCATAACAGAATAAAAGACGGATTTGTTTGATTTTTATCATAAAAGATATCAATACATGAAGTAAAAACTTTTATTTCTTTAATGAATTGTTCTGAAAAGAACAAAATAATATAAAATGCATAATTACAAACACAAAAATAAGTAATTTCAAACTAAATTATTTTTATACACAAAAACACAGAACACAGTTGTTGGTGGATGAAACGTAAAAAAAGTAGCTAGTCACTTTATCTTGCCGGTGTGCGTTTCGTATAAGTTTTTAAATTGGATATATTATATTTAATTCACAAACTGTTATAGAGAAATAAAATAGAACAATAATTTATACACGCGAAACAAAACACGACCATTCCACGGGTTAATTTTATTTTGGTCACCAGTCATTGGCCACGTTCGGATGGTAAGCAGATACGTATCTGAGATACGTTAGAATCTGATATGTCTTCGAACGACCAAAACCGGATACGTAACCAAACCAAACAAAACCAATAAAGTGAACAGATGAGATGTCAGCTGTTAGTATAATCCAAACAAATCCGAACATTTCTTTCTGACATCAGCTGTTTTTTTCTTAGGCATTACAACAACACGAACAAATCCAGATACCTTTGGTTACCTATCCGAACGCGGCCATTGTCGATTTTTTTTATTTACTACAGCTGACAGCAGATTTTTAGGTCATAGCGTATAAATGTTTCTTTTTCGAAGTTCCATAACAGACTTTTATAAAAGAACGAACTCCTGCATACAAATTATAAGAATCTTTAATGGTGGAGATCTTTTATGCATCATAACAGAAAATTCATACCAGAATAACAGATGTGTCAGAATAGACCTAATTAGCTTTTTAAGCAAACCTAAATCGATTTCTTTTTTAGCCTTAGGCCGGTGTGGGGGTTTAAAAGTAGCTATTTTGCTATTTTTTGCCAGAGGTAAGCTTCAATCAATTTAAAAAAAATATATGACTGATACTCTTACATTTTCTTTAAGTCCAAACGTCATAATCTTGGCAATCCGACCAATAGAACACAAGATATTTAGCCCTAATCGGCGCAATCTTTTATTCTTTTATTCTGTTATTCTTTTATCAATTTCTATACAAATTTTCGAACTGTCAAAAAACCTTTTATTCTTTTATTAATTGGTATTCTGCATATCGAATTCTGTTATGAAATCTGTTATTAATCATAACAGAATAAAAGACGGATTTGTTTGATTTTTATCATAAAAGATATCAATACATGAAGTAAAAACTTTTATTTCTTTAATGAATTGTTCTGAAAAGAAGACAGATATAACAAAATAATATTAAAATGCATAATTACAAACACAAAAATAAGTTATTTCAAACAAAATTATTTTTATACACAAAAACACAGAACACAGTTGTTGGTGGATGAAACGTAAAAAAAGTAGCTAGTCACTTAATCTTGCCGGTGTGCGTTTCGAATAACTTTTTAAATTGGATATATTATATTTAATTCACAAACTGTTATAGAGAAATAAAATAGAACAATAATTTATCTACGCGAAACAAAACACGACCATTCCACGGGTTAATTTTATTTTGGTCACCAGTCATTGGCCACGTTCGGATGGTAAGCAGATACGTATCTGAGATATGTTAGAATCTGATATGTTTTCGAACGACCAAAACCGGATACGTAACCAAACCAAACAAAACCAAGAAAGTGAACAGATGAGATGTCAGCTGTAAGTATAATCCAAACAAATCCGAACATTTCTTTCTGACATCAGCTGTTTTTTTCTCAGGCATTACAACAACACGAACAAATCCAGTCCGAACGCGGCCATTGTCGATTTTTTTATTTACTACAGCTGACAGCAGATTTTTAGGTCAGTGCGTATAAATGTTTCTTTTTCGAAGTTCCATAACAGACTTTTATAAAAGAATGAACTCCTGCATACTACAAATTATAAGAATCTTTTATGGTGGAGACCTGTTATGCATCATAACAGAAAATTCATAGTAGAATAACAGATGTGGCAGAATAGACCTAATTAGCTTTTTAAGCAAAAAATATAATATGTTGCTATTAAGACATTCAAAAAGGTGCGGGTAGAAATCACCTTTACGTATTAATATAATGATACCTAATAAAAAAAAAAAATAAGTATGAATTACAGTGAAATGAGATAAAACTATTTTGTTTATTTTCTTGTAAATAAATAGAACCTTTTCTCGATAGGCACATATTATAAAAATTTGAATACAACTAAATTGTTATTTAGCCCTATTGTGAGTTTCACCCGGAAAACATTTCGCTCAAAAATGTTTTGTTGGCCCGGATTTTTAAAAGCTATTGTGAGTTTCACCCTCCATTTTACAACAAGTATGGCCTCGTTCGCCACCAAAAATTAAATGGAAATCTTTTCGCCCGAAACTCACAATAGGGGAAGAGTGAAATGTAATTTTTCCGGGCGGATTTTCTTTCACGCGGAACTCACAATAGGGCTGATTATGTGCTGAAAGAAAAACACACAGCGGCGCAGGAATATCTTCCTAGTGAAGACGCTATGAGATGACAAAGTCACAGACACCTTGAAGCAACAGAGGCTTGTTGACAGGCAGGTGGCATTGCAGGCGAAAAGCAGGTATTTTCACGAAATGTAAAAGTTAAGGGGTAAGTTACACAAACCATTCTTCATAGCGACGCTGTGTGTTTTTCTTTCAGCACATAATAACAATTTTGTTGTATTCAAAATTTCATATTATGTAATTTTTTCATTTTCGTTCACCTTTGATTCGCTTTCGTAAAACTTAAAAATAAAAGAAAATAAAACAACACACAAATTAAAGGGAAAGTTATTGAATTTATAGCAATCATTTTAAAACGAATTTGCGGTATGTCTTATAGATCGCTGATACTCTTATTTTTCCAAAAAAAGCGATTTGGAGATACATTTTCCCACATAAAAGTTCTTCTATTTGATGTTATGTTACATAGCGATATACTTTGTTTCTGAAACACTCGTTACTGGTTCTCTAAAAAAAGAACATAGAAGCATCTTGTGTTCAAAACATTTGAACAATAAATTGAAATATGTTATTATTAAAACTTTCAATTCATTAACTTAATTAACAAAATTCTGAGGATTTCTTTTAAAAAAAATTAATTCAGCATATTTTATAACTAGCTGCGACTGATTTTTTGACATTTAATTATTTATATGTATATATATTACATACAATTATTTCTTTATGGCCAATTTGTCGATAGTCAGTTTAACCTCAGATAGTACTTATTTTTCGAATAAAACAAAAATGTGTGCCTGTTGCTATAGTATTCCTCTGATAATTTAACTGATGATTAACAAATCGGCTCTAAGTTATTTAAAATTAAGTAATAGATTTGCAAACAAAAGTTTTCTTACATAAAGCTATTTGCATTGAATGCTTGAGGTGAAAACAGCCCAGGTTGTTTGAACAGGTGCACGATTTTAACTTATTTATATATGTCTAAGGTCTAATAGTCTAAGAGCCGACAGCAAATTTTGGGAGTGGATTGATAACCAGAATATGAGTATGAGGGCTTGTAGGTGCATATATCGTGGTATCAAAAACAAAAGTCTGGTAGGTTTCTTTTTTAGCCTTGGGCCGGTGTGAGGGGTTTAAAAATAGCTATTTTGATATTTTTTGCCAGAGGTAAGCTTCAATCAATTTAAAAAAATATATGACTGATGCTCTTGCATTTTCTTTAAGTCCAAACGTCATAATCTTGGCAATCCGACCAATAGAACACAAGATATTTAGCCCTAATCGGCGCAATCTTTTATTCTTTTATTCTGTTATTCTTTTATCAATTTCCATACATATTTTCCAACTGTCAAAAAACCTTTTATTCTTTTATTAATTGGTATTCTGCATATCGAATTCTGTTGTGAAATCTGTTATTAATCATAACAGAATAAAAGACGGATTTGTTTGATTTTTATCATAAAAGATATCAATACATGAAGTAAAAACTTTTATTTCTTTAATGAATTGTTCTGAAAAGAAGACAGATATAACAAAATAATATAAAATGCATAATTACAAACACAAAAATAAGTAATTTTAAACTAAATTATTTTTATACACAAAAACACAGAACACAGTTGTTGGTGGATGAAACGTAAAAAAAGTAGCTAGTCACTTTATCTTGCCGGTGTGCGTTTCGTATAAGTTTTTAAATTGGATATATTATATTTAATTCACAAACTGTTATAGAGAAATAAAATAGAACAATAATTTATACACGCGAAACAAAACACGACCATTCCACGGGTTAGTTTTATTTTGGTCACCAGTCATTGGCCACGTTCGGATGGTAAGCAGATACGTATCTGAGATACGTTAGAATCTGATATGTCTTCGAACGACCAAAACCGGATACGTAACCAAACCAAACAAAACCAAGAAAGTGAACAGATGAGATGTCAGCTGTAAGTATAATCCAAACAAATCCGAACATTTCTTTCTGACATCAGCTGTTTTTTTCTTAGGCATTACAACAACACGAACAAATCTAGTCCGAAACCTATCCGAACGCGGCCATTGTCGATTTTTTTTATTTACTACAGCTGACAGCAGATTTTTAGGTCAGTGCGTATAAATGTTTCTTTTTCGAAGTTCCATAACAGACTTTTATAAAAGAATGAACTCCTGCATACAAATTATAAGAATCTTTTATGGTGGAGATCTGTTTTGCATCATAACAGAAAATTCATAGCAGAATAACAGATGTGGCAGAATAGACCTAATTAGCTTTTTAAGCAAACCTAAATCGATTTTTTTTTTTTTGAGACTTTGTTTTGTTGATTTTTTGTGTTTTATAATTCTACAAGAAAAAGACGATGAGGTCCTTTTAAAAAGCTTATATCTTGAGTTCTATGGTCTTTTTAAAAAGCTTATATCTTGAGTTCTATTGGTCGAACAGAGCATCACGATATATGTTTGTTTTTTTAAATTTCAATCAAATTGAAGTGGTAAAAGCTCTGACAAAAAAAAATAGAAATTCGCTATTTTCAAACCCCCACCCTAGCCAAAGGCTGAAAAAGAAACATATCAGACTATTGTTTTCGATACCACGATATACGCACCTACAAGCCCTCCCAAAATTTGCTGTGGGCTCTTGGTCTATAAGTCTAAGCGATGCTTTAAGAGCATAAAAACTACTACTTTCTTTAATAATTAAACTTTCCTTATTATTGCAAACATTTTGGAACATATTTAATTTGAACGCCAATCTAAGTCGTTCTTATTAAAATAATCTAAATTGCTTACATTGTGAAGGGTATTTCCGAACTTAATGTCAACTAGAGTCGCCAGTGGCTTAAATTTGACCACCAAAAAATGACATCTTCACTTTCTAGATTCAAGAGAAGTAAGAGATATAAGAAACCAAATTAAAGTCGCATATCCTATATATAACTTTTTTTTTAGGATCATGACGTTATCTAGAATGACAAAAATCTCGAATGGACAAAATCTAGAAAAACAAAAAACATAATCTCGAATGCAAACATCTGGAATGACAAAAATCTCGAAACACAAAATCTAGAAAAGTCAAAATAAAATCTAGAAAAAAATCTAGAATTTTGTTTTATATATGAACATTGGTATGCTCTATTAACTGTTGGGAATATTTTAAGATACTGTTGATTATACAGAAAGGTAAAATAAACGACTTTTTTCTATTTTGAATATTCATACGTATGTACGAGTTTTTTTATATTAATTTATTTAAAAAAATGAAAATTAAATCAATTAAAAAAAAATAAATTAACAAGACTTCAGATGAAAAAAAAACAAACGTAGACAGAAATAAGAGCGTACTTACAAGGAATGTGCGAAGTTATATAGTAATAATAACAGTATAAAGGTAAGTAACTATACAAAATAATAGAAATAACAATGCAAAATGTTGTTGCTAACTGACTTTAACATTCTAGGTAATGCGTTCGCTACGTTTACACAAATTTCACTGGCGATGCAAAATTGATAATGTTTGTTTACTGCATGTTTCAAGCTCAAATCATATTACCTATGCGTAATATCTTTTCAGAATGCAGAAAATGCTCTTCCACATACATATGTATGTATGTGAAGATTGGAGAAAGAATAGTTGAAAGTATTGTTTTAATTTATCGAAACTGTCTTATGTGAAACTAATTTAATAAAAGTACCATTTTAAAAATTACCAAATCGTGAAAGATCTCGAAAAACCATTCACTTTTGAGACAATGCTTAATGCAAAAAAATCGCGGTTTTTCTGATTTTTGACCACGAAGCGGTCGCCGCTCGAGGTCGAAAACTTAGGTTATTTACTAGGCATCCTGAACAACTCAGCAAAAAATCAGAAATACCAGATTTGACGCAAGAAGAAAGAAATTTTCGGAGCGGTGTGGTTTCCTTTCTTAATAAACCCTTTCGTTATTTTTTTTCTCCCACCTGTTACTTAGTCTCAGGAATGAGCTAAAAATTATGAAAAAAAATAGTATCATACACGCGTAAGAAGAAAAGTTTAATCGGTTTATTTCAAACGCCCGATTTCTTGACAAAGTTCTGAACCCACAAAAATGGTTTTAACGAAATATTGTTCGAATATTTTCCATTTTTTTTTTTTTTTTTAATTATTATAACGCATAAGAAATCTTAATTGGTTGTCAGTTTAAGATACCATTTAGGATCATTGAGAGCGTAGTTTTTTTTTAGAACTCAGTTAAAATATATTTTAATTTATTCACAAATTTCTTTTTTTTTTTAATGTATTTATATTCACAAATTGTTTGATAAGAATTTTAATTTAAAAACAAAAATGAAATGAAACACTGTCCAACTCGTAGTTGCTATAAAGTGGTTAAGCATTCTGTAAGGCAATGATTTATTTATAATGAAAATGATATTTTTTTTAAATTAATAGAATGATACACATTTGTGCAACAAAGGGTTAGAGGGTGCTAAGAAGTAATGATATCTGCTTTTGAAAATCGAGAAATAACGATTTTAGATTTGAGACTGAGAAAATAATTAGAAGTTTAGTTCTCCGAAATCAAATTTGTTTAGATCAAATATCCAATGATCGGATTTATAAATTATTTTAGAACTTTTTTAAATAATTGGCGATTATTTAATTAAAATGAATAGTGGTATTAATGGAAAACCAAGCTTGTGATAACTGTCGTCACCTGAGATGAACTTAAGTCCAACTCGCAAATATTCGTTCAAGCTTCTTTGAACATTTTGCACGTTTTCTTTGAACCCTCCAAAAAAATTCTGCTTCAAATTCGGTCCATGCCCTATAAAAACATAAATATTTATTTTTTTTTTTTTTTGTTTTCCAAATGATTTTAAAGTAAATGTTTAACTCGTGTTGTTACATTTACACTTTTTTTTTGTGAATTCTCTTTTTTTTCTTATTTTCACTGTATTTTATTAAAAAAAAAGTTTTAATCCGCTTTTTAATAGTACGAGAGGCGACCTTAGGTTTACCTATCTTATCGCGGCTGTTGAAAAAATGATGCGAACTTATAGCTTTAGTCTTAATATCTACAAAATCGCTGGTCGGAAAATGTTTTGATGGTGACAATGTGCAGAAAACTCAGTTTTTCGGTTGTACTTGTATATACATAGGTAAACCTACGGTCCCTTCCCGTACTTTAAGCCTTCGCTATGAATAGCTAACCAAACGTTGGACTGGATTCCAACGTTTTTGATTCCATCACTATCACTATGAGAAGTTGATTGAAAATCAAACTCGCTATTTTTTTAGAAAGCAATCGCTCAAATGTGTTAAAATAATTATAAGAAACTTTAATTCAGTCAGACTTTCGTTTTCAATGTATACATTATGCAAATGTTACAAGTAAAGCTTATTTCAAGCCACTCGCTTCTTTTCACAATTTCTTCTCTTTGATAAGGTCGTGTGATTTTGGTATATTTAAGCCTTGTAAAAGGGCGCTCATAGCAACATTTCCATTTTTTTCAATTTAATCCAGCTTTTACCTGCCCTGAAATTGTATAGGCAGGTGTGTGGTCGTGTTGGAAAATCTAAGGTAAGTCCAAAAATGTTTTTCAGCTTTGGAATTTCTAATTTAAGCAGACATGGTGTAGATAATTTCATTTATAAGTATGTTGATACTATTGTGGCACGCTGGGTCACAGTTCCCACGCCACAACCTGACTTATGGTTGTGATGTCTAAACAAAATTACGATTTGTGTTATAATGATTTTTAATTATCATTCTAGACTGGGACTGGCTGGATGGTATTGCCATCACCATAAACGGAGAGCAATACCGATTGATAATAACCAATTTCAGGATGTCACATTGATGGACATTCCGGACTAGGATTTGAGACGATGTGAACTGGACCCCGAGCTCGTGCAATTTGACCCCGTTAATACTTTTCTTGTGGAGTTTCCTTAATTCCAAGGTATATGCTAATAAGGCGCAATCGAAGACACGCTCTTTACAAAAAAAATGTCATGATAGGCCCTTCAAATTTAAAAAAAAAATTGTTGATATCTTACCCACAACTTGTTTTATTCAATTTGTACTCATCTCTTTTGGAAAACCCTTAATAACAAAACATACGACACCCCTAATACGTTCTTTGTGGTGGTCGGGAAAAGAATGAATTAGTTCTAACATTAAATGCAAATAATTCTTAAAATAACCCGATGATTTTTGTATTTTATTTCATTTTCAAACTTAAACCCACTTTCTAAAGAAAGGATAAGCTTACTTAATACAACCGCTATTGTGCCAAAATTAAGAATGGGGACTTTTCCCGATTCATTTTCCTGGTCGCTGTAACTATACCCTTAGATTGAGGTTTTGAAAAAAAAAAATTATATCGCATTGTGATTCAAATTCGAAATAATTTCTTTTTTGAAAAATAATCGAGTTACAAAAGTGTCTACACTTGTAGATTTTAGCCGTGTACATATTTAATTACACGTGTGTACGCGTAGTACAAAAATGTACAAAAGTATGTCATAATTAATCGTATTGCCATGCATCTTATCTAAAGACGACCTTTGGCAACATGAACATTAATATTTTGATTGTTTTTTTGTATAATAATACAAACATTCAACTTCGAATTTCATCAATTTTCTACGACTTTTGAATGAAAAACCACCGTGAGTATTATTAAAATAAAAATGCAAATAATTACGCTTGTACTTTTAAATACACGTGTACATATAAATATACGTGTTCATACAATAATAATTTAATAACACGAATACACGTGAAATAGAGACTCTCATATATCAACCAAATATATAGACATGATAATTAAACATACCACTTATATATATATAAATATACGTTCGCAACTGGAGTTTGAATGAAATGTTTCATATCACTGTACGGTGCTGCAGTGCAATGTTTAGCAAATTATGTTGTGTAGAATGTAAAAATGTTAATATTTCGAAACATATTTCAAAAAAAAAAAAGTGATTTGTAAAAGACACAAGATTTTACAAGAATTTAAACACATTTTAGTAAGTATTAAGGACTTTTCCTTGTTTTGATTTTTCTTAATAAAAGATTATGATATGACAAAGACAAAATAAGATCAATTTCTTATCATTAACTGTCCATACAGAATGAGATTGTATGGATTTATTTATTTTCGTATTGAAAATATTTTTGCTGATTGTGATAAAGGTATGATGGTTATGTGGAATAAACTTTTTTAATGAACAGGTAAGATAAACTTTCGACATGGAAAAAACTTACAAGTTTTTGCAGCCGCAAATGCCGTTGCGTTTCATTCTTATGATATGCGGTGAAGTTAACTTGATTCCAAACATATACAATTTTTCATAACACATCTCACTTTCTGGATGAAAGATTGGCCTAAGCACGATCAAAACCTTAAGTAGTTAAATAAAATAAATATATATCCTGCGCTTGCATGAACTTCTTACATAATTGAATTCGATTTTAAGATTATAAAAGATATAAAATTAGCTTTTTACGAATTATATTTATTTATTTTATATTTTGTATTGAATATTTGAATGCCATAATTCGAAAGCTTTCCATGCACCTGTTGCTAGCCTCTTAGCTTTTACTCGAAATACATTGTTATGAGGCAATCCGAATATATATAATTCTCAGTCTCTCGAGTTATTTCTAGCTTCACTACTTCCAGACGCACCACTTTCATGTAGCATATTCCGTAATTGATACAATGGTACGATCATTGGATTTGTGTGTTTCAACAAATGAACAAGAAAACGAAACTCTCATCCAACGTCTTATATCTTCCATAGATTTGCCAATGCCATTACTAAGCGAATGGTTGCTCATTCGAAGTCCTAAGCGATAGTGCAGCGGCAAGGACACGATTCAGATTCGCTGGTCTTTTCTAATAATACAATTTTACATTATTTTTCTTCAAAATCATAATTCATGCATGTATTTATCATTAAATGGAATTTTGTCAGTGTTGCTATTTCTGTTTTATATTTTATGACTGGGTTTACTACAAATCAGCATATGACATTTAATAAAAGATTCATTATATGTTTATGAAAAAGTGGAAGGTAATCAGTTAATTATTATATTGGCGTCCCTATAATTCTAGGAAATGATACAGGCCACAAAGAGATTTTCACGCAAATGTGGCAGAGTAAAATACCAAACAAAATCCAATAAAAAAAAAAATCGACACGGAACCATAGATAGGTGAATAATAATTATATGAAAATAAAAAAACAGTGCAACAATCCAATGCTTCACATAAAATTGCATAAATAATACAAAATAAAGTTAGCATTCACTTGATGTAGTTCATACTATTAAAATACACTTACCATTTAGAGAATTCAAAGACCTAGTGGGAAGATGCTCATAGTTTTCACTACCAGAGCCATCAGTACCAGCGGTATTTTTAAGCATGTAGCTTTCGTGTCTTGGTGGAGGCTGTGGCAAATGATGCATCGAATGTTCCAGAGTCCCCTCACCGGAATCTAAAGTGACAGGCTCTTCCATGTGAAGACTTTCAATTTCTGGCTTGCGATCCCAGACTTTTTTCAAAAACGGTGTGTAAATCGCAACTACAAATAATAAAAATGTATATAGTCCTGCAAAAGATTTTTGTATTATTAGAATATTACATTTCAATGGTTGTCCAGCTGATGATGTCATAAAATTACCACGGTACCTATCAGCGATCGAGTTACCTTCAGTTATTAATAGTTGACACAAATCATTATTGAAAAATGCATTAGCACCTCCATTTTCAGTAATCGCAATTATTTGTATTGGCATGTTTGGAATGTTCATTGTAAAAGCACTTAAATAGAAACCAAAATTAAAATATCAAACTAAAAAATAAAAAATGTTTTTGTTTACTTTAAATTCGCTAAAGATGACTTTCTTTTAGTTGAATAAAACAAAATGAATCCATGTATCAATTCATCACGATATTGATTTGCTCCATGATATGACGAAATAATAAACTCAACGCGCCTCTTTGATTCTCCTAGGAAAGTATCTACTAAAATGCTACGATCCTGAGTAACACTCGATGTTGATTCTGATACTAAAGGAGCTAGAATGCTTTCTGGAGAATATAGATCACCACAAAACATACATATGATAATTCTCAAGTCTGGATGATCTGGTTGATATGAATCATCACATTTAATATCTGATAGACGTAAGCTTATAATCAAATTGTTCAGAATTTCGTAGACGTATTTTTGATGAGGTGTTTGACGGTGGCGGTAAAAGTTCATTGTGTCGATAAATTCACAGTGTAACATTTCTGCTAAACGTAACCCTTCAGCTCGTAAGTAGTCAATTTCGTGCTCTTTTAAGTCGTGCGGTTGATAGACTAATACAATGGGTAGATTTTCAAATTTATCTTCCAATTCCAAGTTGCAAAGCAAACTGCGTTCTAGGTTGTCTTTCAACGTTTCAAAAGATTGTTGATTTGAGTAAACACAAATCAAACCTTTAAGTAAAAGCAAAGAAACAAAGTCATAAAGCAAGAGCATCTAAAAATATAGTGTTTAATGTTTGTGACTTTCCAAACAAATGTAAAGCTATTTATACAAAATATATACATACACTCCAATTCAATCGTTTAAATACAGATTTTTTTCAATAAACTTTTAACGATTTCTCCATAACCTTTTATAATTATGGCAAATCTAATTATAGAATTTATTAAGTGAAATATTGGGATTAAGATCCAGAAAGAATTTTTAATCCTTCAAAAAATTTTTTAATCTTATGGCTCTTTGAACAATTTTAGTCACAAAATCGACCTTTTTTTTTGTGTCATTCGTTTAAATACACCTTGAAAAATAACCTAGTAGCTCATAAAATCGTTAAAAATAGTATGCACAAAATCAAATAATAAACATTTAGACATTTTCTCATGAATTTAACAATTTTGCCAAAAGGAAGTGTTCTAACCGAAGAGAAAAATGCTCAAATTCGAGACTATCAGGACAATGGTCATAGCAGTCGCTGTGAAGGTCACATCATTGGAATAAGTATGCAGCTACCTTTGATATAGGGAAAACATTGAAAAAACAACAAACCGCTAGCGAACATGGCTACAACACCTCAAGAAAGACAACGCATACTCCGAAAAGCCTCAAATTCAACATTATCAGTTAACAAAATCAATGGTAAAACCGTAGTTAAAGCCACCAAAAGTGGTTGTTTTTCAAGGTGTATTTAAACGAATGACACAAAAAAATGATCGATTTTTTGACTAAAATTATTCAAAGAGCCATAAGACTAACAATTTTTTAGAAGGATTAAAAATTCTTCCGGGATCTTAATCCCCATATTTCACTTAATAAATTCGATAATTAGATTTGTCATAATTATAAAAGAAATCGTTAAAAGTTTATTGAAAAAAATCTGTATTTAAACGAGTGAATTGGAGTGTATATACATATAAATATATACCAAGAAAACTTAAACAAAATCTTGAAAACTTTTAATAATGTGTTAAGGAACAACGCAGGTCCGAATTCTGAGAATAAACCCATGAGCATCATAATGAGATCGAGTTGCACTATACATAGAATTTCTTTCAGCGGAGGATGACAACTAATTTTAAAATAAATGCAACCCAAAATAATAAAATAAAGGCAACAAATTATAAACTTTCGATTATTTGTGTATGTGGTAGGCGTTACTCTCAGGTTTAACATACCCAAAGATCCCAGCCCCCAAAAGAAAGCATATTAGCGGAAATAAAAGCAAATTAGATTTTCTACAAAAAAAAAAGGTATATTCATATTTTTGCTAATGATGCATGTTATTGTCTTACATATTGAATGTTTACCGACCAATTTAACTAAAAATAAAGAGCTTTTATTTATGATTGGAATTGACATATTTAAGATGAAAGGAGAATGCCCAAAAATGTATGGGCGAAAAACCCAGAGTCGATTAAGAAAAGTCATACATGGTTTGAAAGGACATTAATTGTAGATAAGAAATATGGAATAATTTTCTTAAAAAGTTATCCCCGGGCCTGGATATGACAATTTAAAATTTTTAAAAACACAGTGTTTCTTCATGTAAAAAAAAGTAATAAGCGACACATCTTCAAATAGTCGTTGATTCACGTTTATAAATAGGTTCACCACATGTCACTAAAATCAGCAGCCACAAGATTATGTCTTCATTCATAAAATGGCGGTTATAACCCATCAGTTACTCAACAGTTTCGAAAAAAGTAGTTACCTACCTAATCATACCGGACAATAGTTTGAGCAAATAGTATGTGCGTAAGAATTAAGAACAACTTATAAATCATTCGCATACTGTTATACTAACGAATAATTTAGACCTGCCTTTTCCTTACTATGTAACTTTAAAACTCCGGAATGAAAACTAAGAATTTTTCAACGGCAGTGGTAAAATTCCGAAATGTTTTGCTTTCATAATTTATTCCGGAATTTGTATATTGATTTCTTGGATAAGAGTACTTTTAATATATTGACGAGACTAGTAATGTAGATGTACCAAATTATAACAGTTAACTCATTTTCGCATTTAACGAATGCAACATTTAAGGCACATGTCATACCTTCCTATACTGTTACTACCTTAAATTCCAAACAAAATATAGCGTCCAAGCTTGCAACAATTTTTGTTTCGAAATCTTGTATTTTTTAAACATTACTTTATGAAAATCATTTTTTTCGAAAAATAGTTTTCGAAGCCTTGTCTTAATAGAAACTTTGTTTTAAGAAACTTTTGCGGATTTCCATGTGCCAAGTAGATATGTAGGTATGTTTTTTAATCAATACCTGTTATTTTCTCTACTGCCCTCACCAATGTTGTATACATGAAAAAACACCTTGCTATTTAAAATAAATAAATTGTCATAGCCAGTCCCGGGGATAATTTGGAAGAAAATAATTTCATATTTGATGTCTACAGTCAATGCCCTTTCAAACAATTATGTTTTTTTTTTTTATTATCGACTCTGGGTTTTTTTTTTGATCACTCTCCTTTAGCCTGGAAGTCATTTCTATAATTTTGACGTTTATCCGCCATGAAAATGGTGCCATTACTAGTTACAAGGAATAGAAACAAAGGAAACAAATTTTGTCGGCACAGTGAATTGACAATAAGGTTTTAATTATCTTTTAAAATTTCATGGGTGGTGGCATGCAGTTAAAACTGCATTAAATCAACAACTCAAGGTTAGCAGTCAAACCTTAAAAAACGTGAGAAAAAAAAAAAAAAAAAAAAAAAAAAAACTTATTCTGTGCCATTGCCACCCGCGTTTTCGTGCATTTAACTAATAAGCCATATGTTCAAAAACAAAAATAGGATCAAAGAAGTTTGTGGACTTTAAATAGGACTTTTGTTGAGTTTGTTAACAGAATTGGAATGTTTGATTTTTAAACAGATTTTGTTATGATTTGCCTTTAGGTCTGAACATATTAAAAAAAAGGAATTTTTCTTCGCTATATCACAGATTTATAATGCCACCAAGTTATTCTTGGATAACGAAGTGTTCTAAAAGCTCTATTTTAAATTTTTTATTGTGTTATATAAGTAGATCAATAAGAATTCGCAAGTTTTTCAATCATTAGAATATTTATTTTTCAACATGACTCCCGTTTACGCGTAACCAAAATTTGCCATATAAAAAGTAAAAAAGATAATAGGCAATGCAAACAATAAGCTATGAAATAGTTTGATTTAATATTCGTTCGTTCATCACACACTTAACTTAAAAATTATTTGTCAAAAAAAAAGAAGTTAGATATTTATATTTTTATAATAAATTGTACTCACCACTAGATTGAAAATCAATTGACTTAAACGATTCCATGTCCCCATTCACAATTCGATAGTTAAGATAATAGGTCTGATTATCATATATATATTCTCCTTCACTGCCAGAACTCACTCTAATGTCGTTTAGTAAATCACTAGCTAAATGTTCTGATCCCATAATCAGAAGATTCAAAATACTTTCGGTGGATGGAGATTTCCATTTGCTAGATGTAAGCGTACTTGTTTTCTTTGAGCTTAGTATTCGTTCAATCATGCAATCCATGCAGTTGGGAAAAGCTGGACAATGTTCTCTGATTGGACAATGGATAAAGCCAAGATGTTGGAACAACATAACTTTTCTATCCTGATCAAGACGATCCAATAGCTTGTATCTACGGATTGCAATAGTAATTTTTCAAGCAAATGACTTACAAATTAAAAAAAATACCTCAAATCATCTTGTAATACTTCAGTAATTTCCTTAATGTCATCTTGAGTAATCGTACCGGATGGTTCGATATTTTTAAAATGTTGGAACAGATCTGCATGTTCTAAAAGCAACTCCAAAAAATTGTGCTTAGCTTTGTCAATTAGTTCTCGCTGATGATTATCATAAATTTGTTGACAATCATGTTCGGATAGTGCTTCGAAGCATTCACGTCCCATAAAGAGTACACGAACTTCAGCTAATTGTTTGCCTGGTGTTACGTAGCCAGTCTCTTCTAGAAGTTTTTTAAATTGCTTCTTCCATCTATAATATTATATCATTTCATTGTATTTTCTTGATTTTTTGATAGAAATTAAAATAAAAGTTCAAGTTCTACCTTTTTGGCATCCTTGGAAAGCGAAACAAAGAAAATGTATTCAATGCATTAGTTAAATCTTAAAACTATATGGATGCAACCAAGGAAAGCCAAAACAACTAAATAATTTATAATACTTAAAACAAAAATACTAACTACGCAAATCCACAAAACTATCCTGGGTAATTATAGTAATTTATTGTTTTTTATTAAATTTATACAGATTAAAAAAGGTTCAAAAATTAAACTTTGAAAGTATTTTGTTAAAGCATTGCCACCTCTTAAAAGTAAAATAAATTTGCTTTAAAAACACTTAGCTAATATTGGTAACACGACTTGAAGTCGACACAATTTACAAAATAATGTTAATAGTAGAATTAAATTTTGTTCTTCGATGTACTATGTATGTATGTACATTTAATCCAGGATCAATGCCTTAACATAGAAAAATAAAGTTTATATGTTTCCTTATGTTACGTTACAAATTTTATTAAAAAAAAAACACAATTGCATAACGGGATGGAAAATATTAGTCCAATACAGATATGATCTGAGCGGTTCATGAAATTTGATTGTTGATATCAACGCAGAATTTTACCCTTAACAACATATCCAAAGCCCCCCAAAATCCCCGAATTGGCTTTTTGTAGAAACGGATTTATTGTGTATTTTTTATTTCATCAAACAGAGAAGGCACAACTCTTACAGACTACTATTAAAATAAAAAAAGATAATAAATCAATAATAGCTAGCAACTCAGAAAAATGTTTACACGCAAAACAATAACAAATTAAAGAGAATTTTGTTTGTGTTTCCCGTGTAAAAATTTTACTAAGTTGCTAGTCACTCTTTCAAAAAACACAGCTAATATAATTAGCCGTGTTTTTTGAGAGAATGACTAACAACTCAGCCCGTAGCGTAATGGTTAGTGCGTTCAACTGTCACGCTGAAGGTCTGGGTTCGCTTTCCAGCCTCGTCCACCTAAAAACTAAAAAGTTTTTTTCAGGGCTACTGCCTCTTGCGAGGAATTGACAAATCCTCCAAGAGTATCACTTGTCACGAATTAGTGCTTCTTGTCTAGCCGTTCGGATGCGGCATAAAATTGTAGGTCCCTTCCATTCCTGTCGACAGGCGCACACAGGAATGGTTGCGAGTTGTTAGTCACTAGGCCCTGGTTCTTCACGACCCGTTGTGCCTCCCGATTTATTTATTTATTTACTAGCAACTCAGCAAAATGCTTACACGCAAAACAATAACAAAACAAATTATTATAGAGAATTTTGTTTGTGTTTTCCGTGTAAAACTTTTACTGAGTTGCTAGTCATTCTTTAAAAAAACACGCCTAATAATATTAGCCGAGTTTTTTTCATACTCATTAATTACTCACTTTTTTTATTTTAAACGCAAAACTCAAATTTTGTTAGTAATTAATGAGTATGAAAAAAACTCGGCTATTGTAATAAAAAAATATGTACAAAAATAAATAAACACTAATAATAAAGGCAAATTATATAGCGGTTAATGATAGCAAAGTAAGCATACATTTTTTTTGAAAATAAAGTGGACAAGAGGGTGGGAGGGAAGTGGTATGTTATCAAGCTGACATATTTTGTTTGGATTTGGTATTTTTTTAACGCTGAATCTAAAAAAATCAAAATGGGAAAGATACAAGTTTCTTATATAAAGTTAAATCATTTGTATGGAATGCTGATTTTTTGTAAGTACATCAGTAAAATATTACCCAAAACCATTTTAAAATGATGGGAAAATAATTAATTTTTGAATAAATCTTTCCTTTGGCATGTTTACCAGGAATCAAAAGAATCCCAAAACATGTCTTTGGCGAATGGGTGTTTT
This sequence comes from Melangyna quadrimaculata, assembly GCA_949320155.1. Classification (NCBI taxonomy): domain Eukaryota; kingdom Metazoa; phylum Arthropoda; class Insecta; order Diptera; family Syrphidae; genus Melangyna; species Melangyna quadrimaculata. The sequence continues at coordinate 138,063,650 of OX439484.1, forward strand.
TTAGGGAAAGATGCAAGTGCGTGATTATTACTATAACATTCATTTATGCAACACACTTGAAATTTAGTTAAAATATTGAATTTATTATGACAACTACGGATCAAGAGTTCATAAAAATATCGTATGGCCAAAGGTGTTTTTTGAGGGTGTAATTTTTGATCTGCTTTACGGAAAATAAAGTCATTTTTGCTTAAGAAATAATATAACTTTTTTTAGGGGGCTTGTATCATTTTGGTACTGCTTTTATTAGATTATGCGTTAAAAAGTGGCTTGAAATCATATTTCATATATACTACGTCTATTACGCGAAAATATAATTTTGCCTAAACATAACATTTTTTCCTCTGTAAACATAAACATAACATTTTTCCTCTGCTTGCCCTGCCAAAAAAAAAACAGATATTTTATTTTTGGTTCTTGGTAAACATGCCAAGGAAAAATGTATTCCAAATTTCATTATGTTTACCCTAAAATAATGTGTAATGTGCTTAGATTGTACCAAAACAAATATTTCAGCTTGATGGGGGATACCACCTCTCCCCTCTTGCTTGCTTCAAATAAGTCTATAGAAAAAGCCAATGCGAGGATTTTGGGGGACCGTCGAAACCAACAATAAAATTTCATCAATCAACTTTTATCAGCTTACCCATTTAAATTTTCCGACATTCCCGAGCTATATGTAGAGTTTAGAATTTGCAAAAATAAGCTCATAAAACTCATGTTTCTGGCTAAAATAAAAGGACTATTTACATTATAGCTTGCAGTAAGATATTGGACTATCGAAATATGGTTTTTAATTCTTAAATCCTTGGAGAATTTTACTAGCACATACATAAAAACTAGAGTGTTAACTATTGGAAGCGAATAGATACCAAATTAACAAAAAATCGTAAGTTTCTGTCAGACGTTTTTATATATTGCAGCTAATTACAGGTTGAAACGGGGTTAATACAAAAAATGGTATCCGACTTCAAACATTATTTTGGGTTTGGGGATACATATAAACGATCAATTTAGTGCTACCTAAAATTGGCTATTCATCAGGTGATGTGGGGTAAAAATGGTATTAGATTTAAAATAACTACTTAAGTGTTTGAAGAAGATGCACTGAGGATCATTTTAGGGATACATATTTTTCAAAATTTTGCTATGTATTTATAAGGTGAAGAAAACTCTTTGTTTGAATTCTTATATTCACATCTCAAAAATTTGTTTTCTATTTAGGGATAGATATAGACATCAATTTATTGATGAATATTTTTTCAAAATAAAGATTTTCATATGACGAAACGGGGTAAAAACAAAAAAGGATATGTACCTATCCGACATAGATATAGAGGATCACTTCAGTTCTTCCCAAAGTTAGCAGTTCATAGGGTGAAACAGGTTAGGAACAAAAAACGGAAGGTAATGAAAGGTTATATTTAAAGGATGGGTTTTAAGGATCACTTCAGGGATACATATTTGTCAAAATTTGTGAAAATGAATACTCTGAATATAACTGTGAAGATATTTTGGGGGATAGAATTTTTTTTTTAATTTAGTAAGTTTTGTGTCTCAGCATCTTAGAATTTAGATTCAATTTCAAGCGGTTTCTTTCGTAAGTCATTCATTTTATTTTCATATTATGTATAAAGTTCCAAAACATGCTAACAATTAAGAGTATTCCAAGGACTTCACTCATCCAAAAACTGTATGTTTACTTCTAAATTTTCTAAATCACCTACAATATGCTTTAATATGCATGCTTTGCAAGAATATCAACTTTACTCAATAAATAAGTTCAAAATCACTATAATCAACCGATTAAATAATTAGTGGTCTTACTCTAATCTCTTTTGTTCCTGTTGCAATGCATTCAAATGATTTTTGAAAACAGTTTCGGCTTCCGGAGTATCCAAAATATCAAACGGAATTCGTGCTTCATCTTCTATGTCACTAACATCACTCAAATCTGTCCAGGGCGCACGTTGACAATCAAAGAAGAATTGATCAAATTCTACATGATTTCGTATGTAGTTCCTAACAGAATTCCAATCTTCGTCAGTTTCAATATTAAATGTTCCTATATCGGGAATAATGTCTTGCAAAGCACAAACAAATCCATCCATATACTGCTGAAGGCGTTTGTTCAAATGATCATCGCGCAATTTTTTCATATGCCTTCGGAAAATTCTCTGACCCGCTTCCTGACCAAACAAATCTAAAAATTCATTCCACTCTCGGTGTTGTGCGAGCATCTTAGAGCCATGCGACCAAAGTGTATGATAATCAATTATTTGATTTCGAATTAACTTAGCAACAGCTTCGGTTCTAGTATCTAGTAGTTCTTTGCGTGTCCGAGCAGCTTCCGTATATGTAGTTATTTTCGTACGATTCTTGGTCTTATCAATCAGCTGCGCCAATAATATAAATGCCATGTCGATGTTAATTGATTCATGAGCTGATGTTTCTACAAGTTGAATCGCACCTTTGTATTCCTTTCGCTGGCACACTTTCTCCGCTTCACGGATATAAGCTTCACTGGCGTCGTCATTTTTTGTCGTAACTAATACTATTGGCTTTTTTGTCTTAAGCAAATTCATTAGTATGTTATGAACGAATTCTACTTGTTTTTCAAGTGATCGATTTGGAACTGGGCTCACATCAAAAACAACAACAAAGCCATCGATTGTAAGGCGTCCATCAGGCAATACTTTCTGCTCATATTCCTTTTCAATTCCTAACTGACTCTTGCATACGTACATAAGTTTTTCGGCTGATGCTACTTTCGTTGTAGTACAACGTTTGTAGTATGGTTCCATTTTGCCCACCTTAAAGGGTTGGAATGTCGCATCATCGATAAACTCAGTTTGCTCTACTACATTGAAATTGTACTCGGCGCCTTCGTCTGTGGTTTTCTTAACTTCTCCCCAGTAGAGGAAATGATCGTTGTTTACTATTCGTCCGCTGAAATCCGACTGAAATCAGGAAATAAAGTAAATGATAATTAACAATTTTGTATTTTATAAATAAATTCATACAATATAAAGTTATGCTTACCTGGCTCAACACAGATATGTGATCGATAAAATAATCATCAGTCATTGGGCGTATGAAACGATTGCATAGGCATGATTTCCCTACGCCCATCTGACCTTTTTCCTTTTCATTTCCAGAGAGACCAACCACACTCACATTTATTTGCTTCATTGCAAATTTGTTTACCTGCAATATATTATGTTAAATTATGTTATTCTCTATTAAAGATTATAATCGATTATAAACTTTATATTTAAGATATATTTAATTTATAGCAAAATACTTAAGATAAATATTAATAAAACCAAGCAATATATCATTATATTAATACGTGAAGGTTATTCTACCCGCACCTTTTTGAATGTCTTAATGGCAACATATTTTATTTTTTTGTTGCTTTTTTTCAAAGATTTAGACAATCTCTACGCAAAAATAATTAATTTGTTTATATTTTGCCGTTAAGGCAGTTAAATTATAGTTTATAAAGTTTTTCGCTGTTACATCCTCTGACTGCGCTAGTAAACTCACTCCGCCTCATCACTTTTCGTTTTTGCAGCGAATTCAATATTCCGAACTTCCAATACACATCTTTTCTTTCACGATCATTTGAAGTTCTCCTTTGATTCTTCTTTGTTTTGCTTCTAATAATTCAAAGTTGCTCTCCGAAATCTGACAGTTTGTGAGTTTCTGTGCACAAAGTAAAGGATCGGACCTAATATTTTTTGTATGATTTGTTTCTTAATTTGTTTATTAAAATTTACCAAAAAGCGAGAAATATGTCGATTTTGAGAAATTGGTTTTTTATATGGTGCGATACATCTATGGAAAGTTACACTCCGTAAGGAATATACATTTTTGAAGCTACTAAGACGCTTAGTTTAGCCGCAAATCAAGCTTAAAAGTACCAACTTTTATACCTCTAAGACGTAAGGTTTGGCCGCAAATAGCGTAATATATACATATATGACTGACAGCATCCAAATGATGACCAATATATCATACTTGGGTGAAACCCATCGAGTTGAAGTCACTTCAGCTTTTAGCAGAATTAATTTTGTTTCTAAATTTGTTCATCTATATATTAAATACGCGGTGACTAAATTTTGTAGTACATTTTGTTATCATATTAAAACCTATATCAATCGAAAGGTAATTTCGAGTAGATGTGCCGAATATAAGTTTTAACTTTAAAAATTGCGTTTAACGCAAGTAAATTTTAATTAAGGTACAAATCGCTTATGCATTGCAACGCAGTCACAATAGATTCTTTCAATTCCATTTCCACACCATATATATGCATGTATTAGTGCGCGCAAAATTTATATATTCTATACTGTGAGGTGAGTAATATGTAAAAGTTCCACACCGTATATATGCATGTATTCATCAGTTGGCGTTCTCCTTTGATTCTATTCTAATAATTGACAGCCAAAGACAGTTTCTGGAAGGACCTTATACTACGTTTCCACCAACCACTAAACCGAGATTTAGGTAATGAGATTTGTTTGGTGTTTCCACTGCACAAAAAGAGGATTATGGCAAAACATTCAAATGTTGTTTCATTTTTTTGATATGAGGTGGAAGTGAGATAGATAGTTTTTATTTACATTTCCATCTGTCAATAAACGAAAATAGGTCGGTTCCACAATTATTCTTCGAAAAAAAAGTTTGTTTGATTTGACAAACTAATGTTTCCAAGTAGATTTGAATGAGTTTTATTTGAAATCTCCATTTAAGGAGATTAAAATTTGTATGGTAAATCTTGTAGATTTCAAGGAGATTGGTGATAATCTTGCTAAATCTCGGTTTAGTGTCTGGTGGAAACGGAGTATTGTGCAATATCGGCATGACTTTTTCTCTTTTTGTTCCCATAAATGTTTAATTTGAGGGGCCGTACACACGAATGAAACATTAGGGGTATTCATACAAACGCGTAAAACTCCGATAAAACTTAGAAACCATAGAATTATATACAAACGTTTATATAACAAATGGTTTATAAGCTTTCTATGGGTTTTAAGCGTTTGCATGAATACCTATATTTTCAATATTATGCTGCACTTACACGAATTAATTTTAAGTGCCGTACACACGACTGAACATTGTCAATATTATGCTGCATTTACCCGAATGGCAGATTAACATTTTTCTTTCAGTGTACTGTGAATGGGCAAATTCATCCTTTGGCAATATAATGGCAGAAATACTGTTAATTTTTCCAATACTGTAAATGGTAATTAAGGCTAACCTACCTTCGCCTACTTTTTCCAAAAAGTGAGAAATAAACATGAGTGATGACGCCATTTAAAGTTTTTAACTGTTAGCAAGCAGATGTTTTTACCGTAAATATTTATTTCGCACTTTTGTACTTTTGTAGAAATTAGACCTTATTTTAACTTTTCTTTTCCGTATCGTGCAATATATCGATTAAAAGGTAGCATTTTCTGTATCACTAAATATATATATATATATGTAGTTAAGCCGCAAATCGAGTGCCAACTTCTAGGACGTTTAGTTTGGCTGTAAATAGCGTTTAAAGATAAAAGTCAGTTTTTCATATCATGCGCTACATCGGTTGAAAGGTTTTACTTCCTAGATCGCGAATATGCATTTAATCTCTGCAGTCACTAGGACACTCAGTTTTGACGCAAATCGCATTTCGTATACATACATCGATTGAAAGATGACACCCGCTGGATTAGGAATATGTATTTTTGAAGTCTTTGGGACGCTTAGTTCAGCCGCAAATCAAGTTTTAAATTATTGCCGACGATAAGTGGTAATAAGTGGACATTAAACGTTCTTACGAACAGCCGCAAGCTTTGTTGCGATTTTGTGCAGAAATTGGGAAGCTTTATTGTACGGCTTTCATATAGGTAAATGGTCGAATTTCGACCACTGGGCGATGCTAGTATTCGTTATTATAAGAAACCTGATCACTGGTATCTATTATCTAGCTGCACAAATTCAAACCAATTACCCTAGAACAATAAAATTTGCCTCTTAGAAGGGTATGACTGACAGCGTCTAACTGATGAGCCCATCTGTCAACATACTTGAGTTGAGGGCACTTAAGATTTTTATTGAATTATTTTTATATATTATTTCTGTTGTCAAACTCCTTATTTCTCATTTATAAAATAGTCAAATCCACTAAAATAGGTATCACTGAATAGGAATTTACACATACTCATGACATTGCACAAAAACTTTATATTATACCACACTATTTTCTATAAATTTCAGAAATTGCAAATAATTCAATAAATGAAAAATTTGACATACAGAATACCTCACTCTTAAGTTTTAACCCATTGAATGAGTGAAAGAGAAAAATATGTATTACTTCTGTAATTTAAAATTCTCTTTTTTTCCGCTACACCTTGAGTGAGTGGGGGAGAAACATTCTTTAGTTACACCATGCATGAATGGAAGAAACATATTTATTACTTTTGTAATGTATATTCCTCTTTTTTCGCTTGCACATTGAGTGAGTGGTGAAGAAACATATTTGTTACCTATTTCTGTTGTTTGTAATCTTTTTTTCATTATAAAAAGCCGAATGCATTTATTAGGTATCACTAGATTGCATGAATGAAAGAAACATATTTTTTAATTCTTTAATTTAAAATCTTAGAAGAAGAAATAGAGGAACGGGCATATCGAGGAAAAAGTGAGGCTTTTTTCAAAATAGTGTGAGTAACACAAGTACAAATGCATTCACACAGGGTCGGAATGCAGTGAGATAGTTAAATGCTGGGGCCCCCAAAAGAATTTTTAGCTGTGTTATTGAGAGATGTATTTTTGAGATTTAAGTTTAATAGTAAAAAAGCTTATTCAATTAAATAAAAAAGTTAAAACAACATATATGTACCTATTAAAGAAAATGATAAAAAATTCAAAAAGATTTCATTCTTACATCAAATATTGTTTACAAAGAGGTTTTGTAAAACTAATATGTTCATATCAATAATAAAAAGAATTTATTTATTTTGTTCAAACATTCTATTTGAAAATTTAAAGCCTTATTGAATGTGCGAAATTTTCGCACGGGTCTTATGGTATTCAATTACTCCACTTAACCAGATTTGATTTTATTTTTTAATGTCTTCATGTTCATTAAATTAGCTTATAATATAATATTACGAATAATTTCATTCATCTAAAGCCCGTATGATACAACCTTTTTTCTCATTTTGAAGGCATTCAAAATGAAACTAGAGTAGTTCAAACAATTTATAATTGAAAATACCGATATGAGTGAGCGCGTACACAATAACCACATTAATGTAAAAAAGTCACAAAAAATGTATTAAAAATGAACATATTTCAGATTCTGGCAGCTTTTTTTCGACTTTTCGGAAATTGAAAATTAAAAATTATTTCAAAGTACACTGTGACTACAAAAAAAGTATTCACTGGCCTCATGAGAACACTATTTTTTGGTGTATATTTACTTTTGTCGGCATTGTAATTGTCAAAACATAATGTCGATGTTTTCATAAAAAATACTTTTTTCTCTTTTCTTCTTTGCTTTCAATAAGTCATGATTTAATGAATTAAAAATGAGAACAAAATGTAGTATCATAAAGGCTTAAGCAATTTGTCTAACTTTAAATTTATAATAAGAATTAATTATTTTACTTGACAAATTAATAGAAAATTGGCGAATTTCGCCCACTGGGCGATACTAGTAAATATTAATGTGGCTCAACGTTTTTCAATGACAAAAACATCGGATATGTATATTTGATGTGATCAAGAAAAGATATCAGTGGATTGGATTGGGGAGAGATCAATGCGGCTTTTGGCCTATAAATGTTCTTTTTTTTAATTTAATACTTGCAAATATTCAAAATTAAGGAGTGGGTGGATTAGGAACGTTGCTTACGATGTTATCGACTTCTAAATATTTTTATTTTTTAAACCATTTTTGGTCGGGGCAATGCTTTAAGAGGAGAATCTTCCATATAATGAATATGAAGACGTATTATCTATATATTAATACGTGGTGACTAAATTTTGTAGTACATTTTAAGCACACAAATGGAAAGGTAATTTCGAATAGAAGTGCCGAACATAAGTTTTAACTTTGAACATTGCGTTTAACGGAAGTAAAACGCAGTTTTAATTTAGGTACAAATCGCCTATGCATTACAACGCAGTAACAATTGATTTTTTTCAATTCCACACCATATATGCATATATTAGTGCGCGCAAAATGAATCTATACTGTGAGTAATATGTAAAAGTTCCACACCGTATATATGCATGTATTGATCAGTTGGCGTACTCCTTTGATTCTCTCCTAATAACTGACAGCCAAGGATAGTTTCTGGAAGGAGCCTTTGCATTATCGGCACGACCCTTTCTCTTTTTGTTTCCATATTTGGTTAAGTTTAGGGGCCGTACAGAAGAATGTAACAAGTAGGGGTATTCATGCAAACGCGTACAACCCAGATAAGGCCATAGAATTTAATACAAAAACTTATATATAAAAAAAAAAATGGTATACAGTCAAACTTCTTTACAACCAACCTTCAAGGGAACAAATTATTGTTTCGTTCTAAAGAAGTTTTATACAAAATTGGTTATATAGAAAAATTTATTTTTTTTTAGCACTGCAAGTTAGTGTTCTTTTATATTTTCAAAAAAAAAAAGTACACAAAAAATAACTCTTTTCAAAGAAATTTATATCTTTTTATTTTTTAATTAAAAACATATCAATTTTCAATTGCACATGAACAGTTTTGATTTTTGTGTTAGTATAAAAATCTTACAATTTAGAAAGGTGAAAATATGCATCATCTGAGGTTTCATCTCTTGTTTCAATAAAACTTCGAAAATTATCAAACGCAGTTCGCACATCATTATCGTTGGGTTTTTTTTTTTTTCTGCACCCATTTTAACATTTCCTTATCCACATCAACTTATTTTGTTTTTCTTAGTTTGTTTTTGGCTTCTGTTTGAACTTTCTTCGGCAAACTTTAAAATTTTGAATTCATTCTTTAAAATTGTCGACAATGTACTAAACGATACACTAAATTTATCTGTAATATCCTTTTTCTTTTCTCCCCTTTTAACTTTTTCTCTGATAGTGAAAAAACTTTGCGCTCCAACATTTTGGATTTTTTTTTTTTAAATAATAATGCGAACTCAAACGATTGACCTGTTGATATGCGAAACATTCATACTACACATGTACACTTTTTCATGCATCCGTACATTACATTCATACATACATTTACTCTAAGAAAATTCTTGCCAAAACGGGGAGTTCTCTTTTAAAATAAGAAATAAAAATCGTGGTAAACTTGGTTTCAAATTTGAAAATTGACATTTCGTTATAAAGAAACAACTTTGCATTCGGGCCAAAAAATTAGTTCCTTATAAAGAGAATTTCGCTATAGAGAATTTCGTTATAAAGAACCTAATTCGTATAGGATATTACTTAAGGGGAAGGGGAACAAATTGAAATTCGCTATAGAGAGAATTACGTTATAAGGAAGTTCGTTATAAAGAAGTTTGACTGTATAAGCTTTCCATGGGTTTTATGGGTTATGCATTTTCAAGTCACTAAGACACTCAGTTTTGCCCAGTGGAATTTGTGCAGAAAATTGGGAAACTTTATTGAACGGCTTTAATATATGTAGGTAATTGGTCGAATTTCGACCACTGGGCGATAATATTGTTTATTAATACATAAGAAGATGAAGAAATTTAAATATTAAAATATTGAAATTACTTCTGTTTTAAGTAGAGTGAATGAATAAAATTCAATTAAAAAGTACAAGTGACCTCAACTCCAGAAATTATTGTGTTTTATATTTATTTTATAATTATTGTTTATTAATACATACTATTATATATTCATGGCCTACCTGCCACACTGCTTAGTCCAGGCTGAACATGGATTTGATATAGTGTGGTTCATAAAGTGATTTTTAATGCGTTTAAGTGATGTAATTTTCAATTCTCAGTACCAAATACATTTTGTTTTGATGATAAGAAAAATCGAAAAAAAGAAGATGTATTTTTGTGTTTTCAAACAGTGCGTTGACGAGATGTTGGTTTTCTGCTTTGTTAAAATCTGATATTTCTCACAGATTTGTGACTGCAAGCGCATTAAAACAACGACAACTTATTGAAATCAATTTCTGTCAGAGTCAAAGGCAAATATCCTATCTTCTCAAAATTGAGAATTTTTGCTGAACCGACTATACGACTATATTGCACTGTTAAAGAAATTTGTAGAAAGAGTCCAAAAATCAACAGCAAAAATTGATAAAACTGAAATCAATAATTGTGATTGGAAGTGATTAAAAATAATCTTTCCGTCGGCTTTTTTTGGTCACTGTAGTTTTTGCAATGAAACAATTAAGTTACATTAGCTTTCCCGACGTTACGACAAGGGTTGCTGCATTCTTCAGGGAACTTTATTTGGACAACAAGAAAAAATATATTGTTTACATTATAATAACAATAATTGAAACAATACAAAATACACTCACTTTAATAAAACTGTGTTTAAATTTAAACTGACATTTAAAATTATTGTATCTAATTATTGTAATATTATTTACAAAAGTAAAGAAAAAACCACTTCAAACGAAGTTTAGTATATGGAATTTAAACAAGGAGTAAAGAAACTGAAAGAATATTGTGTTATGATGAGACAAGAGAACAATAGATGGCAGAGATGTTTTGGGTGTCTTGTTTTCTGTTCATGTTGTTGTTGTTGTTGTTGTTGTTGTTGTTGTTGTTGTTGTTGTTGTTGTTGATGATGTGTAATGTTTCGAAACATGTTTCTCTGTCTGTAGGACTTTAACACCTTCAAAATCTGGAGAGTGGCCGTTTTCGATACTGTGGCTCGCCAGGGCTGTCTTTCCAGGATTGTTTGATTTGATATCCGATTTATGATTAGAAATTCGCTGTTTAAGAAATTGTTTTGTAGTTCCGATGTAACACTGGTTGCATGGTTCATTAGGTTTACCCTTACAATTTATTTTGTAAATGACATCAGTAACTTTATCCTTATCCGCTTTCGTTTTGAGTTTTGTGAAAAGGTGACTCAGAGTTTTATTTGATTTGAAGGCCAGGCGAACATCTGTTAGTTTTTGGTTGATCACTTCTTTAAAATTCTCAGTCAGTCTTGGGATGTAAACCATACTTTTGTAGTAACCATTATTCGGGTCTTTAGTGTCTTCGCTTGGAATTTTGCAATTGTGTTTCTGAAGTAGACCACGAATTATAGAATTTGGAAAACCATTGTCACTCACAATTTTTTTGATTTTTTTCTCATTGGCAGAGTGAAATTGTTCGTCGCTGAGTGCGAAAACTTTACTGACGAGATTGGATGCAGTGTTCATAACTATGTGCCTCGCTTGGTTAGACCGAAAGTTGACTAATCTTCCCGATGCAGTATGTTTTTGGTACCAGTCAAACAATAGACGGTTGTTTTCACGATGGATTTTTACGTCCAAAAATGCTATTGACCTGTTATGTTCCATTTCCACAGTGAACTGGATTTTTCAATGTTTCGTTTGTCCATCACGGCAAAAATGTCATCTACATACTTAGCAACAAAAAAAGGCCTTTCTTCCATTCCACTAAAATATTCATCTAGTACGTGATCAAGTACTAAATTTGCAATCGTGGGTGACAAAGGTTTGCCCATAGGCATGCCAAAAATTTGTTTGAAGATGTCATCTTTAAATTGTAGATAGTTATTTTCCTTGAGGCAGAAATCAAGGATTTCAAGATATTTGTTCAGATTAATTCTAGTGTTTTCACTAATTATTTCCCATTTCTTTTTTATAATGGTGATGGCTAGTTGTATGGGAATGTTTGTAAAAAGTGACACTGCATCATACGAAACTAAAACATCATTGTCTTTTAATTTTATTTTTTTAGCCTTCTCAACAAATTCAAATGAATTAATAACCGAGTAGCTTGATTTTGCCGTCGCGCACTGTAAAATTCTGCCAATAAACCTCGAAAGCTCATAACATGGTAGTTTCATTGATGACGTAATGGGGCGAAGGGGCATGTTTGCTTTATGAATTTTTGACAGTCCGTATATGGATGGAAGCTGCGATGTATACGTTGTCATCTTCGCCTTTTCCCTATCATCAATGCAATTGTTGTTGTTTAGCCATTTGACTAGATCGTTGTTGCGAGTTTGTAAAGTTGTTGTTGGGTTATTCCTCACCCGTCTGTAAGTATTACGATCTGACAACAATTCAATCATCTTCTCGTCATACTCCACACGCTCCATCGCCACGGTGACGTTACCTTTGTCAGCTGGTACAATAACAATGTTTTTGTGCTGCCTAAGAAAATTGATTGTTTGCTTATTTACATAAAGCAAATATTTGGCAAATCGATCATTTTGTTGCTGGCGTTGAAACGAGTGCAGCCTGTTACTATATTGTGCCCTCATAAGCTCTTGCTCTCTTTCGTCTTGCACACTTCGAATTATTTCTTCTCCATCAGCTATCAATTGAAAAAGAGGAAAGCTATGTTTATCCAATGGGAGTGCAAATTTCTTGCCCAACGATAAAAGCCATTTGACCTCTAAAGGGAATTCAATGTTGGTGCGATTTTCAAACCATTTTTCATGCATTTCTATATTGAATTCCTTCCAAAGCGATGATTTTAGGCTGTCAATTTTATGTGCGTTCGATTGTTGTTTTTTATTATATGTGTCTTTAAACATCTGTTTTTGTTTTGTTGTGAATTGTTTGTATTCGTTTTGGGATAAGTTCTCTTTGATATGTTGGTCGTGAAGGCGAATTAAATTGTTAGTGCGCTTGACCTTATGGTGCATCTCTGTTATTTCTACGTTGAGAACTTTTTGATGGAATTTAAGTTCGATTTTTTCATAAACATTTATCGATTCTTTATTAGAAAGGAGTTGTTTTGTCCTATTTGTGGACTTTTTTAAATGGTTAGGAATAAGTCCGGTTTGTCGGCATATTAGTAGGAATTTTAAGTTCTGTTTTTGTAAAGCTAAAGTTTTCTGTGAATTGCTGTATTGTTTTAAATTGTCACACACTTGTAAACCATATTTGTATTTAATGTGTTGGTAGTAGTTCTTCATTTTGATGGATTGTTGATTCTGCTCGGCTAGCCGTCCGATGACTATACTAAAAATTATTTATTGACCAATTTGGAATTAATAATTGTGATTGGAAGTGATTAAAAATAATCTTTCCGTCCTGAAATCGTACAGTGGCAAAAATCCGAATTTTCGCTCTAGGGTATCACAAAACTACGCTATGTACCAAATTTGAAACAAATCAGTTCGCCCTCTTAGGTTCTAGATGGATGTAGAGTAGGCGTACAGAAGCATATACCGACGGACGTCATAACACTTTACTTTTTTGGTTTTTTCCATCATCGTTATGTTGTATATGATTGAAACCTTTAAATTTAGTTTGACACAATACTAATACTTGCTCTCTGAGCAAATAATATAATGGAATTCTATCCCACTACATATGTATCCTCCCATCCACAGGGCAAAAAGCTATCTACTCACTGCTTTGAATAAATTAAAAATATAAAGGAACATATTATATATCTATTTATTTATATTTCAAATTTGAAAGCCTTTTCATGAGTATTGTTCAATTGCGCTTTTCCGAAAAGTTTGAAACAGAAAAGTAAAACTTTTTTTAATTCAATGACAAATCAGGAGAGAAAACTGTTTGCTCGGTTATTTGTTATAAATAATAACATTCGCAATTTATAATCTATTTTACTAAACTTTAAAACAACTCAACATCTTTAAAATCAAAACGTCAACCTACTAGAAGTATTCACAAGTATGCCTATTCTTTCGTACATACAAACATACTTATAATCCTATTTGTGTACATATTCTTTTTTCTATTTCTATTTTTTGTAAATACACAAATGCTTACAGGCTGTAATCAAAAAACAAAAAAAAATGCTAGTTTTTAAACGACTTTTTCCCTCCAAACATGGACTTTTTAATTTTATTCAAGTTAAATACGTGAACATGACATCATTACACTCTGACCAATTGACGTAAATATTATTCTTTTGCATCGCGCACAACGGAAACTTATTTAAAATTGCGAATACACTTAATGAGGGATTTAATTCAATTTAATTAAATCCCTCTCAAACGTGAACAGAGAATTTAGCTTGCATACCATTCATTCCTATAGGGGATGACACACTGACTAGAGGAAAGCAGAAATTCTGCTCTTGTCCACTAATGCAATCACTTAACTCTATAGAAACAAACAGCATCAATGGAAATATTTAGCTAGCGTGAAAACTGAATTCAAATTATTCGCTTGTATTTTAAATAGCTTATCAGTAACATTCAGTCTAAACTTAAATTAAATAATGCACTTAACAAACAACAGTAGCAAAAACAAAAATGGGAAATTTTAAAACCAACAAAAAAAAAAAATAAATACAAAAGTGACGCATGAGAATCAATTTTGGGCATTCATTAATTAAATTTCTAGGTCCGATCCTTTACTTTGTGCACAGAAACCCACAATCTGTCAAATTTTGGGGAGCATAGATAAAATATTCTCAAAAATATTAAAACTGCGGAGATGTACGTGAACGCAAATTCACAAAAATACCGCATAACCTTATGTGCCAGGCGAGTAGGGCACGATGAACCTACATACATAATGTATATATACTTTTGGAACATTTTAAAAAATAAAAGGAGAGTCCAAAAAAAAAACTAATTCGATAAGAAAAATTGGGCACGACTGAATCGCACAAAACTTACTCTCGTAGCTAACAACTTTAACGTTGCTTGAAATAGACAATTTACATATTTGTTGGTTCCATAAACTTATGATATCATTAAAAAAAAAAAGTTTTAAAAACAATTTAAATGATTACTATGAATTATTATAAATTGATTATTTTAATAGCTAAAACAGATAGAGCTCAAAAAAAAGTATGCCATCTGACCCAAGGTTTAGACAAGCGAGTAGAACTAGTAGCGTTTATGTGTGTTAGTGTATCTGAACAGGAGAGAGCCAACTAGTAGCCCAAATAGTATAATATTTTTGCCTGCGAGTAGCCTGCCAGTTATCCTGCTAGTGTAGTGTATTGTTTTCATTTATTTGTTTTGTTTCCATAATTTGTATATTTTTCTGTATGAAATATTTTTAAAAAATCATACTAGTTGACAAAACGCGCAGAGAGCCCCAGGTGATTTGTTTAATAAATATGAATTTATAAAAAAAAATTCAAAAATCGTTAGAGCGGTTTTTTTTTTAATTAATTTTGTATATATAAAAATTTTTTTAAATAAAATTTTGTATGCCAACGTTTAGTATTTAATAAAATACAATTTTTCACAAATTAAAAAAAAAATCATTAGCCCGTTTTCAAGATATTGAATTTTCAAAAAAAAAATTTCAATATTTTTTTAAAAATCCAAAAATTATTTTTTCGAAAATTTTTATATGCCAAATTGTTAAAATTGCAAGCGGCCTTTTGTATACAAACTTTGGTTAAAATCGGTGTAGTAGTTAACGAGAAATTTGAAAACCAAAAAAAATGGTTGTATGACAGGTACTATTAATAACTGTTATACACATTTTTTTTCTACCAAAATAATTGATTTAGTAGCTCGTAATTTTTTGAAAATCGTTAGAGCCGTTTTTGAAATAAATCAATTTTTGTATAGTGGTTGTATGACAGGTACCGTTATTTTTTGAGTTAACAAAAAAAATTTCAATTTATCCTCTAGGTAATCACATAAGAACTTAAGTCCAAAGTTTGAAGAAAATCGGTTCAGCCGTTTAGCCTGCAGGTCGAGGTACAGACAGACAGACGGACAGACAGACAGAATTGCGAGACCCACTTTTTTCGCGTTCTCTATAATCGTAATGTTAGGGCCCAGTTATAGCTATCATTGGAAACGATCATTGAAAATATTAATTGTCAATTTTGAGAGATTTAGAAGTTAAAACAAATGATTATTGTGATGCCAAAGAAAAGCTAATTGACTTAATAATTATTTCTAGGTAAAACGAAATTCAATTTGACCCAACTTTTCTCATAAAATGATTTTTTATTTTTCAATGATGAACTACCTTAGGGGCCAGTTATAGCTATCATTGAAAACCATCATTGAAAATATTAATTGTCAATTTTGAGAGATTTTGAAGAAAAAAAAAAAAAAAAAAAAAAAGTTTATTTACTTAATAAATATTTCCAGGCAAAACAAAATTCAATTTGGCACAACTTTTCTCATGAAATGACTTTTAATTTTTCAAAGATGAACTACCTTACCAATGATCATTGAAAAAATTAAATGTTACGTTATCAGGACGATATGGGTCAAAATGATTTCTTTTTTTTGAGGAGAAATAATTTTGAAGTCGTAAGCTATATTTCTGCATTAAAATATTCAATGATTAAACTTTCTAATGGTCTCAAAATCAACAACTAACTTTTTCAATGATGGTTTTCACTGATAGCTATAACTGGCCCCTTACCAATGATCATTGAAATAATTAAAAGTTACGTTATGGGGAAAATATGGCTCAAAATAATTTTTTTTTTGGAGGAGAAATAGTTTTGAAGACATAAGCTACCTTTCTGCATTAAAATATTCAATGATTAAACTTTCGAAGGGTCTCAAAATCCACAATTAACTTTTTCAATGATGGTTTTAAATGATAGCTATAACTGGCACCTTAGGGAAAATTATTATCTCGAATTTTTTTTTTGCACGAGTCCTAAACTTGCCCCATACTACGTATATTGCAAGTAAAAAACATAAATAGGGTTTGAAAGGGCATTGAATGTAGTAACTTATTTTCTTTAAAATCTATCGCCGGGACTGGCTGACTATTTATTTATTTTTAATAGCAACGTGTTTTTTCATGTATACAAAATTGGTGTGGGCAGTACAGAAAAAAACCGGTATTGATAAGAAAAACCATACCAACATACATATCTACTCGGCACATGGTAATCCGCAAAAGTTTCGGAAAACAAAGTTTCTAAGAAAAACAATTCTTCGAAAAAAAAACTGAATTTCAAAAGGAAACTCTCAAAACTACAAGGTTTTTGAAAACAATAAACTACATCACGACTGGAACGCACAAGTTGCTATCGTAGCTAACAACTTTAACGTAGCTATAAATTGACGATGTCAAATATAATTCAAAATATAAATTATACAGAAAAACGGAACTTGACAACACCTTTTCTCTTCAAGTTTAATTGATTGTTCTCAAAAGCTTTAAAACAGCATAAATCCTCAGAGCTGCTTAAAATAAAAAGCCTCAATGATATGCATCAACGCGGTAATGGCAACTCTCATTCATCAACACACAAAGAAGGTTGATTGCAATAGAAGGCACGCAAGCAAATGTATGCAGTTTGATGTGAAGTCTGAAAAAGGTAGGTCATGGTGGGATATATCCCATGGTTCGACCAAAATTACAAAAACAATTTTTAAGGTAAATCAGAGGTTCTTTTTTGTATATCAGTGGCAATTTGTTTAGTTGAGTGCCATGCGATCAGCAACAGGCACCAGTGTATTTCAAAGAGCTCTTCCATAAGGCCTGTACTGACAGTAATTTGAAAAATAAGAACAATAACATAATCAATTAAGCTTCTTCTTAAGCATATATATAAAAAAAAAAAAATACTACAGTTTAAATGTTTAAATCAATTTTGCTTTGCTTATCTTTAAGTTGTTTTTTCTTAAGTCCAAACTTATTATTTTTTTTCTAAGTTATTTTTAATTTGTAAATATTTTGTATTTTCATTCATCCGCCTTATACTGTATTTATATCATATAATATAATTATCTTAGTTACTATAAAGGACTATGTCTTACTTGTACACCATTTTTAATAAATTGAATTGAATTTAATTGAATATAGTAATGCCGCTCAATTGCACCTCGCTTAATTGAATAGCCCGCTTAATTGACCGACAAAATTGCGTTTGAAAATTTCCCGAATAAGTAGAATGGCTTTTCAAATGGTTTTTTGAACCCCGCTTAATTGAATTACTAGCTTAAATGATCTTAAAAAAATGCAGCTGCAAAACTAAAAACATGGTACATTTTTCAGTTAATTAAACGGCTAAAAAAATCATGAAACAAAGCTAAAAATAAATAGTAGTTACTTCGAAGCATTAAAATGGGCACTGAAATTTGTAAATTGAATTACTAGTAATCAAAAACTCAAAGCATTGTTTTAAAAGAAAAATCTTTGTGATAAACTGCTTCTAATTTTCACAATTATCGCCCATAATACAATGAACATCGCAATTTTTTTTTTAGTTTCACGTTTAAAATATTTGTTAGTAATATTTCGCTACATCGAATTGTTTTTAATTTTAATAATAAATACAGAATAGCATTTCAACGAGTCCTTATTGCACTGAATTAAGAGTTTGTTATTTTACCCGATAGATTTGACGTTCTTCTCTGTTTCTCTTTTATAACTGTAAAAAACAAGTAAGAAAAAACACAGATACATATGAGTGTTTTTTATAATACAAATTCTATACACTACTGAAATACATCAGCTTGACAAGGCCCTCACTGTCAACTGAAGAGTCCAAGTGAGAACGCCGGGACGAAACGCCAATTTGTATGGACTAAAGGCCGTTAAAATCTATATTGAATCAATAATTCAACAAGCCCAATTAAATTAAGCTAAGTCTTCTACTTGGCTGATGTATTTTAGTAGTATATATAATTTGTATTATAAAAAACACTCATATGTAAACAATGCCAGGTCACGGGTAACAAAATTTCCAACAATTATTGATTAGAAATTCGAATTGAGTTGGATATAGTTCATAATTGATTTTCGCTGTAAAATTGATGTATGCTGGACTGAACTTAATAAAAATTGCGTCTTGACAAGGCCCTCACTGTCAACTGAAGAGTCCAAGTGAGAACGCCGGGACGAAACGCCATTTTTAATGGACTAAAGGCCGTTAAAAGCTATATTAAATCAATAATTCAACAAGTCCAATTAAATATTGCTAAGTCTTCTACTTGGCTGATGTATTTCAGTAGTATATAGAATTTGTATTATAAAAAACACTCATATGTAAACAATAGTTCACAATTGATTTTCGCTGTAAAATTGATGTAAGCTGGACTGATCTTAATAAAAATTGCGTCTTAACACTGTCAACTGAAGAGTCCAAGTGAGAACGCCGGGACGAAACGCCAATTTGTATGGCCGTAAAAAGCTATATTGAAAGGACAGATAGTTTCCAATTGGTATACTGCAGCTATATAGTTCACTAATATTTACAAATCTTCCGAAAGGGTGAAAAATTTGATCGCAACTAAATAGGTTGAGTATGGCTGATGGACTTGAGGATCGGAACCATCCGGTTTTCAGTGTTTGACTAAGAATTGATTTTTGGTGCAAAGTTTTGAGTTTTGAAATCAATTTTTCAAAAAATATTTTCTGGCTTTACAAAAAGTTAGTTATGGTATGGCATTTTAAGTGTTGCCCTTTTTTATTCATATTTTTGTTCTGTTTTAAGTACTTTTTTTTTTAGAAAATTGTCCTTCCCACCTAAGCGGTGTTGAATAGACAATCCCCCTACATACGATTTTTTATTTTCTCAAACTAAATCAAGATAACCGGTTCTCGAAAACATTATAAAATATAAAAGTTCCAGAGTACAATATAAAGCGAAGTTTAAAGTGCAAAACCAACATTTTTTTATTTTTTTTCGACGTACAGAATTAGAACAGTCATTAAAATAAAGGTAAACAAAACGTTTGTTTTTGACAGTCTAATTTATCAGCTAGACGAACTAGTAGACTGGTTAAGAATCTAACCGCCAATTAAGTGAAAAAAAGACGTCTGGGAAAATTAAAGCTCTTAATATTATGTTAAAACATGTCTCATCGCAGGTTTTCTGTTTTTTTTTTTAACTGAAATACTTACATCGTTTAAAAAAAAACTGGTATGGGGCTAAGCGCCTGGAGAGAGATTAGAATAGAGATTTAAATGAACTAAATAATATAGCATTCCCACATTTAATTAAACTATTTGCAAATAGTTCAACCTTAACGCAAATGTATTGACCCAAACGCAAATCAATTTGACCTAAGAGCAAATATATTTTAACTTTTAGCAAATCATTTAATCATGCTAAAAGTTTCAATATATTTGCTCTTAAGTTAAATTGATTTGCGATTGGGTCAAATATATTGGCGTTTAGGTTAAACCTATTTGCTAATAATTTAATTAAAAAAATGTTTTGTTATTTTTCAATGTTCTCACAAACTAGAATTGTTAGAAAAGATGATGCATCAGTTTTTCAATGTTATACTGTTTGGACGTCTCGAGACACAAGTTCATAACAATTTATGATTATTATTTGACATAGCTTAGATCTGCGATAAGGAAAAATGTATCCAAATCTGAAATTTGTTACCAAATCCCAGCCAGATGGGACTGCATTTTTGGTCTCTGTTTATTTATATGAATTTTCTGGAGTTAGGATTAAGAACATTATTTACCTACTTACCACTGCGTCACAGGTGCCATTAAGTAAGGTGTACAACCATATTTCAAAAATACCTTGATTTTTCTAGAAACTACCCCCGAACACTTATAGAAAAGTTAAGTCATTCGAATGCATGAATAAAATACTTAAACAAAATTCACAACACATAACATTAAACATTTAATAATTTTGTCGCTTCATCAGTGTTTCTGATTTTGGTGTATGCAACTTCATTAATAGGTAGATAAAGAGACCACTCAATTTGTATTTTATTAATCACATACATGACTTACTTTTGATTCTTTGCTGGATCCCGCATGTTGCCACATTGCCAATCAATTACGATTTTGACAATTGGTTGTTCTAATCTAGATATTCGTAAATACTTGCGGATAGAAACAACCCCAAATCGGTTGTTGTTATTAAGTTTCTTGAGTGACGATGTTTTCAATGCAAAATTGCATAAACAATTGTTCCTAATTGTTTTCCTATAAGTCATGCCCCATTTATTGACGTTATTTATGAGCTTCCATCAAAGGTGTCGGTGATTCAATGATTTGCCGAATATTCAACCTAGTGGTGGAACAAAATTTAAAAAAATTATCATTCCTTTTTTATTCAGATTCTCATATCATAAATACAAACAATTTAAATATTTTTTATCAATTTTATTGAGAGAATAATTAATTTAATTAATGCAGTATTGGCTATGAACGGTGAAAATATATTTTATGAGAATTATGTTAGTATGTATATAAAAATACGAAACATAAATTAAATATACGAAGCACGATTGAATTAGTACCTATGTACATCATTTGTAGATTAGCAGATCCAAAGATGAGTAAGAGAATGACAATGAGTGATGATTGTTTAGTTTAGAGACTATATTGAGTTAGTTTATTTTATAAATAATGCTTAAGGCAGCTAAATACTTATGCTGATTTGCTAAGTCAATATTAGTTGGGGAGAGCGATACGTATGTAAGAATATTTTTAAATGACTGTACCTACGCAAATTTATTCGAACTTAAGACCTAATTTAGACCACGGTTTCTCCGCGGTAAGTGTTTCTTCAGGGTTCAATTCAAACAATATGTCTATAAGTTTTATGAAATAGTAACAATCCCGTTGCGGTGAGAGTATATGTATAATAACTTCAACTCAGTATTTACACGCAAATAATATCAACAAAAATTGTGATTGTAAATACTTTTATATTGTTTGTTCACAGAACAAAACTAATACAGAAGGGGAATGGGCAGAACTGAATGGGATCACCTTTTCAGTAGTAATGTGTCATACGTAGTTAAAAATTATTGTGTGTACTTAAATTTGCTATATTGCCTCCAAAGTGTAAACAATGGGGATCGACAGATATTTTGCCAAAACGAGATAAAGCAAAATAATAACACCGAATAAAGGAGAAGAAAATCAAAACATATGTTTTTATTTATTTTGCCTTACATTGTTTTTTTTTTATCTCTCGAACCGCAATAACTACATTTTATAACCAAAAAAGAAATAATCTTTTTGCTAGTGTACATAAATATTGTTGAGTTGGTTAAGCGCTTGTTCATTCTCCTTTGATGAGCTGGCTATACAATTTTGCTAAAACAGGGCTGATAAGAGGCTAATTTTCGTGAAAAACTGATAGCCAGCTCAGTAAAATATTATCCACGAACAATAAAAAAAAAAACAAAAGTGCGTAAAAATTACTTTGTTATTGTTATACTCCTAGTTTCAGAAATTCTTTAAAATTAAATTGCCAGATTTTTCCCGACTAATTCTACATTCAAATGCATGCATTTTCTATAAGAGAACCTGATGCCCAACTTTATCAAGCAAATAAAAATATCAAGGGAAATAATATTACTTTCTCCAAAACGATATAAAGATTTGTTTCACTAATCGGTGAGATATACCATCGGATCACCAGTGGAGCTATTACTACGAATACAGTATGGTCATTAAGAATCTATTGTCCTTCTTTATAATTCTTAAACCGATGAAAAATCAGTGTATTAATGACCCTGGAAAAGAGGGACGTAAGCGATTGCGATTGGACCATATGTAGATAGAGGGGTAAGAAGATTCACCTTTTTTGTAGACACTCGCAAAGATAATTGCCGCGATTTGTGATGGTCTAGTAACGTTTACGTATTATATTTATTGTTATTTATGTATGCATTATTATGAAAAATCATTTGGAAATATTTTAAGGATGGGAATCATTTCTACTAAAATGATATGAAACTCTTTCCATAACACCCAAAATCACGTTTTTTACGAAAATCTTGAAAACCAGTAGCAGTTAGCGCAAATAACAGTAAATGGTCGAATTTCAGCCAATACTAGTGCCTCCACGGACTTTAATTTTTTCCATAGCTCGTAGGTATGCAGGCATAATGTACAAAGAAGTTATTTTTGCGGCAGACACGATTTTTCTTGTGTTTTTGTCTGTTTTATAAAAAATTATTGTTGATAGGTACCTACAAAAAGTTTTGGGTAGCGAAGTGTGTACGAAAAGAGTAAGAAGATATCGATGTACCAAACTTCGATGTAGTTAACAATCTTCTTCTTATCTTGTTTTTTTGTTGAATACAAATATCTAAAAAATAATTTCAAATTAAATTCTGCAAAAACAAGTGGTGTTAATATACATATACAGCCCAATTCTAAATAAAAATTCCCGGGGGAATACTTCCCTTTCCCTACTCTCTTATTCTAAACGAGAAATTCCCGGGAATTTTGTTCCCTTTTTCTTATTCTACGCAAACTTCGAATATGAGAAATAATACTACAAGGAAAAAGCTGGAATTCTAAATGTCCAAAAAATTGAAAATGTTAATATATTTGATGTGAGGAGCATTTTAATTTTTCGGAAACAAATCTCCCGGGGAGTTATTTTCCCGGGGAATATTTAGAATTGGGCTGATTATGTTAGTTAGTTGTTTAACTATTCCGTAGTTAAAATTATTCGATACTGGAACTATTTAGAATGAGTAAAAATGAAACATAGGCGTCTTTGGTAAATTTAGATTTCAATATAATTGACTATAAATGATTTTTTTCGAGGCAAATAGAACAAAAATTGCAAATAAGTAATGCTAAATGACAACAAAAACTGCCTTCAACGAATGTTTCGCGTTGGTTTGGGAAAGCCCTTAACACTATTTCCAATCGAAACAAATTCAAAATCGAAACAATTTTGCAAACTTAAAATTGTGTTGGTGATAGTTCAGGGAGAAACAATTTTACGAACAAAATTATATTGGCAAAACTGATTTTAAATCAAAAAATAAATCAATTTACCTGCCGAATGGAATGCAAAATTGTCAAAATATTTATTTTGACAGATCCAAAGCAAAAATAAACTGATTTTGATTACCAGGTAAACACTGTTTATATTCATTTCTATTTTAACTTTTGATCGAATTTGACAAACCAGGGAAAAAATGAGATACTGTGAAGGTTTTATGCACTGTAAAAATTGTGATTTTGACTCCTGGGGGTCATTCCCGGGATTCAATACCTATGAGGAACAAAAGAATGTTTAGAGCAGGTCTTGTCTTTGATTTTGATTTTTGGACTACATATAGTATATACCTACATATAAAGGGTGTCCCATTAACAGTGGTCCAAACTGAAACTGAAATTGTTGAAATTTGAATAAAAAACATTACTTTGAACCAGTTTTTTGCTCACCCTGTACATAATTGATTTTTATTTTTTACGATTTTTACACTAAGTCCTTGGCTAATAGTTTTACTAATTCTACTGAATAAAATCACCATTTGCCTTTAAACTAATACATAAACTTGAACTTGAACAAACTTAATTTTTGACCTCAATCTTAAGAGACCCATGAATAAAATTCGAATCACGAAATACAGGTTTTATCTTCCAAAAATTTCCCGTTTTTTTTTAGTTTTTAAAAAGGTATACAACTTGCTAAAGCTGTGTTTAGATAGAAAGTTATAACCGTTTGAATACAATCAAACAGGTTCAAATTCAAACAAAAATAAAACTTTATTGACCGGTAGATAACATTAAAGCGTTTATATACATATATATTAATACGTGGTGACTAAATTTTGTCAAAGATAGTTTCTGGAAGGACCCTTTGCAATATCGGCATTAATCTTTCACTTTTTGTTTCCAAATTTGGTTAATTTTAGGGGCCGTGTACACGAATGTAATATTTAGGGCTATCGGGAATTGTGTTTCCCATGAAATGTTTCCCATATTCGAAAAATAGGTATCGTGAACCTCTTTCAAAATTAGGGAAAAATTCCGAGAGAAAAAACTACCTATCGTGAACACCTTTTTTATGGGAATTTGTTTGCTTTTTCCCTCAGAATATTCCTCTATCATTTAACATTGCCAATCGATATTGCCAATCGATTTACGACAAATAGATCGAAGAAAAATGTCCAAAAATTTTGGAAAAACGTTGAAAGTGATCTCAACTCCATTGGCCCTCCAGTAAAATCAGTTGCAGAGTGAAAAAAAATAAGTGTTTAATTATTTTAATGGTGTTTTGCATTAAAAAAAATAATATAAGGTTTGGCTTGATAAAAAAAAGTGAGGAAAAACATGTCAGAAAATCTAAGAAACAAAAAAGCGACTGGCGGAGGCCTTCGCAAAGAGTATAAGACTTTAAGTTCAGCTCATTGGAAGAAACCATCATTAGCAGGGCCCGGATTTCTATGCAAATGCATATTTTTTTTGGAAAGCCTTAGAAGCAAAAGAATCAGATAGTTTTTCGAATTAAGAAATTTGCTTTAAAATGGCATTCAATCGTTAGCGCATATTTCTGCATATTTTGATATGAATGCATATTTTGGCTTATTGAGCATATTTAAACAATAAATGCATATTTTTCTTGCATATTTCAATAAAATAAACTTTGGTTTTCATAAGTTCAAACTATGGGTTTCTCAGTGAGACTATAGTAAAATTAGAGGGTTGGAACTCGCTTAAAAAAAAAAAAAAATAAATTTAATGGAACGAAGCAGTTTCAAAAATACATGCAGTATAGTCTCCAATGGGTCAATCTATTTGTAAAAAAATAGAAAACGTTCTTAACAAAACGAAGGATATATGAAAATGAAAAATATTTGCACATCCTTAAATGGGAATGAAGAACAGTGCTTCGATATTCAATATATGAGATTGTTTCATTAAAAAATGCTCCACTAACACGTCTGTTTATTTTTTGTTAAACCTACCTGAATTTTATATTAATTTTATTTACTTTTTGCTGGGAAAACTTTCTAGGAATAAAAGACTGTATATTTTTGATTTATTATGGCGTATTTTGGAGTTTTTATGGCATATTTTAGGCGCATATTTTGTGTTTTTTAGAGCACGAGAATCCGGGCCCTGATCATTAGGATTTGTGCAAGGATTTCCAAATGCTTCTACTTTTGGTTTATTTGGTCATTTGCATCTTGATTCATAACGGGCAAATTTTGTTCTCAAAGAAATCCAATACATTTGAAAAGACTTCTGAAAATGAAGATTAAGCCAACCCAACCTCATTGTCTTTTCCCACTCCTGTCTGATACCCACCTTCTACAAGGAAACGGAAGGCAAGAAATCGTACAGAGTATCAATCAAAATGTTTAATCAATGGCTTGTTAACTCTATAATAACGATGGAATGTAGATCAAAACGATATCAAAATTGAATAAGTCAATTAAATGTTTACAGTGGTTCTGGTAGCTCTTAAGGATTTGAACGATCCCTTTAACCCCGCCTTATTGTTCTCTGCTCATTTCGTCCTCTTTGCTCTATCTCGTCAATTAATAATAAGAACCATATTCTTGCATTATCTATCAATTTGCTTTAAAATTAAAAACTGCAAATAATAAATAAACTTTTATTTTTGTTTACTGCAAAATCAAATGTCAAACTATTCGAAAAAAATATTCGAATATTTTGTTTTCGTTTTAATGTTGGTAAAAGTTGTTCCCAGGGAAAAACATTCCGTGGGGAGTTCCCGATAGGAGGAATGCGTTCCCGGGAACTATAAAATTCCGTGGGAAAATTATTTCCCAAGGAATTCCCGATAGGGCTGATTATGTCGCAAGCTTTGTGGCGATTTTGTGCAGAAAATTGGGAAGCTTTATTGAACGGCTTTCATATAGGTAAATGGTCAAATTGTGACCACTGGGCTATACTAGTACGTATAAATGCAAGTGCAGAACTAAATAGTTTTTACAACATAAAAACTGAATAATTAAGAAAATTTTGTACATTTTGCTTCATAGTTTTGTCGATTGTAATATTTTATAAAATTTATAATTTTACTTCTAACCCGAATTTTTTTTTTAATTTTTCTGTTGTCAAATATAGCAAGTCTCCAATTTTTAACACATTCGGTATCCATTTTCAAGGTCAAATCGTGGAATACTGAATTTAAGATTGCAGCACTAAATTAGCCCTTAAATAGCCCCTTATTCCTGCATCAATAGAGTTTTGAATTTTCGTTGTGGTGTACCCAGCTTGACGTCAAGCTGGGTACACCACAGATTTAAGGGGTACGTGCAGGAGCCCTTAATTTGGAGTTCCCCTAACTCAAGAGCCCCTAATTAGCCCCTTATTATGTCACTATTACTTGTTTGAAATTTTGTCTGGGGAGGTGTAGTGTACCCAGCTTGACGTCAAGCTGGGTACACCACAAGCTTAGTGGTGAGGGATTTAAGTGCTCTTGGCGGATTGCAGCATTAAATTAGCCCCTTATTAGCCACTTATTCCTGCATCATTAGATTTTCTAATTTCGGTTGTGGTGTACCCAGCTTGACGCACCTAGAATATTGGGCGAGAGCGTATCTGCTCATAAAAGTTCTAATAGGTATCATGCTTTAGGTTGAAGAAGGGCTTTGCATATTGATTAAACTTAAATACAAGAATTTTGGGATTGGCAGTTATTGGACATTATAGTTATATTAAATGAAACTTTTCAACCTTTCCCCCACTGATATTAAGAACAAATTGCGAAAATTTAAAACAAATTGGTTCAGGAGTTTTTGAGTATTTTAAGCAAACAAATGTTTGTATTTTATATTGATACAAGATGGTTAGTGAATAAATATCCATGTTTTGTTCACGGTCAGCTATACGTTGCATGCTCTAGTGTAGACAAACCGAGTGACGTATTTATGTATGCACCAAAACATAACTACAAAAAACATGGTTTTATCAAACAGCATTCAAATGATCTGAAGCCCATATGATACTACATTTTTTCTCATTTTGAATGCATTAAAAATGAAACTAGAGTAGTTCAAACAATTTATAATTGAAAATACCGATATGAGTAAGCGCGTACACTTAAACCACATTAATGTAAGAAAGTCACAAAAAATGTATTAAAAATGAACATATTTCAGATTCTGGCAACTTTTTTTTGACTTTGCAGAAAATGAAAATTAAAAATTATTTCAAAGTACACTGTGACTTAAAAAAAAGTATACACTGGACTCATGAGAACACTAGTTATTGGTGTATATTTACTTTTGTGGGACATTGTAATTGTCAAAACATAATTTCTTTCTTTTCATAAAAATACTGATATCTAGTTTTCTCTCGGCTGACACTTAGACATGATTTAATGAATTCAAAATGAGAAAAAAATGTAGTATCATGCGGCCTTGATCAATTTATTAGTTAAATTGAATTTAAATTACATTTTGTTTACATACGAATGTTAAATATACTAAGAACAAGAGAAGCAAAAATAGCAGAAAACAAATATTTTTGTATTGTCTTTTTTTTTGAATATAGCAATAGCGAAGCATTGCCGGGTCGGTAAGTAAAAAATAAACGAACAACCACAGCTTTAGCACAACACATAATGGACCATGGACACACAGCTGATTTTGACAAAGTAAGAATACTCCATAAAAAAAAAGAGAAAGCACACGATACACATTGGAAAGCTTAGGCATCCAGCAAAAGCTAAGCTTTACCATGAACACCAAAAAAGATAAGGACAAGCTAAGCGCCATGTGTACACTCATGTAATAAAG
Source organism: Melangyna quadrimaculata (assembly GCA_949320155.1). Lineage (NCBI taxonomy): Eukaryota > Metazoa > Arthropoda > Insecta > Diptera > Syrphidae > Melangyna > Melangyna quadrimaculata. Next base: position 138,092,229 of record OX439484.1, read on the forward strand.
TAAACCGACTGTGATATAAGTGTTTTTTTCTGTTTGTTCTTTTATTTTTTTTGTATTAAATTGTTTCAAATTATTTATTTATTAATTTATTAACTTACTAGCTGACCCGGCGAACTTTCCTTCCGCCTAAACTCATTTATGTAAAGAAAATAATAATTCCGAGCATGCACAATGCTGTTTCATGTAATTCGGTCAATTAAAATTCTTTATTCTAAAGTTTAATTTAATATAATAAAAATAACTAAATTAGCAATGTCGATTTCTTTCAATAACCAAAATGATTGACGTGTCGGTCAACCTTTCGTTTTTTTTACTGAAGAGCTTTATGGTAAACAATATTTTTCGTTTTATTTTCAGGCGCGGACACGTACAAAGCGGTAAGTTTGCCGATACGTGAACACGCCACATAAAATAGACCACGTGAGAAACATGGGAATTCAAGAAATCACAAATAAGCCTTAGAACTGCTAAAATCCATCACTAAATGGCCAAATGAAAATGTTCTGCAATCACATACGAAAACACATTAAAATGAAAACATTCGAAATATCTTTGGTTTCACAAACATCATTAAAATTTCCATTGTTTTTTATCTCACTTTTTTATCTTCCTTTTTACAATTTAATTTTTCAATAGTGAAATTACATACATAAATAAAATTGATAGAAATCATAATGAATCGCACTTGATAAACAAAAATGTATGGGCGAAAAACCCAGAGTCGATTAAGAAAAGTCATACATGGTTTGAAAGGACATTAATTGTAGATGAGAAATATGGAATCATTTTCATTAAATGATATCCCCGGGACTAGATATGACAATTTAAAATTTTTAAAAACACAGTGTTTTTTCATGTAAAAAAAAGTAAAATGTTGCACATCTCCATATTCTGGTTGAATTATGTTATTAAATAGGTTAACCAAAAGTCACTAAAATCAGCTGCCACAAGATAAATTGCCTTCATTCATAAAATGGCGGTTATCACTCATACCGTTACTCAACAGTTACGAAAAAAAACAGTGACCTACCTAAGCATGCCGGACAACAGTTTTAGGAAATAGTATGTGCGTAAAAATTAAGTACAACTTATAAATCATTCGCAAACTGTTATACTAAATAATAAATAAGACTTTGTCTTTTCGTTACTACATAAATATGTAATTTTAAAACTCCGAAATGAAAACGAAATCGGTAAAACTAAGAATTTTTCATGGACAGTGTTACTGTTCCGAAATGTTTTGTTTTCATAATTGATTTCGGAATTTGCTAATTATTGATTTCTTGAATAAGAGTACTTTTGATATATCGACGAGACTAGTAAATGTACCAATTTATATCTGTTAACACATTTTCACATTAAAAGAATGCAACATTAAAGGCACATGTATTTCCTCCTATACCTTCCTTTACTGTTACTACCTCACATTCCAAAAAAAAATATAGCGTCCGCCTCGCTTTTAACAATTTTTTTTTTTCTAAACCTTGTATTTTTGAGCATTGCCTTATGAAAATCAGTTTTTTTTCGAAAAATAGTTTTCGAAGCCTTGTCTTAATAGCCCAGTCAACGAAGACTCAAAATTATAAAATAAATGCAAAAAACAGTGCTCTCTGGATTATTTTTTTATATGGTAGGAGTTACCCCCAGGTATAACATACCCAAAGTCCCCAGCCCAGGGCCGCGAGCTAAACTCAGGGGCTCCGCGAAATTAGGCCCCAGGAAATAAGGCCCCAAAAGAAAAAATGAAATAAGGCCCCGAATTGGGGTATTTTTCATAATTAAATTACGCCCCAATGAAATAATGCCCCACTGAAATGAAAAAATGGCGCAAAAATAAATGAAATAAAGCCCCAACTTGTTTTGATTTTTTTTGGAAAAATGAAATAAAACCCCAATTTTTATTTTTCATATTGAACTTTATTTTATAAAATGAAATAACACCCCAAAATGTTAAACAAATACTTGAATTGAATCGGGTGATTTTTTGCAGCTATTCTGGCCTTATTGCATTTTTCATAATTTACATGCAAATGCTAAAATAACATTATTTTTCAGAAAAAAAATGTGTGAAAATCAGCTTATGGGGGACCCATAGCTGGTAAAGTACTGCAAACAGTTAAACAAAAACTCGCCCAATTTTTTTCAGCTTATTTGCTTCTTACTAATGCTTTTCAATGTCAAGATCGTGCTGCAAACCATCAGGGAGTAACAGATTAGCAGCAAAAAAATCGCGCAATATTTACATTTAAAAGCATTAGTAAGTAACAGAATAGCTGCAAAAAATCACGCGATTTTTTTGCTGCTATTCTGTTACTTACTGTAAATATTGTGCTGCAAACCATAAAGGAGTAACAGAATTGCTGCAAGAGATCGCGCGATTTTTTTGCTGCTAATCTGTTAATCCCTGATGGTTTCCAGCACGATCTTTACATCGAAAACCATTAGTAAGTAGCAAATTAGCTGACAAAAATTGGGCGAGTTTTTGTTTAACTGTTTGCGGTACTTTACCAGCTATGGGTCCCCGATAAGCTGATTTTCACACATTTTTTTGTGAAAAATAATGTCATTTTAGCATTTTCATGTAAATTATGAAAAATGCAATAAGGCCAGAATAGCTGCAAAAAATCACGCGATACAATTCAAGTATTTGTTTAACATTTTGGGGTGTTATTTCATTTTATAAAATAAAGTTCAATATGAAAAATAAAAATTGGGGTTTTATTTAATTTTTTCAAAAAAAATCAAAACAAATTGGGGCTTTATTTCATTTACTTTTGGGCCATTTTTTCATTTCAGTGGGGCATAATTTCATTATGAAAAAATACCCCAATTTGGGGCCTTATTTGATTTTTTATTTTGGGGCCTTATTTCCTGGGGCCTAATTTCGCAGAGCCCCTGAGGGCTCTAAGCTCTAAGGCTTGCGTCCCTGGGCTGGGGTAGGCTGAGTAGGTTATGCCTTAGGGTCCCCTCTACCACTATCACAGTACCTTGGGTGGCTTGCTTCGCAGCTTCAAAGAAATTATTTATTCATTAACCTAAAATTCAAAGAAACACTATAGGACGGGAGGAGACCGTAGGTTTACCTATCTCATCGCGACTTCAGAAAAGAATGATGCCAATTCATAGCTTTAGTCTTAACATTAACAAAACCGCTAGTCGGACAAGGTTTTTCAGGTGCCAATGGGTAGAAAACGCACTTTTTCGGTTGCATTTTTGGCTTAGGGTATTTAAACCATGATGGATTTTTATAAATGGGGTATCAAATGAAAGCTTAGACTACCCTCTTTACAAAACCAGTGGTCGGAGAAACTATTGTTGGTTGTTGCGGCGAGTCCGACCACTTTTGTAAAAAGAGCTATTTTTTAACCTTTTGCAAAATTCCTTCATAATAGAAACTTTGTTTTACGAAACTTTTGCAAATTACCATGCGCCGAGTAGATATGTAGGTATATTTTTCAATCAATACCTGTACTTTTCTGTACTGCCCTCACCAATGTTGTATACATGAAAAAACACCTTACTATTAAAAATAAATAAATTGTCATAGCCAGCCCTGGGGACAACTTTTAAAGAAAATAATTTCATATTTGATATCTACAGTCAATGCCCTTTCAAACCATATATGTTTTTTCTTATCGACTCTGGGTTTTTTTGTGCACTCTCCTTTAATTTTACTTGACCGCACGCAATAGCAAATACAATTCAATTTGAATGACGAAACGAAAAGGACACCTCATATTCCTTCCTTAGGGCCATCACGAATGCATCAATCCCAAAATCTTGAAAATCAAACGACGTTCCGGGATTACCAATTTTCCTGAATTTTTCGAGGATTTTCCGCTAGTGTCCCATATACCCTTCCTGTGTCCAATACGAATTTATCAAGCCCTAAATCGTGAAAATCAAAGTAACCGTTCTCGAGTTATGCACTAAAAACCGGATTTCCAATTTTTCTGGAATTTTTCCGGGATTTTCTTGCAGTTTCCTATTAGTCTAAGAAAGATAGGATCGGACCACGGACAAATTAATTCATGAAATTTAATTTCTGGTATCGACGCAGAATTTTATCCTCAACAACATATCCAAAGTCCCCCAAAATCCCAGCATTGGCTTTTTGTTTAGGCGAATTTTAAGAGGTGGAGAGGGGAGGTAGTTGTTGTAATACAATCTAATCATATGACACAGGTTTTTAGGTGATTTTCAACGCTGATTCTAAAGAGACCAAAACTGAAAAGATACATGTATCCTGTGGAAAGTTAATGTCATTTTTATGGAATGATCACTTTTTTTTAAGTAGAACAAGTAATATATTATCCAAAACCATTTTAAGATAATGGGACATTAATGAAATTTGGTATAAATGTTCCATTTGTCATGTTTACCAAGATTCAAAAGAGTCCCCAAAAATACCTGTGGTGAAAGGGTGTTTTTTTGAGGGCGAGATGTTAGTGCGTCATTATTACCGTAACATCTATGAATAAGTTTTGATGAAATTCGCTAAAAATATTAAATATTTCATGGTTTCCAAGTATCAAAAGAGTCCATTAAAAATCACTTGATCCAAAGAGTTTTTTTAGAGTTTTTATGTTTGACCTGTCCTATACGGAGCAAACTGTTAGCTCTTACGAAAAAATGTATTTTCGTGTAATCGAGATTGTACATATGCCATATGATATATGATTTAAAGGTATTTTTTAACGCCGAATCAATTTTAACGAAAACCAATATGATACAAGCACCCTAAAAGAAGTTAGATTGAGTGGGGTGGAGTGCGTAGTGCACACGACTGCTAAGACTGAGCAAATCTGATATGCGTGGGTTCGAATCCTATGGTGTGCATAAAAAGTTTTTCAAATAAAATTGGATTAAAGCTCAGCACCACAAAGAGGAGACTGATGAGTGCAAAAGTGGCAAAGCACGAAATAGCTATATCTCTAGCCAAACAATTTGTGGTAGCGCCTTTAAGTTGTCGTTGTTGTTCAAAAATTCAATGAAATTGACGGAATAAGGAATGGTCAAGCCTAATAAGCTGACATTCTAGTACGAATAGTACAATAATAACAATAAAAAGTTAGATTTCTTTTGAAACAGAAATGACTGTTTTTTCCGTTAAGCAGGTCAAACATTACACCCCCAAAAAACACACTTGGACCTTAGATATTTGTACGGACTCTTTTGATCCTTGGGTGCCAATATAAATTTAATATTTCTAACAAAGTTCATAAGTGTCAGAATTTGTTCATGGATGTTATGGTAATCACAACAAAAACATAAATGTTAAAAAAGGAGCCAAGTTCTTTTATAAACAAAAACCTTTGCGTAGCAAGTCAGCCGTAAAAAGTATTGAGATCTAAAAGTACGCCAAGTTCTAAGTTTATTAATGTTAAATATCAAATATTTTAAGTAGAGTAATATGGAAGAACCTCTAAATTATCAGAGAAATCTGTTATTTAATGATTACTGACTTAAATTGATTTGGTTTACTAGTCAAGTTTTCATTTCCAAATTGAGAAATTAGGTAATACAAGAAAACTTGCCAAGTAAACAAACTCAATTTAAGTCAGTAATCATTAAATAACTGATTTTTCTGATAATTTAGAGGTTCTTCCATATTACTCTACTTAAAATATTTGATATTTAACATTAATAAACTTAGAACTTGACGTACTTTTAGATCTCACTACTTTTTACGGCTGACTTGCTACGCAAAGGTTTTGTTTACTTTGCTTCTTTTTTAACATTTATGTTTTTGTTGGGATTTAACTACTTTTTGCAAAGATTTGTTTTATCAGGAAAAGTGGGTGTAAAACACGCCCAATGAGAGCCTCATAAGTAGAAGTAAGTTTTTAATTTATGCCTTTTTTATGTACTACAAGTCCTACCCCTCTACCAATTTTAGTTAGTTATTAGTGTCGATTGAAATGATTATAATTGATAAGAAGTGGGTGGATGAAACGCCCCTGCATGAAAAAGTTCATGATTTCAACTTTGTCTTTGTTTACACCTGAAAACTAACCACTTTACCAAATTTCATAATCCTGCACAAATCGGTAGTGCTCTTAATATATTTAATATTAATTCTGTGAAAATGGGTGGTTGCCACGCCCACTGAATGTAAAATCTCATAGTTTTAATTTTCACTTTGCTTGTATGTCAAGTCCTATCGCTCTACAAAATTTCATCACTCTACGACAATCAGAATTTTCTCTACATAGTTCATATCAATTCAGAGAATATGGGCGGGTTCCACGCCCCTGAATGTATAATTTAAAATTGTCCAATACCTCCTTTGTATTGACCACATGATCTACCTGTCTACCAAATTTTATTATGATAAAATGGGCAGATACCACACCCCTGAATGTTAAATATCAAACTTTAAGGTTTAGCATTTTTTTACAGTTCAAGTTCTACCGCTCTACTATATTTCAGCATTCTATGACAACCGGAAGTGCTCCATATAATTGATATCAATTCTGCGAAAATGGGCGGATGCCACGCCCTCTGAATGTAAAATCCCAAATTTTAAAATTGCTTGCACTTCTCGCCCTACCGTTCCCCCAAATTTCATCATTCTACGACAATCAGAAGTGCTCCTCATAGTTGATATCAATTATTATTCAAATGGGCGGATGCCACGCCCCCTGAATGTTAAATCTCAAATTTTAAATTTTTGCCTTTGCCTGCACTTAAAGCCCTACTGCTGTACCAAATTTCATCATTCAACAACAGTCAGAAGTGCTCCAAATAATTTATATCAATTCTTTGAAAATGGGCGGATACCACGCATCTGAATGCAAAATTTCAAATTTTAAAATTTTTCCTTTGCCTGCATTTTAAGCCCTACCGCTGTACCAAATTTCATAAATCTACGACAATCAGAAGGGCTCCAAGTAATTTGTATCAATTCTATGAAAATGGGCGGGTACCACGCCCCCTGAATTGAAAATCTTAAATTTTCGATTTTTTCCTTTGTAAACGCCACAAGGCCTACCGTTATGCAAAATTATAAGATTCTACGATGTCGGGAAATGCTCCATAATTTTGATGATCTGTCAGTGAGTGAGTGAGTCAGTCAGTTACGGTTTTTGCTATTTTTGCAGTCTTATATCTCGGAAACCACTGATGCTAAGAAATTGAAATTTGGTGAGTTGTCTAAACCTGGCGAGCTTAGCAAATGCTGCGAGATTGAAGTTTCTGACTTTATTGGTACTGAAGTTAGAGGGGGGTCAAAGATCGCCTGAGTTTGATCCTGTAAAAAGGGTAGTGCCAGAACTTGGCTGGGCACTACCGTGCCCTTTGATAATCACTCACTTGCATCTCACCATTTTACCAAAGATTTTTTTGGTGACTCTTTTGATTCTTGGTAAGCATGTCAAATGAAACATTTGTACTTAAATTTCATTAATATCCCATTATTTTAAAGGGGTTTTGGGTAATATGTTACTTGTTGTACTTTAAAAAAGTGATCATTCCATAAAAATGACATTAACTTTCCACAGGATACATGTATCTTTTCAGTTTTAGTCTCTTTAGAATCAGCGTTGAAAAACACCAAAAACATGTGTCATATGATTAGATTGTATTACAACAAATTTTTCATGTTGACAAACTCCTGCCTCCCTCCCCTCGTAAAATGCGTCTACACAAAAAGTCAATTCAGGGATTTTGGAGGACTTTGGGTATGTTGTTGAGGATAAAATCCGGTGTCGATACCAGCAATAAAATTTCATGAATAATTTGTCCCTGGATGCCCATATTAAATTTCCTATCTTTCCTAGACTATATATACGAATTTATCAAGCCCTAAATCGTACAAATCTAAGTAACCGTTCTCGAGTTATGCATGTTCCCTGTTTTCCAATTCTCCTTCTTTAAGCCCATACGAATCTATCAAGCTCGTGAAAATCGAAGATGTTCCGATCTACAGCCCTCTGTAAGCGGTCGTGTGTGTGAGTGATGGAAATACCTGCCAAATACCCCCAGTTCAATAATAATTAATCCAACAAAAATATCCAGTTGTGCTTCTCTAACTGCCCCTTTCGAAAAAAATAAATAATAAATCCATAATCTAATTGTTACAAATAAAAATTAAAATCCAATTATGTACATTTAGTAATTAAAAAATAATAAAAAAAAGTAGCCCAAATCAACATCATAGTGCAAACCAACAACAAAAAATAAGTGCACTCATGCGAAGACGATGGATGATGCAGCAGCATACACCATAGCAAAGCGGTAAATTTTCCTCTCTCTCCTTCCCACATCTCTCACAGTGCTTTGGCTTTGTCATTGCATGCAGAGTATGAGTATGTATATCATCTTATACAAAGCTTGTAATTGATTAAGCCAAAGCATATCAGATAAATTGCTGTTATTGTTTTTGGGTTTCCAGGGGCGGATCAATACATACTACTAAGGCATAACACTGTTAGTGTTTTGTGTTGTGAAGTTTTATTGGGGCCCAAACTCAATATCAGCATAGATAACTGACTGATTTGGTTTTTAACGTTTGTTTTTTCGTAATGGTAGGTGAATTTAGGGTCGATATTAGCAACATTCGGGGGCTGAGAAAGAATTTCCGTGCTGTGTACTGTAAAAAACAGGCCAGCAGTCTTGGCACTAAGTGAAACACAGGTAGGTCAAAATTCTGATTACTCCGAATTTAGCCTACCTGGTTATAGCTTAGTGCCTTGATTTTTCCTACACCATGGTCTCGCAATATATGTACGTAATGATGTGGCTTATCAGCTTCAACCACAATATGGCCCTTGTTTAAATACAAACTTTAACTTCATGTGGTTAAAATTCACCGTCAATAAGCACATCATACATACATGTTTCATTTATCGTAGCACAAGTTTGGATAGTAATTCGACTTCTAACGAATTCGATGCGCTGTCCGATTCAATCCTGAGAATTGTCTCCCATTATCCGCACAGTGAAATCGTTGTTACGGGCGATTTCAATGTACACAATTCTTCGTGGATACGCTATTCTGGTCAGACAACACCCGAAGGAAGGTATGTCGAGATGTTTGCTGAGTTAAACCACCTGACTCAGCTTGTTGACGAGCCTACTCGGATTCCTGACGTTGCAGGTCAAATCGCCAACACTCTAGACTTGTTCCTTACCTCTGACCCTAATAAATACACTATTAGTGTATTATCTCCTCTAGGCTCATCAGACCATTGTGTCATATCTGCGAATTTCTCGTGCCACCAAATCACAGTTAAAGAAAAAATCCCAAAGAGAACCGTTTGGCAATACGAGAAAGCCAACTGGGACGGTCTCAATAGTTTCTTCAACAGCTTTAACTGGTCACTATGCTTCCTCGATAGTGATGTTGACGCCAGTGCAGATATGATTACAAACTTGATTCTTTGTGGAATGAGAAATTTTATCCCGAATAGGGTGAAATCTATCAAACCCAAAGAAAACTCATGGTTTGATTCGAGCTGTAAAGAGGTTATTAGGGTTAGAGAAGTAAGCTTCCGATGTTCTAAAGCCAACCCTACTAAGGAAAACCGGAAAAAGTTTCAACAAGCTAGAAAAACCTGTAACGTTCATATTCGAAGAACCAAATTTTTACATAATCAAAAATTACGGCAAAAAATACTTCAATGTCCCAAAGGTAGTAAAAATTTTTGGTCATTTGTAAAAAAACATACGAAATACTACCTCGTCCTCGGTTCCAACGCCCGTCTTCAATGATACTCCTTTTGTCAGCTCGCAACATAAAGCTAATTTGCTTGCAGCACAGTTTGCTGTTAATTCGACGCTGCCAGAAAGTGTTATGACTCCTCCTGTACTTGAGAGCGTAAATGATTTTATGGGACAAATCTTCTTTCACACTCGTGCAGTTGCTAGAGTTCTAAAGGATCTCGATGTACACAAATCCGCTGGCCCGGATAGTATCCCTCCCATTGTTCTGAAGAGGTGTTCTTCAACGCTGGCAAAACCACTGCGTAAGCTTTTTCATCTGTCCTACTCTACTGGTCTCTATCCGAGTGGATGGAAAACAGCATTTGTCCAGCCTGTCCCTAAAAAAGGCGTATCTTCTTCACCCTCTAATTATCGACCAATTGCACTTACGTCCCTTCTTTCCAAGGCCATGGAAACGGTGATTAATTTCCAGCTCAAGAAATATCTCGAGGAACGAAAGCTTCTTAATGACCGGCAGTACGGCTTTCGTAGCAATAGGTCCACTGGTGATCTGATGGTATATCTCACCGAACAGTGGAACAAATCTTTGCATCGTTTTGGCGAAAGTAAGATTATTGCACTTGATATTTCAAGAGCGTTTGATAGAGTTTGGCACCAAGCTCTCTTATCGAAAATGCGCGCATTTGGTATTGATGAATCTCTTCTTCGTTGGATTAGAAATTACCTTTCGGACCGATCAATACAAGTTGTATTGGACGGTTTCTCCGTCTCCGTTTTGTCTCCGACTCTCTTCCTTATTTTTATAAATGATCTTTTGTCTGAAACTTCTAATCCATTAAACTGTTTTGCTGACGATAGTACCCTCAGCTTCTCATATTCGTTTACAGATTCTCATCCATGTCCTTCGGATGTGAAACTTGGACGGCAGCGTATGATAAGCTCATAAGCTATTCTGATCCCGACAGCATTGTCCAATGGGGAATCAAAAACCACGTAGAATTTTATGCTTCTAAAACTCAATGTTGTCTCCTGTCATTAAAGCGAAACCCACCCCCAATGCCGCTATCCATGGGCGGCACTTGCATCGAGAAAACCGAACAGCTCTCAGTTCCCGGTATGTGTGTCACAGACCACATATTTGATGTCGCCAAAAACGCTGTTAAGTGTTTAGGTTTTCTCCGTAGATGCAAGAAGTTTTTTTCCCCTTCTGATCTGGCTGTGTTCTACAAAGCCTTTATTCGTCCAAAACTTGAGAACAATTCTCATGTTTGGGCAGGAGCTCCAAAAACTCACTTGAGTTTGTTGGACAGAATTCAAAAGAGAGCTTTAAAAATGATAGGCGAAAGATCTATAACAGAAACAATTACATCTCTCGAACACCACCGTAATTTTTCGTTTCTTTCTCTATTTTATCGCTATTATTATAATCAGTGTTCAAGTGAAATAGCCAGTTGCATTCCTCCCCTTAAAAAATTCAACCGTAATACTCGCGCTTCTAGGAATGCCCATCAGTTCACCCTCGAGCCCAACTTCGGACCGGACGTACTGTAATGTACAGAGATTCTTTCTTCAGTCGCACCACACAAATGTGGAATGTTTTACCTGACTCGACTTTCCCCTCCCATTTCGATGTGCAAACGTTCAAAACCAATGTGCATCGGTATCTCCTTCTTAATCCTCTCCTCTCGCTCATGCTGTGTTAAAAACATTTTAAGGGTAGCCATAACCCCTTTTGCGCGCGTGGAATATAAAAAAAAAACCGTTCTCGAGACATGCACTAAAAAGAGGATGATCCCTGATTTCTATGTTCCACAAAATTATTCGGGATTTTCCGACTATTTATTTAATATATTTTATTTAATTTTTTATAAATGTAAATTAATTAGAAATTGAATGATTATGGTGAGGAATTTCCTAAAATTAATTATGTAATAATAAATTTTTGAAAAATAATAAATTTAATATTAACCTATCTCCTTTCTTGAGCCAATACGAATTCATCAAGCCCAAAATCATGAAAATCGAACGATCCATTCTCGATTTATACCGTGCACACACGGACGACATTTCTCTTTTATTTGTATGTATGTACATACAGGGTGTCCCGTAAAGGATGGTCCAAACTGAATATGGTGATAGGCCAGGTCATGACCTTTCAGAATTTGGTAACTTGTTTATCCCGAACCATAACGGTTTTCGAGTAAGGGCTGTTTTTCTGAAATTTTCCCGAACCCCTACTTTGCTCACCCCGTCCATAACTGATTTTTTATTTTTAAACTAAAACATTGACCAATAATAAGACTTTTTTGCGCATTCAAATAATTTTGATTTTATACACCATTTTTATAAAATTACTAGATAAAGTCATATCAAAATTATTTTTTTACTTCAATCTTTGAAAGAAAGAGCGCCCTGAAAAAAAATCGTATGACTCAATACTGGTTCTTACTTTTAAAAAAATTGCCCTTAGACTTTCTAAAAAGGTATAAATCTTACCAATGCAGACTCTAAATCAGAAGTTACAACCATTTAAACTCAATCAGACGTGGTTTTAAGAAAAATTTAAATAAATTCCTTTTTTTGTTTTTTTTTTTATTGTTGTGTTGTTTATTTCATGATTTTATTTTGTATTTTTTTGTTTTTGGTTTTTCTAGGTGTTTGTTTTATTTTTGTTTTTTTTTTTTTTATTTTTTTACTGTCCACACTTTAACCCTTATTTTCTTACTTCGTTATAATACTAGCGACATCTAATATCAATTTCAATAAATAATTCCACCCTCAAACCAACTTAATTTTACTAGCAATGGCGGTCTTTAACTTTGCGACGCCACGCTTCGCCAATCCTTGTACTAGTGTTTCATTTATCAATAGTAATGGCGCTTATTCAAAGTGAGATAATTTACTTTTATTTTTGGTTTTTCTAAAACGTTTTTGATTGAAAGAAAAAATAATTTAAAATGTCTTACACGCCACGGGAATATGCTTCAATGCATTACATTTATGGAAAATGTTGAGGAAACGCCAGAGCAGCAGCCAGAACTATGCTGAGAGGTACCCAAATGCTTCCGATCGTGACCATCACCTTTTCATACGGGTTCACTTGGCTTATTTGGAGGGCAGAACACCATTGAGAAGTCTAGTACAAGAAAGAAGTCAACGACATCATGATGAGGTAGTTTTGCGTGCTGTCGAGAATGACCCTTCTACATCTGTTAGAGTCATCGAAAGGGTAAAAGGGGTCTCAAAAACAACCATCCAAAGAGTTCTGAAAAGGAATAACCTTCATCCCTTTCATTTGCAAAGTGTTCAAACACGATTCGATAAGATATTGTGGACCGACGAGTCATCTTGCAAAAAAGATGGATTTGTCAACTTAAATAACCTCCATAGTTGGCAATTGGAAAATCGGCATGTGGTGCGAAAAGGAAATTCCCAATACCAATTCAAAATAAATTTGTGGACTGGGATTTTGAATGGTGAAATTTATTTAGATTTTCTGCAAAACTCCAGCAACGTATTCAGGTTTCTGCTGCAGAAATAAGCAATTCACCAAGCACAAGAAATTTAAAAGACAGTTTCTTAAACGCTGTCGAGCTTGCATACGGGCATGAGGGAGACATTTTGAACAATTTTTATAAATGAATAAAAGAAAATTCTTAAATAAACAATAAAAACAAAAAAAGGAATTTATTTTTATTTTTCTTAAAACCACGACTGATAGAGTTTAAATGGGTAGTTAAATTATCGGTTCAAAAAATCAAATTATTATTTTGTTATTTATAAAGTTTCAATAAATTGTGATCCCTGAAGAAGTTGAGAAATTTCAACGAAACTAAAAAATATGGAATTCTTTTATTTTAATTTGCATACATAACACAACGATCAAAAAAGCCCAAATTTAAACAACATTGAAAAATATTTTATTCAGTTAAATTAGTCAAACTATTAGCCAAGGTTTTAGTGTAAAAACTGTAAAAAACAAACAAATTATGGAAAGGATGAGCAATAACTGGTTCAAAGTAAAGTTATTTTTCAAATTTTGAAAAATAGCCGTTACTCGAAAACCGCTATGATTCCGTATGAACAAGTTACCAAATTCTGAAAGGTTTGGACCATTGTTAATGGGACACCCAGTATGTATATTTACATAGGTTTATGTAATTAAAACCAGTTTTATTTGTATTATGTAATACAAATGATATAGAGACCAATTTTTGTTATCTTTCTTGGTGAAAATAAAACCGGATAGAGATGTTAGTTTAAAATTAGCTATTAGTAGTAAAAAGTTTGTTTAGGTATAGTTTAACTTAGAGCGCCCGCTTGGGGCCAGTAAGTTAGTTGTAAGTTATTGATACGTAGGCTATTTTTTATGAATTTTTGTAAAAATGAATTTAAAAATGAAAAAAAAAGGTTTTATTATGAAATGTTTGGATTCTAATATTTACTAAATAAACTTTAACTGGCCGGGAACTAAGTAGCTCAAATTGGACCGGCTACGGAGTGTCTATGGTCGTGTACTGGTGAAAAAGTACTTTTATTAGAAAAGTAATTTAAGTTTTGATTGCAATACAAGAATTACCTACTTTGTTTTATGATTAAAATTCTATAAAAGATTGCAATAAAAATGCATATACATATGTAGTTCAATTATTATTATTAAGCGTGATCCACATCTTAGTCGTGTGTTGTGGAGTCGTATGTCGCTATAGCGATGTATTTCATATGCGTAGAACCATATTTGTCTCGTGTGTTGTGTTGCAGTGTGGCGCATAAAATATATGGAATGACAGCGACACACGACTCCACAACACAACACATGACACAGATGTGAATCAGGCTTTACATATTATTATTAAAAATATTCTGAGATTCTATACCTACTGACAGACGAATTTTTGTATGAAATCTTAAACTGTTCTCTTCGTCGGCATTCGAAATTTTAACTTTTAAAAATATTAAGAATATTATTAATTTTTTTTTATTCTTATCGAAATTTTGAAGAAATTAAATTCTTCGTGGTCACAAGATGGGTATTGTTTTTTGCTCTTTTTTTTTTTTATTTTACCGGTGCAATGTTGTTGGTGAACTTTCAATTTGACCGGGTCGATGGTCATTTGGTGGTTGTTGTGTTGTATTTGTATATTGATACAAGGCTTACAACGTCAGATGTGTCATTTTTTTGCTTTCATTGGTTTAAGCTTGCGCTCAAGCGGATCCCATGTTGTGATAGTTTGAATTTGAAGCTAGATGCTGGAGTCTCTATTGAATTTTTTTTTTTTAATTTAACTGCTTCTCTTACTATCTTTGGCATGTTATATCTTTCTGTAGCAAGAAGATTTGGCTCGATCAAAACGAATAAAAATGATTTTCGTTGTAAGTTATGTATAGATGCTTAAAAATAACTGTTTTTTTTTTTTGACGGAATTGTTTTAGATAGCTTTTATATGCTTATACGTGTTTTCATTTATCTTTTTGTTTCACCAAGTACTGTTTCAAGAGAGTACTTTTACTCCAGTATTTGGAATGTAATTTTTCTTTCGGTATTCTAAGAAGGTGAAAAAACTTGGTTGGATATTTAAAAACTGTTTTTATACCCACTCAAATTGAAAGTGCACCAAGAACATTGCACCGATATAATTTTAGGAGAAAGAGTTACAAACAACACCCATCAAGGGTCAGTCTTTTATCCGTGACTACGAAGAATAAAATCGCTTTGAAAAGTCGGAAAGAAATTAATAATATTTCTTATACCTATTTGACGAGCTCCAAAGTAACAAACTGTTTCTAAATGATCTTGTTGGGTCGAACTTGATATGTATATTATATGGGTTTAATTGGATGTAATTAATAATAGGTATTGCTCTTTTGTTTGTTTTTTTCATCTATCAGTGTTCATAAAACAAAATACAAACTGGTTTAATAAATAAGGGGCAAACTACCGTTTCAATTAGGTAAATTCGGTTGTAAACGACAACACCTGAGGAGAAAAACCGTATGCATCGACTTCAAAGAACACCGGTTCAATTAATTAGATACCTAGTTTGCGTTTTACTTCGCATAGAAATAAATATTATTCGCTGTAATCGTGTAACAAGAGCGCAAAAGCGCATACCTTTTAGAATATAAACTAAATACAATATACATAAACTAATAGTCCAATGCAATTATAAAATTTTATTTCGGGGACCCAGCAGTTTGTACCACCCCAATTTTTTTTTTATTCGACATAAGAGTTGATCGATGATTAATTTCAGTTTTAGCATTCGCAACATTTACCGTTTTGCCGTCATCTTGGATTTTACTTTATACTTAATACATAGGTATCTCGGTTCATATTAGTCCTACAAAAAAATTATAGGTAAGACATAAAATGCGTAAAATAAAATTAATTTGTTTTAATTTGTTGAACCATTTTTGGTCGGGGCCACGAAAAGGAGCTTTTAGTGGAGAATCACCCACATACATAATATATTTTTCTTTTTTGTTTTGTTTAAAAAAATAGGCACAATAGCACTGTAAAAATTAAAAAATAACTTAAATTATATTTTATAAACAACTGATGAAAATTGTAATCTTGCTTTTATGATTTTTTATTCAACTGAATTTACAGCGAAACTTAGTAGCTCTTTAATAAACTCTTATTTAAATTACACTATATTATAAGATATTATTTCTTGCTGTGTAAGTTTTCAAAATTAAATAAATACTAAATACTAAAATACTAAATAAATAAAATACTTATTTGAAGAATATACCTATCTCGGTTCATATAAGTCCTACAAAAAAGTTATATTTAAGACATAAAATGCGTAGCATAAAATTTCATATTTTTGTATGTAAACATTTTTTCGTTATTGTTAATATTTAAAAAGTTACAAGCCAACAAAAAAAAATAAGTATTTTCCTAAATTTAATTTATCACAACAGTTTTCTGTATTTCAATAAATAAAAAAGATATTAAAAACAAATGTTTTATACGAGAACAATTTTTTTTTTATCTGAGACCTTGGCTGAAACTCTGGTTTTGGGCTGGCTATAGTTAGATTTTCACTTTGCTAAAACCGTTTTTAAAATTTATATTTTATTTTGTGGTGTTTCTTACGCAAAACGGCTTTTCTAATAAATTGGACCCAGCAATTAATTTTTCCTGAGTACCGAATATTGGAAATTTGTTCAAGGCTCCATACGCAAATTAATTTCTCAGGCAAATATATCATTTTGTTTTGGAGTATATTTGCACAATTAAGAAAGAGTTCAAGTTGAGATTCAGTGAAAGTTTAAATAAGTGAATAGTGACAAAAATGAACACACATGTTTCATATGCTGTGAACCGTTAGAATTTGACAAGATTTTTAATGTTAAAAAAAGGCATACAAACTCTTATATCAGCCAGCATTAGGTAAGGGCTGAAACAGCATGTGGAAATGCTACGAAATAAAAGTAGCATAGAAAAAGAAATTTATGTGGCATGCTGGAAAAAATATGGTGACTTACATCGAGTTTCGGCTTTATCGGGAAGTGCGACTGACAGACCCACGTTGTCACCAGAACCATCGCCATCGTTGGAATTGGAAGAGCTATTGGATTATAATTCTGGATTCGACTATGAATACTTGTGCTTCATATGCGGGGAATCAGCAGAAAATGAGTCGCGGGAGAAAGTTGATCTTGTAAGAAAGCTTCACTGAACTTTTTTTTTTAAATGTGCAAAATACAACAGACTCCAAAACAAATGATGAGAAATTAATTTGCGTAAAGTTGCTGGGCCCAATTAAAAAAGCCGTTTTGCATAAGAAAATCGACAACTAAAATTTGAATCTTAAAAACGGTTTAAGCAAAGAGAAAATCTAACTATAGCGAGCCCAAATCAAGATTTTCAGCCAAGATCTTAGATTTAAATAAAAATAGTTCTGGTACATATAAAACAATTTTTTTTTTTAAATTGAAATAGAGGAAAAAGTTGTATAAGAACATTGTTCGAAATTTTTTGCCCAACAAACTTGTCGCTGAAAGTTTTAATAATTGTTGATTAAAAATGGCATAAATTTAGAAAAATACTTAATTTTTGTTGTTGTTGGCATGTAACTTTTTAAATATTAACAATAACGAAAAAATGTTTAACATAAAAAATATGAATTTTTTTTTTATATGAACCGAGATATTTAATAAAATCCAAGATGGCGGCAAAACACTAAATGTTGCGGATTCAAAAACTGATATTTATCATCTTCGATCAACTCTCTATTGTTTAAAAATATTCAAATGTTAAAATGGCATCACTGGTTTTTCGAGAAGACGAACGAACAAGAAAGAAGAGAGAAAAATAACGACAGCTGCTGTATCTTTATATAAAAGACTTTTTGTAACAGTTATGAGATAGAAGTTAAACTAAAATTGTTGAGTTTTCATTTTAACGTTGAACAAATTCAGAATAAAAAAAAAGGGTGTAACTTCAAAAATTATTTTTGTAATTATTGATTGACAAAAAGATTTTTAACATTTCTCAAAAATTTTACGAACTTAAATAATGTCTACAACGGCAAGCACAGTGATGGAAAAATGCCCCATTTATTATAAAGCTTACACAGCCGACAAGATGGTGGAATGCACAAAGGGAACTTAATGGATCCACTACGAGTGTGCTGAACTGGGCGATGAAGTAGCGAGCATCGTTGATTGGGAATGCACCCTATACAAATCCAGAACAGCATCGGTTTCATCAGCAAAGTCACGATCCAACAGGAGTAAGCTAAAGTTGCAACTCTTGGATTAGGAGGAATTGCTCCTCAAACAGCAACAAGAACTGCTGGCAAAACGACGGGCTCTTTTGGACGAAATGTCAGACGACGATATTGACCAGGCTGTTCGACAGGAAGAACCGTGTAGTAAGCCAAATATCCCTGTCAAAAAGAGTCCCGTCAATTTGCTGGCTGCTGCTAAAACAGAAGATTCATCCTGTACAATAACTTCCCAACAAGTGTCCGCGAGACATGTAGTAACTAAAGAGCTACCAACATTCACTGGTAGACCAGGCGAATGGCCAGTATTTATTAGTGCGTTTCAACAAACTACAGAAATGTGTGGCTTTACCAGAAATGAAAATTTAATGCGCTTGCAACGCTGCTTGCGAGGTAAGGCTCGAGATGTCGACGAGGCATTGTTGACGTTACCAGAATGTGTCCCTGAAATCGTCGAAACTATCAGACAATATTTTGGAAGGCCGGAGATCATCATGAAGCATTATATGGACAAAGTTCATAAAATGCCATCACCGAAAATTGAGCGCATCGAATCTGTAATTGAGTTTGCTGTCACCGTCAGAAACTTATGTGCAACCATGGAGCAGTCACAGCTCCAAAATTACATGCGAAATCCAAATATGATGACAGAACTGGTAGACAAATTGCCAGCCATCTTGCAATTGAATTGGGCTACGCACAAACGAAACGAACTAGAAGCAGACAACATTTGTGTGCTTGGGGATTGACTAAAGATTTAGCTCCCGACATTTGTGATGCGAAGCCATCCATGTCCTGGTTCACTGTAAGAGAGCCACAAAACAAAACAAAAAATAAAAAGGAAGAGCTTTATATTCACAACGATAACGTATCAAAGAAGGCAAACAAAAATGTGCCACAGAATATACAACGAAAATGTCCAGTTTGCCAAGACGACTGTTAGTCTGTAGTTTTTTGCAAGCAATTCCTCGAAATTGACGTTGACAACAGATGGGATTTGGTTAAAAAGACAAACTTAGGTAGACTATGCTTGAAAAGGCATCCGTTTAGGTGTTGGTCACAAATTGCCTGCACTGCTCTGAATTGTAATAAGAAACATCATCCTCTTTTACACAATCCCAACTGGCAACCAAGCACTAACGAAAACAACAATAAAAATGAAAATGAATCCCACATGATTGATTCCGAATTAGCTCCAATACAATTTAGAATTATAGCAGTATTCTTGTCTCATAATGGAATTCAGATACAGACATTCGCTTTCCTGGACGAAGGATCTTCGAGTACTCTTTTGAATGACAGTATCGCAAACCAACTAGGCCTTCAAGGTGAAAATCTGCCATTATGTTTGAAGTGGAGTGGGACCATGTCAAGACAGGAACCATGTTCTAGAGTGGTCACTGTTAATATATCTGGCATTGAAAATGTATACTATGACTAATGTGCGAACGGTCCGAACACTAGAACTACCAAGGCAATCTTTGAATTACGAAGGTTTGGTTAACAGATATTCTCACTTAAAAAATTTGTCTGTAAAGTCGTACGTCGATGCAAGTCCTGGTATCTTAATTGGCCTACGAAACTGGCATGTTGCTGTTTCAACAAAAATTCTGGAAGCAGATGAGAACGATCCAATTGCGGCGAAATGTCGTCTTGGTTGGACTGTTTTTTCATTGGTTGGTAAACCCGAAAATCATCATCCAAAAATTTTGGATCGAATTTTCAAATGAGTGAGTGTCAGGAAGCGACTGATATGAAGCTGCATGAATTGGTGAAAGAATCTATTTCTGTAGACAGCTTGGGAGTTGTCGAACCAAGAGATTTCGAGGGCACTCAAAAACAACTTCGCGCGAAGAGTATATTGAACCGAACCACAAACCAGGTTCAATTCAAAATCAAAATCGATATAAAACGGGTCTTTTGTGGAAATACGAGAAATTCAAATTGCCAGATAGCCGTCCAATGGCAATGCAACGGATGAAATGTCTGGAGAGACGTCTCGATGGATATCCTGATCTGAAAGACAACGTGCATCGACAGATTGAAGACTATAAGGCGAAGGGTTACATCCGAAAGCTGTTACAAGAAGAATTAAACAACATCACGACAGGGTCTGGTATCTACCGATTTTCCCGGTGCGAAATCCAAACAAACCGGAGAAAGTTCGACTGGTGTGGGATGCGGCGGCGAAAGTGGAAGGAGTTTCTTTAAATACGCTATTGATGAAGGGAGTTGACTGGAACGCGTCGCTTCTGGGTGTTCTAATACGAAGCCGACAAAATAAGGTATGTATCTTTGGTGATATTAAAGAAATGTTCCACCAGATACAAATCCCTGCAAAAGATCAATAAGTACTAAGATTTCTTTGGAGAAGTAATACTAACGAAGAACCGGACACATACGTAATGCAAGTAATGACTTTCGTCGCGACTTGCTCTCCCAGCTGCGCACAATATATAAAAAACTGCAATGCTCTTCAGTAAAAAGACGAGTTTCCAAAGGCTGTGAAAAGTATATTAGAAAGTCATTACGTAGACGATTTCTTGGAAAGTGTCGACACCGAAATTGAAGTAATTCAGCTGGCAAGAGACGTCACAACCGTACATGCTAAAGCCGGTTTCGAAATCAGAAACTGGAAATCTAATTCTTCAACTGTCATGATTTGAACCCGAGTGTTATTCCTGTGTTAGAAAAGGTTCTCGGCTGGTGGTCTCAGCAAAGCGACGAATATACATTCTCTTTACGATTCAACAAAGGAAACCAACAAGTGCTGAAAGGTGAACGTCGACCAACAAAAAGAGACATACTACGAATCCTTATGTCCATTTATGATCCGCTTGGTTTGATAGCTCATTTTTTGGTTTATCTCAAATCTGGTTATCTGGTGGTCTCAGCAATGCGACGAATATACATTCTCTTTACGATTCAACAAAGGAAACCAACAAGTGCTGAAAGGTGAACGTCGACCAACAAAAAGAGACATACTACGAATCCTTGTGTCCATTTATGATCCGCTTGGTTTGATAGCTCATTTTTTGGTTTATCTCAAAATCTTATTGCAAAATATATGGCGTAGTCGTATTGATTGGGATGTTCCGGTGAATGATGACCACTTCCAAGCATGGAAAATATGGTTGAATGCTCTTCCTGAGGTTGAAAGATGTCGTATTCCAAGATGTTTATTGAAGAATATATCAAACTGGCTTGAAACAACTGTTCAGTTACACATCTTCATGGACGCCAGCGAACAAGCATGCGCAACGGTAGTATACATCAGAATTAGCTCAGAAAATCACATCGAATTTTCGCTATAAGGAGCGAAAACAAAGGTCGCGCCGATCAAGCTTCGCTCGATTCCAAGGTTGGAACTAGACGCTGAAGTCATGGGATGCAGATTTGCCAAAAAACTAACTGAAGAAATGTCTATAAAATTTAACAAAATATTTTTCTGGAGCGATTCGAAGACGGTCCTAAGTTGGATAAATGGAAATCCTTATCGCTACAACAAGTTCGTTGCGTTTAGAGTAGCCGAGGTGCAAGACAATGACCAAGGTGGAAGTTGGCGATATATTCAGTCGATATACAATGTTGCTGACGGCGCCACTAAGTGGAAAAAGCCACCAACGATGGACTATTCCGAGCGATGGTTTCAAGGTCCAAGTTTTTTGATAACCGAAAAAGTTAATTGGCCGAGGTACATAATCCCAACAGCAGAAACTGTTGGAGAATTAGTGTGCATCCATCAAGCACTTCAACCGTGGATCGATTATAAGCCGTTTTTCCAACTCGGAAAGACTCTTAAGAACGTCTATCGATATTTAAATATTAAACTTAAATTACGGCCGGACATACCTATTACTGGAATTTTATCTTGCGAAGAATTGCAAAAAGCTGAAACTATACTATTCCGGATTGCTCAGAAGGACGTTTATCTTGAAGAATTTTCTACACTCAAGAAACAGAATCATAATCTTACTAAATTGCCAATTCGAGTTCCTACTTCAAGTTCAATAAAAAGACTCTCACCATACCTAGACGATGAACAACAGCTACTTCCAGTCAAGGGAAGATTGGATGCTGCCACATGTATCGACATCAACACAAAGAGACCAATCATACTACCAAGGAATCATTTGATTACCAAGCTTTTAGTTCAACGAGTTCCCGAAGACTTTCAACACGCCAAAACGAAAGTGTAGTCAACCAGTTAAATCAAAGGTACGTAATCCCTAAATTAAGACAGAAATTAAAGTTTGTTATCAAAGAATGTCAATGGTGTAAGATAAATAAAGCGAAACCCAGTACACCTGAAATGGCACCGCTCCCACGCGCAAGATTATCACCTTATTGTAATCCGTTCACGTTTACTGGGGTTGATTACTTTGGGCCTCTCGTGGTAGTAGTAGGACGACGGCAAGAAAAGAAGTGGGGTGTATTGTTTACCTGCCTCACTACTAGAGCCGTACAAATCGAAGTAGCCTACAAGCTAGATTCAGATACCTTCACATTATGCTTCCAAGATTTCATACAAAGAAGAGGATCGCCACAAGAAATTTATTGTGATCGAGGAACCAATTAGGTCGGAGCTGAGAAGATGCTACGACGCGAACTTGAGGCAATAGACCCAAATATCTTAACGCAACGATTCATCAGTCCGACAACTAAATGGGTCTTCAACCCACCAGCATCGCCCCACATGGGAGGAGCGTGGGAACGCCTGGTCCGCTCTTTCAAGAAAGCGTTATATCATTCATTGCCAACAAAAACGCCAACCGACCAATTATTGAGAAGCTGTTTGGTAGCGGCCGAAAGTATGATCAACTCCAGGCCACTCACATACATGCCGTTGAACGATGAACTTGAGAAAGCTCTGACTCCCTACCATTTTTTGGGGCTGGCGTCTGGAGGAGCTCAACCAATCGCACAACTTAACGATAGCCCTAGAACACTGCGATATGCTTATCAATATAAAGAGCGCTTTGTAAACAAATGCTGGGATCGATTCATACAGGAGTATGCGCCTGAGTTGACTCTAAGGTCAAAATGGTATGATCCGGTGGAACCTCTGAAGATAGGGGACCTCGTCATTATCGTCGACAAAAACCTCCCTCGGAACAATTATCCAAAGGGAAGAGTGATTTCCGTTAAGACGTCTTCCGATGGACAAGTACGGAGTGCAACGATTCAGACCAGTAATGGAGTTTTTAAACGACCCACAGTAAAACTAGCGAAGCTGAAAATCAATGGTAGTAATGTTTCAACAACTTCCCAACCGGGAATTGTCAAACTGGGGGAACTGTTAAGAAATATTAAAATGTTAAAATGGCATCACTGGTTTTTGAAGAAGACGAACGAACAAGAAAGAAGAGAAAAATTACGACAGCTGCTGTATCTTTATATAAAAGATAAAAAGAAAAAAAGATATCACTTTTTGTAACAGTTATGAGATAGAAGTTGAACTAAAATGTTTGAGTTTTTATTTTAACTTTGAACAAATTCAGAATAAAAAAAAAGGAAATATAAAATAAAGTGTAACTTCAAAAATTAGTTTTGTATTTATTGATTGACCAAAACATTTTTAACACTCTATCGAATAAAAAAAAATTGGGGGTGGTACAAACTGCTGGGTCAGATTATAAATGCACTGGACTATAATATTTTTAAGTTTTTTTTTTTTATCCTATACAAAAATCACACCCAAGAATTATGATAAAGGTACCTACCTTAAGGGTGTCTTATAATTTTTTTTGTCAGATATTCAAAATGGGTATCGTGGATCTTGTAGAGGATACCCACACAAGTATTTCTACGTCACGGAAATTTTTAAAAATGGTACTTGCCGTTTTTTTATGTAAAAAACACGTTTTTTTCAAAGTCAACAAATGATCAAGAATTTCGTGTATCAAACGTGGTTTCACCGACGAAATCTTCGTTTGACTCTCTACGTATGCTAATAATAAAATAGCACAAGACCCCTAAAATTTCAAAATATGCCTTTTTTACTCGATAAATGGCTAAAAACACCCCGAAAATCGGTTGATTTTTAAGCTTTTCTCAATTTTAAAGACCTCCATGGGTTAAGGAACGAGCAAGTAAGACTCGTATCATAGGTAATTTCGGGTGCTGAACTCAAATCTATCACCCGTTTTTTACCTATTTTTGAGATTTTATAAAAATTCGAAATGCTTTTTTCCAAACAAAAGCACCGATTCATCAAAGTAGGTACTGCACTATGACTCTTGTTCATGTATGAATCGGTGGATTTTTTTGAAAAAAAAAAAACATTTCGAATTTTTACAGAATCTCAAAAATAGGTGAAAAAGTGGTTATAATCCATTTTCAGACTGTAATATCTTAAAAACATATTCCTATATTATGTACATGGGTGATTTTCTGTTAAAAGCTCATTTTTAGCACCACCCAAAATGTCCCCTGCCTAAATCTAAGAAAAAATTATGTAGATTCAAGTGATGTTATTAATTATGGAATAAATTAATGATTTAAAGTGCGGGCACTTGATTTTAGGCGTTTTTGAGAATTTGGTCTTGATACGGAAATGACGCCTTCCATACGGAAATGATAATATACCAGTACAAAAATTTAGCTTTTAAAATATTCCTTGTAAAAAGGGCCGTATGATTCAGGATGCATTTAAAAGACTATTATTATTTAATGATTACTGACTTAAATTGAGTTGGTTTACTAGTCAAGCTTTCATTTCAAAATTGAGTAATTGGGTAAAAAAAGAAAACTTGCCAAGTAAACCAACTCAATTGAAGTCAGTAATCATTAAATAATAGATGTCTCTAATAATTTTGAGGTTCTTCGATATTACTCTACTTAAAATATTTGATATTTTACATTAATAAACTCAGAACTTGGCGTACTTTTAGATCTCATTACTTTTTACGGCTGACTTGTTACTCAAAAGTTATTGTATTAGAAGAACTTGGCTACTTGTTTAACATTTATGTTTTTGTTGTGTTTCACTACTTTTTGCAAAGGTTCTTTTTATCAGGAAAAGTGGTGGAATAAACGCCCAATGAGAGCCTCATAAGTAAAGTAAGTTTTTAATTTATGCCTTTTCTATATACAACAAGTCCTACCCATCTGCCAATTTTATTAAGTTAGAAGTGCTCCATTGAAATCATAATAATAATTGATAAGAAGTGGGTAGATGAAACGCCCCTGCATGAAAAATTTTAAAATTTCAACTTTTTCTTTGTATACGCCTCAAAACGAACTGCTTTATACCAAATTTCATGTACCAAACAGAAGTACTCTCAATATATTTAATATTATTTCTGTGAAAATGGGTGGTTGCCACTCCCACTGAATGTTAAATCTCAAATTTTTAATTTTCCCTTTGCTTGCATGTCAAGTCCTATCGCTCTGCCAAATTTCATCATTCTACGACAACCAGAAGTGCTCCATATAATTGATATTAATTCTGCTAAAATTGGCGGATGCCACGCCCTCTGAATGTAAAATCAAATTTTTAAATTTTGCATTTGCTCACTTCTAGCCCTACCGTTCTACCAAATTTCATCATTCTTCGACAATCACAAGTGCTCCAAATAATTTATATAAATTTTATGGAAATGGGCGGGTACCACACCCCCTGAATGAAAAATCTAAAATGTTTCCTTTGTAAATACCACAGGGCCTACCGTTGTGCGAAATAACAAGATTCTACGATGTCGGGAAGTGCTCCATAATTTTGATGATCTGTCAGTGAGTCAGTTACGGTTTTTGCGATTTTTGCAGTCTTATATCTCAGGAACCCCTAGTGCTATAATAGAATTGAAATTTGGTGAGTTGCCTTAACCCGGTGAGCTAAGCAAATGCTGCGTGTTTGAAGTTTCTGACTTTATTGGTACTGAAGTTAGAGGGGGGTCGAAAATCGCCTGAGTTTGATCCTTCCTGTAAAAAGGGTGTAGTGCCATGATTTTTTAAAGAAAAAACACATCTAAAGTCATTTCCGTAACCATTTTCTCATCGCCGTAACCCAATAAAGGCGACGGAAATGACGAAAATCGATGATTTTTAACTTTTTAGACAAGAAAAATAGAAAGCATATTTTTTTTTTAAATTTTCTATAGCTAACTGCAACATAACTTTACAAGACTGATACAAAATATTATTTTTTACTATCACTTACGTAAAGTAAATGCACCTACGGAAATGACAAAATTGATGAAACACGTGAAAATTACTTAAAAATTACACACGAAACTGATGTCTCACCTATTTAATTGAAAATATTTCAAAGAAAGCATGAATGAGTTTCTTCACTTAGTCTAAATCCTATAAACTGACGGCCGTTAATTTGAACTTATAAGGATTTAAAAATTTTGTACGGAAATGATGCAAATATGTACATGGAGACACATGTTTGAAAGTTTGTAAGTTAATTGTTCCAAATAAATAAATTTAATTTTTAGGCAAGTTGTATTTAACTAAATATTCTTAATCCTGGAACTCAGTCAAATAAAATTGTATGCATTCAAAAACAAACAAAAAATCCATTTTTCTAGGCTAAAACAAGGAGGAGACACGCGACGGAAATGACATTTGGACCATAAAAACAATAATTTTTTTAATTACATATTTGCAAATATTTAAAATTTAGAAGTGGCCCAGTTAGAAACGTTACTTGCGCTGTTATTAATTTCAAAATAAATAATTTTTTTTATTTTGTTGAACCATTTTTGGTCGGGGCCACGAAAAGGAGCTTTTAGTGGAGAATCACCCACATACATAATATATTTTTTCTTTTTTGTTTTGTTTAAAAAAATAGGCACAATAGCACTGTAAAAATTAAAAAATAACTTAAATTATATTTTATAAACAACTGATGAAAATTGCAATCTTGCTTTTATGATTTTTTATTCAACTGAATTTACAGCGAAACTTAGTAGCTCTTTAATAAACTCTTATTTAAATTACACTATATTATAAGATATTATTTCTTGCTGTGTAAGTTTTCAAAATTAAATAAATACTAAATACTAAAATACTAAATAAATAAAATACTTATTTGAAGAATATACCTATCTCGGTTCATATAAGTCCTACAAAAAAGTTATATTTAAGACATAAAATGCGTAGCATAAAATTTCATATTTTTGTATGTAAACATTTTTTCGTTATTGTTAATATTTAAAAAGTTACAAGCCAACAAAAAAAAAATAAGTATTTTCCTAAATTTAATTTATCACAACAGTTTTCTGTATTTCAATAAATAAAAAAGATATTGAATATTTGTCTATTAAAAAAAAATGTTTTATACGAGAACAATTTTTTTTTATCTGAGACCTTGGCTGAAACTCTGGTTTTGGGCTGGCTATAGTTAGATTTTCACTTTGCTTAAACCGTTTTTAAAATTTATATTTTATTTTGTGGTGTTTCTTACGCAAAACGGCTTTTCTAATAAATTGGACCCAGCAATTAATTTTTCCTGAGTACCGAATATTGGAAATTTGTTCAAGGCTCCATACGCAAATTAATTTCTCAGGTAAATATATCATTTTGTTTTGGAGTATATTTGCACAATTAAGAAAGAGTTCAAGTTGAGATTCAGTGAAAGTTTAAATAAGTGAATAGTGACAAAAATGAACACACATGTTTCATATGCTGTGAACCGTTAGAATTTGACAAGATTTTTAATGTTAAAAAAAGGCATACAAACTCTTATATCAGCCAGCATTAGGTAAGGGCTGAAACAGCATGTGGAAATGCTACGAAATAAAAGTAGCATAGAAAAAGAAATTTATGTGGCATGCTGGAAAAAATATGGTGACTTACATCGAGTTTCGGCTTTATCGGCAAGTGCGACTGACAGACCCACGTTGTCACCAGAACCATCGCCATCGTTGGAATTGGAAGAGCTATTGGATTATAATTCTGGATTCGACTATGAATACTTGTGCTTCATATGCGGGGAATCAGCAGAAAATGAGTCGCGGGAGAAAGTTGATCTTGTAAAAAAATTTCACTGAACTTTTTTTTTAAATGTGCAAAATACAACAGACTCCAAAACAAATGATGAGAAATTAATTTGCGTATGGAGCCTTAAATAAATTTCCAATATTCGGTACTCGGGAAAAGTTGCTGGGCCCAATTAGAAAAGCCGTTTTGCATAAGAAAATCGGCAATCTAAAATTTGAATCTTAAAAACGGTTTAAGCAAAGAGAAAATCTAACTACAGCGAGCCCAAATCAAGATTTTCAGCCAAGATCTCAGATTTAAATAAAAATAGTTCTGGTACCTATAAAACATTATATTTTAATAGAAAAATATTCATAACTTTTTTATTTATTGAAATAGAGGAAAAAGTTGTATAAGAACATTGTTCGAAATTTTGAGCCCAACAAACTTGTAGTTGAAAGTTTTTAAAATTGTTGATTAAAAATGGCATAAATTTAGAAAAATACTTTACTTTTGTTGGCATGCAACTTTTTAAATATTAACAATAACGAAAAAATATGAAAATTTATTCTACGCATTTTATGTCTTATAATTTTTTTTTAGGACTTATATGAACCGAGATATTTAGTAAAATCCAAGATGCCGACAAAACGGTAAATGCTGCGGATGCAAAAACTGATATTTATCATCTTCGAAATTGGGGGTGGTACAAACTGCTGGGTCAGATTATAAATGCACTGGACTATAATATTTTTAAGTTTTCTTTTTAATCCTATACAAAAATCACACCCAACAAATATGATAAAGGTACCTACCTACCTATCTATAAGTTTCTTAAACATTTTAGGTACTTGCCTAACTAGTATACAGTCAATTGAAAAAGTTAAATCAGAAACGTAATTGTAACTTTGTATATTTTCATTGCTTAAATCAACAAGTACCTACATATTCCTACATACATAATATACCTATAGGTATTTTCTTTTTTGTTTTGTTTAAAAAAAATAGGCACTCTTATTTGAAGAATAAATCTAGGGAAAAAAATCGTAACTCTTTCAAGATTTTGGCGTATAGGAGAGGTGATTTTAGACATGTAGGTACCTACACAACATGTCTATTGGCAACTTTTTTCACCATTTCGATCAAGAAGAAAATTTATGTTAAACAGAAACGAAAAAAAAAACAATCTGGGTATACAGGTTCGTCACATCGCCTGCCGCTGCCGTGCGCATTATCAATGAAAAAAGGAGCAGTGCAACAGACCTTTCTTTCACAACCACGGTAGACACCACCCTTTGGACTACCCCTCCCAGCTGCTACTTTCAATCCCACTCCCACTAATACCGCCACCCTCGGAAGTTAATGCAAAATCCAACAAATATTTTTCCCTTCGACTTGATTACACCTCTTTCCGAAGAACATTACAAGTATTCTCCTTCCTAACTTAATCATGCATCCACCTAGACACCCTTATTCTTATAGGTATGTACGTGGAACCTGCACCCAAACAATGAAGGACATTTTTTTATCAATTACTTAAATTTTTAGTTTTTTTTTATAGACGTGCGATCAATTAATTAATAACGACCGAGTACAGTATCCGGGAAGTGAAAATTAAGGTAAATTTGATTATTTTTTTCTTCTTATTTTTATGTCAAGGCAGAACGTGGTGTAGGTGGTGCTGATCGGTACAGTTTTTTTTACGAATTTGACGTTTTGTATTTCATTATGAACAAGTACGAAAACAAGATTGCACTTAAATTGGATTTTTTTTTAATTTCTCAGAGGTACCTACACCGTATGCAAGTGCAATTAAACAATTTCGTCGATGAAAAAACCGAAAGATAGACACACATTTTTTATGAGGCTTCATGGAGACCAAGAAGTTTTTGTTAGAAAAGATTAATGGATGAATATTTAATAAAAGAAACTAGATACAACTGAATACAAAAATTTATAATTTTAAATAATATAACTCACTTTTTGTTTATATTTATTTTGTGAACAGAGAAAGAAGAAAAAATATAATCAAACACACGAAATCGAGGTACACACACCGCCGAGGAAAAAATTTCTAACTCTTTTTTTTACGTTTTTTTTTTTGTGAAAATTTCTTTACAAAGGAAAAAAGAAACCGAATTTTGGTTGGTTTTTTGGTTCGAATGTATGATGATGACCTTTAAGCACTCAATTCACTTTTTTTAAACTTTCGTGTAGTTGACTTTTCCTTTCACTGTTATGTTATCTATAAAGTTTTTCAATTAGGAAACATGTTAGTTAATATTTTCGTAAAAGTTTTACAAATTGAAAACATTTTTAGCAAAAACAATTGGAGACAAATTTTATAAAAGAACTGCCCGCCGCCCCATATGACGCCATTTGTAAAATTCTTAATTAGGAGGACTTCGGTGGGAAAAAATGTTTAAATGTAAGTTAGTGCGAGGGAGAAGGAATGTGGGAAAACACAAACACTAGCAAAGAATATTGCAAATTGCAACACCGTGTTCCTACTTTTCCATAGAAAAAGTCGAAAATGGTTGATTTTTGGTAGTATGTGTTGTGCGGTCGACAGTTGGTTGACAAGAAAGGTATTGCCCGATAATAATG
The DNA here is from genome assembly GCA_949320155.1 of Melangyna quadrimaculata. Lineage (NCBI taxonomy): Eukaryota > Metazoa > Arthropoda > Insecta > Diptera > Syrphidae > Melangyna > Melangyna quadrimaculata. The sequence goes on from OX439484.1 coordinate 138,123,170, forward strand.
AATTCAAGCAGTACTAATAAGGTTTGCGACTTTGCTGCAGTAAACTGTAAAATTCAAAGCTACACTACGAACAAAAAATGTGAAAAGTAAATTTTAAAGACAAATTCACAATGCGACGAGTAACCGCAACGAGAGCGTGACGTGATTCGCTGTCATTTTTTTCTAGTTATAAAATCGTTGTCCAATTCATAATGCGACGAGTTTCTTGAAAACGAGTTTTTTGACAGCGTTAAATTATTTATTGATTTTTTTCTTGCTGGACAGTGTGCGTTCAAAAAGGCTAGTACGCAGATCGCGCTAAATTTTAGCTCACGCTTTTCTCTCCAAACATCAGCTAAATTTCTAGCTAAATTTTGAGATAAGATTACTGTGGAGACTATGCCACAGAAAACAGCTGATCCTTATTTAGCTAGATACACTTGTATATAATAATGGTTGAATAACATTTTGATATCCGTTAAAAAGTGTTAAAAACAAATATAAAACAAAAATAAATGGCTACAGACAGACTGAAGAACATGCAGACAGAATTGCGAGATCCACTTTTTTTCGCATTCTCTCATCGTAATGTTTTTTGGCTGTCTTTTTCTGCGATGCAGTATTTTGCAAAGCGCATCACCAAAAGCAAGAGTCGATAGTCCCCAAGATAATAAACTGAACATTTATTCGTTATTGAGGGAAAATCTATATTATTTTATAAAACTTATTTATTTTTGTTTTTTTTTTTATTTATTTATTTGGTTTTGGTAATAGTTTTTCAAAGGTGGTTGTGTCGGTACTAATGGGACGTTTCCGCGTTCCTATCCTCTTTCCTCATTTCGATAAGGTCTGCCACAATCGCGCACATGCAGCTTTTACCGAAATTAAATAGTTTAATCACTAGCGGATCTATTCCCGCGCACATAAGCAACTTTTTTATCAACTTTTAAATTTTATAATGCCAAGAATCGAATTGAGTTTGCACTTACAAATATCGTTTTCGGTTGGAGGTTCGGAGTTACTCCTTTTTGACTCCGTTTACACCAAAATAATTCGATTGGCTGTTCCGAGTAATGTTTTCAGAGTATTTTTCTGCTCCGGAATAAATAAAGGAGTAGACCCGGAAAACACATATACATATGTACCTACATAAAAACTTTCATCGGATTATTTGTCAAATTAATTTTACTCGACTCAACGTGCAAAGTATACATAAATATCAGACAATCTACGCACACACACATAAATATTTCACAAATTAGTCTCTAAACAATAGAAAATAATTCGATTGGAATCAAAAAGGAGTAGCACTGTTCTGAAATCTAGAAAACGACATAAATCACCTTTTAAATATGATTTTATTCATAACTTTGCAAATATTTTTATACATATTTTTACACATGAAGCCTGGCATTCTAGCTTTAATTGAGTGCTTCGTTTTTAAATATCCGACAAATATAACTCAAGTTATAAGCCTCATAAAGTGGTCAAATCGGCTTTTTTCAAGGAAAAATGTAATGGACAATCAAATTGATGAGGTCTTTTTACACCATTTTAGTATGAAATTTGTTGCCTCTTCCCAATAATTTTTATACAGAATGTAGCCTGACATATCATCTTTATTTAAAGAACTTAATATTGAAGATCTAATCATTATAATCGAAGTTCTGAATGAAGCAATCTCGATTGAAAAATTATTTTTTAAAAACTGTGCTTTTTTAACTGTGCCTCCTCACTGAAGCTCGTTTGCGGCGATGAATATCTTACACACAAGCAGAGCAACTCATCTAGGGTGATCGTAGTTTGTGTCAAAACACAAAGGGGCATATTCATAGTCGCAGATAGACCCAGATTTAAATAAACTACAGTTTAAGACAATTTGTAGCGGATCGCCTAAAAGTGCAACGCGATATATGTCGGACGGTCACTGAACCTGAGACACCATCTAACGAAAATTCAACCATAAGCAACCAAAAGTCAGCCTGCTTATGCTGGATTTACATGTATCTTCGTCAGCAAAATGCAGAAAAGTAGAGCAGGACAGATGTATGCAAAGAATCCGAGCGTGTAAAAGAGAACCATCAAGAAGATGAACATGTTCGTCTTCATTTCTGCATTATGGCACTTTCCCATAATGCAGAAACGAAGTTCTTCTGCATTTTTATCTTTTTGTTCATTATATTTTATTTATACTTAAATTAAAAATTATTAAAAACAACAAATTTTATTTTGTATTTCTTAAAAAATTTTGTTTATTAAATTTAAATTTAAAAAACTATTATCACAACTTTTATATAGATATATTTGTTAATGCGACGCGTTTCGGAGTGTTGCTACTCCATCATCGGGCGAACTACTTTGATGTTATTATATAACTTAATTCAGCTCAAGCTTAAGCTCTTGTCTCAGGTTGTTTGTGTTGTTGTTTTAATTTTATTTTTGTGGATCTTTTGTGTTGTGCTGGTGGTGTATGGGTGATGTTTTTATTTTATCTATTGTTTTGTATATGTTTTATTACAGTTTCATAAAGTTTATTAGTTTTGAATGTCAGTTTATCGTTCAATAGTCTGTCTTGTTCAGTCTTGTATCCTTTGTAGATCTCGTACTCTTCAGTCGCGTCTAATATTTTTCCTTTTCTGCAGATGTGTAACGTTTTCATGTTTGTCTCAAAGTCTGTGTAATTGTGGTCGTTGTCTATTAAATGTTGGGCGTAAGCTTAGAAGAAGAAATAGAGGAAGAGGTATTTGTCACATATACAGTGAACGTGAGTGAAGCAATTTTTGAGAACCAGAAGTGTCAAATCGTTAGCGTGTGATTAGAAAAAACAAAGAAAAAAAATTGGTACAAGTTAAAACCCAAATTAATACAATAATAACTTTCAAAAAACAAATAATTTAAAGTGCATTAATTAGACATTGTGGTGATCTTCTTATAAATTAAAAAAAAAACATGAAGTGCATTGTTCAGGAGTGTGGAAATCAACAAAACAAGGTGGATAAAAGCTTTTCCTTTCACAGGTGAATTTTATTATATTTTTCTCAAAAAAAGTGCTGTAATGTTTTTGTCTTTAGATTGGTGAAGTATTAAACAATATATTTAGAATGGGTTACACTTTAAATTAAGTCAAGAATATTACAATTTAGTTGAAAATGTGCACATAATTTTTTTGTTAGAATTTAAGAACCAGAAATGTCAAACTGAAATTCTTGTTAACAGGGGTGCATAAGATTATATTGGAGGTTGAAAGACGCAACTATCTGTTAAGCGCCCTTTTTATGAGACAATTATTTTTTGTTATTAAATCGATTTTTTACGTTTTAAGTTAGTAATAAAATATCTATTTGTTCCGTCGCCAACTTATTAGTTCATTTTTCGTTAATTTGTCTGTTCAGTAAGGTGTCTATCAGTTCATGTTTGGTTCATGGTTCATGTTTAAAGTTTAATCCATTATAAATAATAGGGGTATTCACGATCCGATGCAACTGATCTAGTATCATTGCAAAAGTGTAAAATTCAAAAATCTCTCGCTCTATAACAACAACACTGCCTTAAACCTTGCAACAGTTTTGCATTTTTGCTATACTCTAACCCCATTGCAGCATGGAGTGTAAAATTTGCCTGGTGTCGTTGTCAGTTTGGAAGAAAATTTTTCAATTTTACACTTTTGCAATGATTCTAGACCAGTTGCATCGGATCGTGAATACCTCTAATATGTTCTTCGATAGTTAATTAATCTACATAAATACAAACAGTTAACAGCACTTGCTTTGAGAAAAATATAATAAAACTCACTTGTGAGAGGAAATGCTATTACCACACTTACTGTTTTTTTGTTGATTTCTAAATAACTACAATGTCTATTTTATTCACTTGAAAAGGTTTGCCTTTTCAAAGTTTTTTTTTTTGTATATATTAATTTGTAACACTTTTTTATTGTCCTTTTTTAAAATCACACTAGCGATTTGACATTTCAGATTGACAAATTGCTTCACGCACGTACTCTTTCTTTTTTTTAGAACATTCCACTAAAACAACTTCGGAAAGTAACAAAAATGACTATTCTGATGGCGCCCTAGTGAGTTGCCTTCAAAGAGCACTCCGTCCCTGCTGTAATGCATTTGTGTTTGTAAGACCTCACACCATTTTAAAAACTGCTTCACTTTTTTCCAATAAGGGCAGTTCCTCTATTTCTTCTTCTAAGGGCGTAAGTGGATCTGGTGTTGGGTTTTGATTTGTGTTCTTTAAATCTGTCACTGAAAGTTCTACCAGTTTGGCCTATGTAGAACATGTTACAATCATTACATTTCAATTTGTAGACTCCAGAGCATGATTTTATATTGTTTTTAGATTTTTGTTTTAATATATATTATTTATGTTATTGTTTGTTTTAAATGAAACATGTATATTTAATTTGTTGAATTTATATTGGAGGGTTTGGGAAATTATGTTGGTGTTATTTACTGATGTGTATTTTTTATTATCTACTGTTGGTGTATTTATATTGTTTTTGTTGTTGTTTATTTTCTTTTTCTTTTTTGTGAGTAATTTGTCAATTATTGTTGTGTTATAGCCATTTGAATATGCAATATATTTAATGGTACTGAGTTCATTTTCATAGTCTTTTTTATTCATTGGAATTTTGATTAATCTGTCAATAAAAGCATTAAATGCTGCCATTTTTTGGGGGTTTGGGTGGTGGAAATCTTTATGTATAGTGATATCAGTTGTTGTTTCTTTTCTGTATATTTTAAATTGGAGTTTATTGTTGTTGTTTTTGACGATGGTGAGGACTAAGAAGTTTATTGAGTTATTGTTTTCGATTTCTGTTGTTACTTTTAATTTTGTGTTTATGTTGTTGATATATTTTGAGAGTATGCAGATTTGTCTTTGAGTACCGTCAAATATTATGACAGTATCATCAACATATCTCGAATATGTAATTATTTTTTTGTTTTTGTGGATTATTTGTTGATAATATTATTTATTTTCAAAATGGTTCAGATATATGTCTGCAAGTAGTCCGCTTAGAGGTGATCCCATAGCTAGACCTTCTGTTTGGGTGTAAAATTTATTGTTGAATGTGAAATAATTTTTCAATGACATATTTAAAGAACACAAACCAAAACCCAACACCAGATCCACTTACGCCCAACATTTAATAGACAACGACCACAATTACACAGACTTTGAGACAAACATGAAAACGTTACACATCTGCAGAAAAGGAAAAATATTAGACGCGACTGAAGAGTACGAGATCTACAAAGCATACAAGACTGAACAAGACAGACTATTGAACGATAAACTGACATTCAAAACTAATACACTTTATGAAACTGTAATAAAACATATACAAAACAATAGATAAAATAAAAACATCACCCATACACCACCAGCACAACACAAAAGATCCACAAAAATAAAATAAAAACAACAACTAAAACAACCTGAGACAAGAGCTTAAGCTTGAGCTGAATTAAGTTATATAATAACATCAAAGTAGTTCGCCCGATGATGGAGTAGCAACACTCCGAAACGCGTCGCATTAACAAATATATCTATATAAAAGTTGTGATAATAGTTTTTTAAATTTAAATTTAATAAAAAAAAAAAAATTTTAAGAAATACAAAATAAAATTTGTTGTTTTTAATAATTTTTAATTTAAGTATAAATAAAATATAATAATTAAAACACAACTTGGAGACGAAAACCCAACAAAATGTATACATTTTGTATTTGGCATCCCCTTTTTTGTGCAGATACATGTAAATTTCTATTTACTGTGGTGCAATTGTCAGCAACCGCAATTATAATCGCGGCTCACGTGTGAACAGCCCGCACGGAATTTCGTATCCTGTATGCAAAATTAGCATCTGGCAATACCTTCCCTGCAAACCAAAACTCAGTAGTTTTGCCTTGACCCTTCAAGCAAAATCACGGACCCAAATTTCTCGGTTCACTTGGGACTCCAAAAAAAATGAGTGTCTCACACACAATAACAAATTTTCTGTGTACGCATGTAAAAAGAACGAGAATCGAGAGTATTTTTTTCAAGCATCGAGAAATAGAGAGAGTATAGTCGAAGTATACAATCATTTTGCCTTAATTTCCACCACTTTTTTTTTAGTTCAGTTTTGTAGGTAGCGTGGCGAAGACGGTTGCTTTTTTATCTCTTTTTTCTTGTTAACACTTTTAAACATTTCCAATCAGAAATGCAAGTTTCTATTTATTAAATGTAAATTTATATTTGTGGAAATATGTCATGTTTATTAGTGCGAAATAGTATTTAGAAAACCTTTTATGAATGATAAATAAAAAAAAAAATTGAAATGAAAAAATTCAGTTTGTTTTATTTTTGTAGGCAATGGAGAAACTGGACTAGATGGGAAGTTTTTTTTAATGCTTTTGGGTTGGGTATGCCTCAATTCATTCATTTTTTTTGGAACCGTTCTAGATTCCATTTGGTTTCGGTTCTCCGAGTATGGTGAATTCAAAAACTCTCTCTCTCACAATACATTCACATAATGGCTCCGTGGTGATTCTAATTTCCATACTAATTTGAGCCACAAAGCGCAGTTTTTCGATCCGTATTTGGATCCGAATGCGAAGTCGTCCATACGTTGTTTGATACTTTTGCGGACCGAAAACGAGCTCGCTTGCTTGAAGGGGAAACACAACCCCAAACAAAACGCATTCTATAAATGTGTGTGTTTCTTTAATTACCAAAAACTCTCCCCTTAAAAAAAGGACTTTTGTTTCTTCTAAAAAAAAAAATAAATCTCTTTTATCGTAAAAGGGAAGATAGAGTGCGATGTATACGATGCACAAAGTTTTGTCTCATTTCGTATGTGCACACCATGACAAACAAAAATAGTTATTTTATCGGCGAGCGCGAGTTATAAATGGCAAGAAATTATATTTAATTATTGTAATTAAATTTAAATAAAAAATACAAATGTTTTTATTAGTGTTTTATACTTTATTGTTATTACTGCATTTCAGATTCATCAGGGTCAATGAAACCATTTTTGTCGTGTATTTTGAGATTGTTATACAGAAAATTGTTCAATTATTGGTCGGCTCTAAAGTCTGAACTATTTTTTTGACTAAACTTGCAATAAACTGGTGAATTTGTCCTTTATGAAACTAATAAAAAGGCTCAGTTTCAGAAGAAACAAACTACTGTTACGTACAAGTTTCACCAGTTATATCTGTACTTCTAGATTCAGAAATTGTAGTAGTACGGATATAACCGGTGAAATGTATACGCATAAGAAGTACTTTTCGCACCCCCAGAATGAAAGTGACCTAACTCAAAATTCCTGTAAATTCAGATTTCGCAATAAACTGACCTCAAAAAGGAATCTCTAAAACCCTGTGTTGAAAAAGATACCGAATGATGAGTAAGAAAGGGACAGTCTTTACATCGGTCACTTTAGTTGATCAAGCTATTCACCTGTGCATTTTATGTGAAATAGACCAAATCGGTTTTGCGTCAGAGGTGCTCGCAAGTGGATGTGTGCTAAATCGACGGATCTCGAATTGTGGTACATTACATTACATTTTTTGTGCTAAGCTGACTCTTTTTTGATATAAGTCTGTTTTTACAAAATATTTATAAGATTTTAGCGACAGTTTTTAGATTGAGTCTCAGGAGTTGTGGCATCTTGCGTCTTAAGCAGGCTGAACTCGTAAAAATTTCCAGAAATACGGAAATATTTTTGCAATAGAGTGACTTAATTTGGAACGGTTTTTTTATTTTATCTCAAAATATATATTTAAAAAGTATTTAAATTGAATTTTATGTTATCGATTTGTGCATAAGTGATTAATAAGTAATTCCGCAATTAATCCATAATTTGCAATGAAATATGTAAGAGATACATTCAAACTTACTCAAAACTATACTTTTTTGAAAACTTTATTGCTCATTTCCAACAAATTCCAATTTTTGAATTAGGTTACTTTCATTCTGGGGGTGCGTTTTAAAGGACAAGTTTCACTGCTTTCGCTATGAATAAACATCAGAAGTACTTCCAGTACTGCTTCGCTGATATACATTTGAAGTACCTTTGTCAGTTCCCTTCAAGCAAAATCACGGACCCGAATTTCTCGGTTCACTTTGGAATCACTTGGGAATCCAAAAAAAAACTGAGTGTCTCACACACATTAACAAAATTTCTGTGTACGCATGTAAAAAGAAGAACAAGAATCGAGAGAATTTTTTTATGCACGGAGAAATAGAGATGGTACAGTCATTTTGTTTTAATTTCCACCACTTTTTTTTAGTTCAGTTTTGTAGGTAGCATGGTGAAGACCATTGCTTTTTTATCTTTAATTTTTTTTTGTGAAAACTAAGAAATTTTCAATGAAAAATAAAAGTTTACTGTTTATCATATGTATATGTTTATTGTGGAAATATGTATATAAAGTACCGTATATATTTGATCAATAAAAATAAAGTCTTGAAATTAAGAAAATTCTGTTTGTTGTTTTTTTTTTCTTGTATGCAATATAGAAACTCGGCTAGATGAGGAAGTTTCTTTTTAATACAATATATTTGGGTATGCCTCGATTCATTCATTTTTGTTGGTCCGTGTTGGATTCCATTTAGGCTCCGTTTTTTCGGTGAATAGGAATACTCTCTCTCCCTCGCAATACATTTTCATAATAGGCGTGTACCACAAACTGAGCGCTCATTGTGCGCTCAATGTCAGATAAACGGAGGCAGAATCATTTGGTGGGACAACATTCTCCGCTCTCTTTAAAAAAAAAAACATGTGTTATTATTCTCATACAAGTTTGGAAATAAGATATTAAATAAGATTTTAAATATTTAATTGTTAAAACAAAAAATTTATCGAAATTAATGAAAATGATTATAGCTTATTCAATTAGTTTAAGTTTTCACCAACTTTCCGTCTTTATTTTGTATTTATTTACCATTTTCTTATTTGCACACCCTCAAAAAATTATAACTTGGTTGTCAAACAAACAGCTGTTTCAACTGAGAAAAAAAAATTGAATAATGAATCCAAGAATTTTTTGGATCAGAAATCTCCGCAAAAAATCTCAGTGCTCAGTTGAGATTTTTTGTCTCACTTAAAAAATCTTTGAGCGCTCGGAGCGCTCAGTTGATGGTACACGCCTAATGGCTCCGTGGTGATTCTAATTTCCATACTAATTTGATCCGATTTGGAATCGTTTTGGATCCGGTTTTGGTTCCGTTTATGAACTGGTTTCGGATCCAAAACGGAGTCGCTTGCTTGAAGGGTACTTTAATGGAGGGGAAGTTCGCTACATTTGGCATGCTAGAAAGAGACAGCTGATTCATGTTTTCTCATGTATAAGAGGTATATTGACACCTGGTAAGTTGCTTCCCACGCCACCTGCATCTCAAGCGCTTAAGCTTCAAAAGGCGATAGAATTATTTTTGATTTGACGTTCAATGTATTTCCCATAAGAGAAAACGAAAAAAGCGCCTGATGAAAATTAGTTATACCAAGTTATTTTATTTAACGGGTATCCATATTATGATTGAAATAGAACCAAAAAATGTGTAAGCTTATAAATCAACCCGAAAATATATTAAAATAAATAGCTAAAATGCTTTGATTTGTAAATGAAAAATGTAAACAAACCACCCTTACAACCAGAAACAACAACAAAAGTACTCGATTATAAATTGAGAAAGGCAGAGGCGTAGTCACGATTATTAAAAAAATATGTTTGTTCGTAATTGAATAAAAATCTTCTTGTGAAAAAATTGTTAAAAAAAATATTTTTCAATTGGCTATTTACACATTTGTTTCTTGGTTCACAAAAGAGGCAAGGTATGAATGAAGGTCAAGCTCGATCACTCTTAATTAGTTCTATTTTTAAGAAGAGTTTACTTTAAAAGAGTGCTAACCTTTTTTTAAATGGAGGATAAAAGTTTTTTTTTGCCCGAAATTACGTTAAAAAATTATTCTTAGAAAGAAACTTACGAGGAAGGATAAAACAAACGAACACAGAGAAATCAAATGATGCCCCTATAATTTATATTAACTTTATATTAACATGCGCGTACCTAATACAAAAAAATAAAATGAAGATTTATATCACTTAAGTGCATTATAGGTGACTCCTTTTGATAATTTGGAAAACTAATTTTCATTGGCTTCTTACATTTACTTAAGTGAGCGCTTTTGACTGTTATAATTCTATTTTTACGAAAGCAAAAGTGAACGAAATTAATCGAAAAATAGAAAACCGCAATTATTGGTGCAACACATAATTTCCTGGTACCTATTATCCTTTTTTCTTACGATCACTAAAGTGGACCTTTAACATTTCTACTTCATTCTTTACTTATAATAAAAAGGAAAATTAATGTTTTATTAAAATCCATAAGAAACTCTAGCCCCCTAAACTACTACGTACCTACGCCCATGATATCGTTCTGACTGATGCCTTGCATCCATTTTGAAAAACAACAACAAAAAAGCACGTTTGTTTACATATTTCATCTGCAAAATAAAGCAAATTAGTAATAAGTTTCGATATATTTTACGTTTGATTTGCAAACAAGCATGTTTAATTATTCTATTGCAATTATAATACAAACAACTGTTCATATAAAATTAATTTGTTAAAATAATGTTTCTACGAGCTGTTTTTGTTTTTCTCTTATGGGAAATGCATTGAACGTCAAATAGAAAAGAAATCTATCTCGTTTGTTAGTTTCACGCGCTGGCTGCTAGGTGCCGTGACTCCATGTGCCAATAACTGAGTTTTTTTCCCGAGCCCCTATCTTTTTTCAGTGGAAAAGAAGTACTTCTATTACGTACATATTTCACCGGTTATTTATGTAGTTCTACGTTTGCTGGGTTGTAATTCTTTCGTTAACCGAACGAAAGTACCAATGTTATTGAACGAAGCTCAGCAAGTTGAATTGAAAAAGGAAAATTAACGTTTTTTTTTCAATTCCAACCGCCAGCCGGTCGTCTGACCAGCATCAGCCGACAGCGGCATATTATTTTGCGAAAAAGAAAACCAAAAGTTAAAATAAAATTAAACCAAATCGAAAGCAAAGACAATAAAGGAATACAAAAATCAGAAAAAGAAGGGAAACACTAATTGCTGAAGTAGGTATACAAAAAATAAGAAACACAATATAAATTAGCCCTTGTCCGGCAAACAATTTATCCATGCGTGCTATGTTGCTTTTAGTAAAGTAAAAAAATATCTCCTTTCCACAGACTTTTCACCTGGCCAGCCGAGCACAGCAGCAGCAGTGCGCCAACTGCACACCCTTGCGCAAGTTTTTTTTTGGCGTGGCGCGTATTTTTGTTCTTGGCGTACCGCCAGAGAAACCAGCCACCACCTATTCGTCTGTGCAGGCACAAGAGCCTTAGCCAATCCTAAAACCAAATTACCCAAAGGGGGTTTAACCGCCTAGGGGCTCCAACGAATTTTGTCGGCAATAGTTTTTTTGCACACCACGTGCCCCACCTCAAGGCTATCCTGGCATCACCATCATCAGGGACCACGAGGTAGTAGACCACGCGGTAGTAGCCCACGCGGCCCTCCACATCGATAATTCCACTGCCAGCATCGTCATCGTCCTCTCGAGCCATCTGTACATTCCGTTCACCATCATCATTACTTTTTTTTGTGTAAAAAAACGTGTTATTAATGTTCTTTCACCAATTTCCTTCTCATTAATTATACATATTTGGTCATTAATATTTTCCTTATCCTTTGTAAAAGTTCGAAGCCGAACGTTGATCGGTTGATTCCTTTTAAATTAAAAGTTTATATGTGATAAACCGGATTGTGAAAAGAAAATAAAAAAAAAAAAAAAAAATAAGAAATCCTTCTTCCCTGTTCCTACATCCTAAGAAAAAAAAAAAACAAAATCCTACTTACCTTTACCTACACCCTCCTGAAATTAATTCTGATCGAAAAAAAGGTCAGGTTAGGTTAGGTTGAAGTGGCTGCCAGCAAAGAACTGACACACTTAGACCATAAGTTGGTCCGTTGTGATACCACGTGAATCTAGAGAGATTTTCTCCCAACTCGTTAAAACCAGTTAAAGCTTCTAATGAAGCGTGCGAGACTACTTATGTCTATATTTATCACATCACTAGGATCATTGAAGAAGAAGTCTCCGAGATGGATCCTACGTCTTTGGGATAGGGCAGGGCATGTGCAGAGAAGATGAGGAACAGATTCTTCGTCCATACAGCTTCTGCAAAAGTCGTTTGCGAAAACTCCAAGCCGCATTGCGTGCTTGCCTATAAGACAGTGCCCGGTTATGACACCAATTACGGACCTGACATGCAATCTAGCGTAGGCCAGATCTGTTTTATCGCCAGGCAAGTGGTTAAGTTGTTCCACCTAAGGTTTGTTCTCCTTAAAGCATCTTGCTTCAGCAAAAATTTGCATGTAGCTATAGGCATACCGATATTTACCTTTTCAGGTAAAATTGGTAGTCTTGTTCCACCTTTGGCGAGGTTATCAGCTTTACAATTACCCAGAATGTCCCTATGGCCCGGCACCCAACAAAGGAGAATAGTGAACTGCTGTGCCATCTCTATAACAGATGATCGACAGTTAAGGGCTGTTATAGAGTTTGTAGAGACACAGTCGAAAGATTTTATGGCAGTTTGGCTGTCTGAGAAGATGCGGATATCAGAAGTCGATATCACGTTTTCCTTGAGCCAAGATAAAACTTCCTTTATCGCCAAATCAAGGGGTGTCAGATGAAGTGGTGGACAGTGCCGCGGAGGAAGTAGAACGAAGTGCTCCACTTATACACATGCAGGCTGATCTTTGGACTTTACTAAGTTTATCGTGGTTAACCCCTTTATCTAGAGCTGTCCACCATACTGCCACCACTTATGTTAAAATCGGTCTAATTACCGAGATGTATAGCCAGTGAGTAATACGGAGTTGGAGTCCCTATTTACTTCCAATGGCTTTTTTGCAAGAGAAGAGTGCTCCTGTGGCCTTCTTGACTCTTTCTTCTATATTAGGTTTCCAACTTAACTTTTTATATTTTATGTGGAATTTTATATTTCCTGGAGAAGAGGACAAGTTCAGTTTTGTGGGGGTTGACACCTAGTCCACACCGTTCTGCCCAGTTTATTAGCTTGTTTAAGGCAGTAGGATGCTTACCTGATACGGCGATAGCAACATCGTCTGCATAGGCAATCACTCTGTAGCTCTCTGCTTCCAGGCTTGTCAGCAGTTCATTTACTACCAAGTTCCAGAGAAGGGGAGATAGAACACCGCCATGCGGCGTACCTCTACTGACCGATCTTTTTGCAGAGAAGTCCCCCAGTTTTGAGTTGATAATCCTGCTTGTCAGAATTTGATTGATCAGTTCAGCAAGCGAACTGTCTACCTTTAGAAATGACAGTGCAGATGCGATTGCAGATGTGTCGACAAAGAAGAAAAAAAAAAAAAAAAAACGTAAGAATGATTTGTTTCAAACATTAAATTGGTTAAAGGGTAAAGGTGTCGACAGTGGATCAGGGTACACAGTGAATCATTTGCTCTTATGCTGTCACTTTTTATTTTAAAATAAATCTAAAAAAGAGAAAAGAACACATTTTTACTTCCTCTCATATCTCACATCACAGTCTGCGCGATCCTGTTTTCGAAATTGGTTTTCCTCTTGTGTTTGTGTTTTCGGACTCGGAAAGTAAATTTTTTTCTATTTTGTTTTCGATTTAATTAAAAAAGTGTGTGTTGTAACTTCATTTGGGTTAAATATTTGTTCTTCTGGCTGTATAGACTTAATATTTTTTGTTGATTTGTTTACTTTGGTGAAATAGTTTGTAAAATATTGTTACGACCTTAAATAAAAAATCATTAGGCTTCGACCTTAAGAATTCAAACGAAAGAAAATACAACCAAAAGAGAGAAGAAATAAATAAAAGATGAAAAAAAACGTCAAATAAAAAGTCTTCAAAGTGATCCCGCCAATTTTACTCTTGAATTGAACTGTCATCGAGAAGCACATTTTTTCTTTTCTTGGAATTAACTTTAAATAAAAACCATTAAGAATCATTTTAATATTTCAGTTTTTATTTCTAGCTGGAAATTGCAACATTGGTGTCAGATGTGGGCTTGATACGGACGACATCTTAATCGAGTCTCAACTACGCTAAGCAACAATGACCGAACAACAGGAACAATATCAGTGTCTTCTCAACAAATTGGAAGAGCAATCGAATCTGATGGGTAATTTGCAAAAATCGATTGTAGAAATCACAACTCGAGTGAAACAAGTGGTAGCCAGTCAAAATCAATCCCTTTTGACACGTTTAGATGCATGAGCCAACCTGTCCACACCAACCTGTCTGCGCGCAACGCAGCCGTACCGCAAAAGCAGCCAAACGCCCGAATAAATCTTCAAGAAAACTTTCTAAATGATGTTCAATCGCCTAGTAACACCAATCAAATAATTGGTCTTACACATACGTTGAGTCCACATGCTTTTTTCCAACCAAATGGTGGCACCGAAGCGCAAAACCTTCTTTACAGCGAAAAGTTATCATCTACCACACATTCTTCCGGAGCCACTCAATTAGGAACTAATACGCTTGGCCCAATACAAGGAAATTTACTCTCTCCGCTAGGTCAATCTTCTCCTGTAGGGCCACCGCAGCGAATAAAGGTTCAGCCCCGGGAATTCGATGGGAAAACTGCTTGGCATTCTTATCGTTTCCACTTCGAAAGTGTTGCGAGAGTGAATGGTTGGATGAACGAACATAAGGCGCTTTACCTTGCTCCGTATCTTCGAGGTACTGCTCTAGCATTTTTCGAAACGTTGCCCCCAGACGTTTGTGATGATTTTAATCGTCTCGATGTTGCTATGAGACAACGCTTGACCAACGAGTACGAGCAGTACACTGCACATTGCGAGTTGAGAGGTCGGGTATAACGCCCCAAAGAGTTCCGATCTGCAACCCACTGTGAGTGGACGTGTGTGCATGAGTGGAAGAAATATACCTATCAAACACCCCCAGTTTATAATAATACATACAATAATTCAGTGTTCTTCCTTATCAACAAAATAAATTAAATTAAATATCCAAGCCCATCAACTTTTCAAATAATATATATAACAAAACAAAAAAATAATAATCTAATCACCTTAACCAGTCCCACCGCGAAAAACAAAAAAAAAATAGCCCACAATATTAATAAGCATCATCCAACATAGTGCAGTGCCAGTGCCAGTGCGTTGCCCAAACAAAAACCAACAACAAAAAAGTGTAGTTGCTCAACGAAGTTGTTGATGCACAACCAGCAACCACCAAAGCACAGCATAGTCGCGCCGTGAAATCAAAAAAAAAAAATAATAGTCCCACAACAATAGCCACATATTGTAAAGTGCTAGTGCCAGTACAAAAAACAACAACAAAAAAGTGCACCCGAGTACGAAGATGATGATGCACAAGCAACAAACGCCATAGTACAACGGTACATTTCCCTATCTCTCCTTCCCACATCACTCACAGTGCTTTGGCTTCGTCATTATATGCAGTGTATGTTATCTTATACAATGTTTGTAATTGATTAAACCAAAGCATATCAGATACTTGCTGCTATTGATTTTGCGTATCCAGGGGCGGATCAGTACATTGCTATTTAGGCATAACACTAGTAGTATTTGTGCAGTGAAGTTTTTTTGGGGCCCAAACTTAATATCAGCATAGATAACTGTCTGATTTGGTTTTGTGCGATGGGATGGAGAGGGCGTACGGAGACTGAAAACGTGTGACATCTACTACGGCGGGTGCTTGAAGGAACAGGGTCAGCGGCTCTTGGGTTGTGGTTTTGTGATAAGGGGAAGACTTAGGCAAGAAGTCTTGGGCTTCCGAAGTGTAAGCGAGCGCCTGGTCACAATCCGCATCAAAGGCAAATTTAAGAACATTTCGCTGATTTGTGTTCACGCCCCCCATGAAAGGAGAGAAGACTCAACCAAAGAAGCATTCTACGATCTCTTGGAGACAACGTATGATATGTGCCCGAAGTACGACGTGAAGATCATTCTTGGTGACTTCAACGCAAGATTCGGAAAGGAGGGCATCTTTGGTTCGATAGTCGGAGGACACAGCCTACACGACGAAACTTCCGGCAACGGACACAGGCTGGCAGACTTTGCGGCGGGGCGAAATGTCATCATCTCAAGCACCTACTTCCCACACCTCAATATACACAAGGGGACTTGGCGGTCGCGTGATCAAGTAACCGTCAACCAAATCGACCACGTTGCGATAGACGCGAGACATGCTTCCAGTATCTTGGACGTCCGAACGTTCCGAGGGGCCAACATTGACTCGGATCACTACCTGGTGGTAGCTAGACTACGTATGCGGATATCCATGACGCGACAACGCAGAGCAGATGCTGTGAAAAGATTCGATGTCGAGAAGCTTAAATCGCAAGAGACTGCCAGAACTTTTGCAGACCACGTAACTCTTAATCTCTCAGGAGGTCCGCTACCAGCATCAAGTGCAGAGGACCAGTGGGAACACTGTCAACAAGCCATTAGAAGTGCCGCCTCTGATGTGCTGGGTTTCACTAGGCGAATACAACGAAACCCCTGGTTCGATGAGGAGTGCCGGCTAGCGCATGCAGCTAAGGACGAGGCCTACCAGGCAATGCTGCAGACTCGAACAAGAGCTGCTGAGAGAGTGGCCCGGGAGCTCTACGGGCTGAAACGAAAAGAGGAACGCCGACTTCTCAGGAGGAAAAAGAGAGAGCACGAGAAGCGGGCGGTAGAGTCTATTGAGGGTTGTAGCGGTAGGGGAGATGTTCGAAAATTTTATCAGAGGGTGAAGCGATCCACCCAAGGATTCAAGGCTAGAACGGAAGCCTGCCGAGATGAGAGTGGGAATATGGTAGTAGACACACAGTCAGTGCTGAGGATCTGGAAAGAACACTTCTCTAGACTGCTTAATGGCGAAGACAGCCAAGATGCCGCTAATAGGCAGAACGCTCCATTCAACTTGGACGATGATGGCCAAGAGTTCCGTCCACCCGACCTAACCGAAGTTCGGCTGGCGATATCCAAACTTAAGTCGTACAAGGCTGCAGGTGCGGATGGCTTACAAGCCGAACTATTTAAATCAGCGGGAGATGAATTGGCTAGGAGCATACACCAGCTCATCTGCAAAATTTGGTCGGAGGAAAGTATGCCCGATGAATGGAACCTCGGTATAGTGTGCCCCATCCATAAAAAGGTGATGTTCTGAAATGTACCAACTACAGAGGAATTAGTCTCCTAAACGTCGCTTATAAAATCTTGTCGGCCATCCTGTGTGACCGCTTAAAACCTTTTGTCAACGATCTGATCGGCCCTTATCAGTGCGGTTTTAGGCCAGGCAAGTCAACCGTCGATCAAATGTTCACACTCCGACAGATTTTAGAAAAATCCCGGGAATTCCAGATCGATACACACCACCTTTTTATCGATTTTAAAGTCGCGTATGATAGCGTGAAAAGGGACGAATTATACAGAGCCATGTCGAGTCTCGGCATCCCTGCCAAACTCGTCCGCTTGTGCAGGATGACGATGGAGAAATCTCGCTGCTCCGTCAAAATTGGTAAGAACACCACCGATTCCTTTGATGTTGAGAAAGGATTGAGGCAAGGCGACGCGTTATCATGCAACCTATTCAACATCGTTCTTGAAGCCATTGTACGCAACGCACATGTCAACACCAGCGGTACAATCTATCAAAAGTCCGTTCAATTGCTTGCATATGCGGATGACATAGACATTGTCGGCAGAACGAAGCGAGCTGTGGCAGGGGCATTTGCGAGCATTGAATCGGAGGCGGCTAGAATGGGATTGGCGGTTAATGAGGACAAGACGAAGTATATGCTGTCATCGAGAGAGGAATCTCAACATCGTCGACTCGGGCAAAATATCACGATGGACAGATATAACTTCGAAGTTGTCAAGGACTTTGTCTACCTGGGCTCCACTATTACATCGCAGAATGACATCAGTGCAGAGATCAAGCGAAGAATTACTCTTGCCAACCGCTGTTTCTTCGGTCTAAGAAGGCATTTAAGTAGTAAGGCCCTCTCTCAGAGAACCAAGGAGACTTTATACAAAACCCTAATCATCCCGGTCCTGCTTTATGGGTCAGAAGCATGGACACTGAAAGATTCGGATAAAAATCTGCTAGGGTGCTTTGAGAGGAAGATTCTTCGTGTGATTTTCGGTCCGGTGTGTATCGAAGGAGTATGGAGGAGAAGATTCAACGACGAGCTATACGGGCTATACAGCGACGTTGACCTGGTCAAAAAGCTGAAAATACAGCGGCTTAGATGGCTGGGGCACGTGGAGCGTATGGACAGCAACGCACCTGCCCGACGAGTCTTCGAATCCAACCCCGATGGGGTACGCAGCAGAGGAAGAACCCGTAACAGGTGGCGCAATCAAGTGAATGACGACATCAAAGCACTCGGTGTGCGCAACTGGAAGCGGCTAGCTAGGGACAGAGCTGGCTGGAGGGGCTTGTTAGTTGAGGCCGAAGCCCATCCTGGGCTGTGAGCGCCATCAAAAGTAAGTAAGTAAGTAAACAACCTAACTCAGCTTGTTGATGAGCCTACTCGAATTCCTGACGTTGCAGGTCAATCCGCCAACACTCTAGACTTGTTCCTTACCTCTGACCCTGATAATACACTATTAGTGTATTATCGCCTCTAGGCACATCATACCATTGTGTCATATCTCCGAATTTCTCATGCCAACAAAATCCAGTAAGAGAAAAAACTCCCAAGAGAACCGTTTGGCAATATAAGGAAGCCAACTGTTTGGCAATATAAGCAACCGTTTGGCAATATAAGGAAGCCAACTGGGACGTTCTCAACGATTTTTTCAGGAGCTTTAACTGGTCACTATGCTTCCTCGATAGTGACGTAGACGCCAGTGCAGATATGATCACAAATTTAATTCTTTGTGGAATGAGAAATTTTATCCCGAATAGGGTGAAATCTACTAAACCCAAAGAAAACTCATGGTTTGATTCGTGCTGTAAAGAGGTTATTAGGGTTAGAGAGGTAAGCTCCCGTTGTTCATAAGCCAACCCTACTGAGGATAAACGGAAAAAGTTTCAGCAAGCTAGAAAGACCTGTAACGTTCATATTCGACGAACCAAATTTTTACATGATCAAAAACTACGGCAAAGAATACTGCAAAGTCCCAAAGGTAGTAAAAATTTTTGGTCATTAGTAAAAAACATACGGAATACCACCTCGTCGTCGGTTCCAACGCTCGTCTTCAATGATACTCCTTTTGTCAGCTCACAAGATAAAGCCAATTTGCTTGCAGCACGGTTTGCTGTTATTTCGACGCTGCCAGAAAGTGTTATGACTCCTCCTGTACTTGAAAGCGTAAATGGTTTTATGGGACAAATCTTCTTTCGCACTCGTGCAGTTGCTAGAGTTCTAAAAGATCTCGACGTACACAAATCCGCTGACCCGGATAGTATCCCTCCCATTGTTCTGAAAAGGTGTTCTTCAACGCTGGCAAAACCACTGCGTAAGCAGTGAGACCAGTCTACTTGTCTCTTTGCGAGTGGATGGAAAACAGCATTTGTTCAGCATGTCCCTAAAAAAGGCTTGTCTTCTTCCCCCTTTAACTATCGACCAATTGCGCTTACGTCCCTTCTTTCCAAGGTCATGGAAATGCTGATTAATTTTCAGCTCAAGAAATATCTCGAGGAACGAAAGCTTCTTAATGACCGGCAGTACGGCTTTCGTAGCAATAGGTCCACTGGTGATCTGATGGTATATCTCACCGAACAGTGGCACAAATCTTTACATCGTTTTGGAGAAAGTAAGATTATTGCGCTTGATATTTCAAAAGCGTTGATGCAAATGTGTGCATTTGGTATCGAAGAATCTCTTCTTCGTTGGACTAGAAATTACCTTTCAGACCGATCAATACAAGTTGTATTGGACGGTTTTAAGTCTGATATCCACAAAATAAATGCTGGTGTGCCCCATGGCACCGTTTTGTCTCCGACCCTTTTTCTCATATTCATCAACAATCTTTTATCTGAAACTTCTAATCTATTAAACTGTTTTGCTGACGACAGTACCCTCAGCTTTTCATATTCGTTTCTAGATTCATATCCCTGTCCTTCGGATGTGAAACTTCAACGACAGCGTATGATAAGCTCATTAAATTCTGACCTTGACAGCATTGTCCAATGGGGAAACAAAAACCGTGTTGAATTTAATGCTTCAAAAACTCAATGCTGTCTCCTGTCGTTAAAGCGAAACCCACCCCCTATGCTGCTATCCATGAGCGGCACTTGCATAGAGGAAACCGAACAGCTTTCAGTCCTCGGTATGTGTGTCACAGACCACCTTTTGTGGAACGAGCACATATTTGACATCGCCAAAAATGCTGCTAGTTGTTTAGGTTTTCTCCGTCGATGGAAGAAATTTGTCTCCCCTTCTGATCTGGCTGTGATCTATAAAGCCTTTATTCGTCCAAAACTTGAATACAACTCCCATATTTGGGCTGGTGCTCCAATAACCTACTTAAATCTTTTGGATAGAATACAAAAGAGAGCCCCAAAAATGATAGTTGAAAGGACTATAACGGAAACATTTACATCTCTTGAGAACCGTCGAAATGTTTCATGTCTTTCGTTATTTTACCGATATTTTTACAAACAGTGTTCTAGTGAAATAGCCAGTTGCATTCCTCCCCCTAAACAATTCAACCGTAATACTCGTGCCTCTAGGAATGCCCATCAGTTTACCCTTGAGCCCAATTTCGGATGTACTGTAAAGTACAGAGATTCTTTCTTTAGTCGCACTACACGATTGTGGAATGCTCTTCCTAGCTCAGTTTTCCCCCTCCATTGTGATCTGCAGACATTCAAAACCAATGTGCATCGGTGTCTCCTTTCTAATCCCCTCCAACCTATCTAATCGCTCGCGCTGTGAACATCATTTTAAGAGTAGTCGCAACCCCTTTAGCGCGCGCTAAATATAACAAAAAAAATAGAGTCTTTGAGTGAGCTAGCGACAGACATTCAGCGACTCGCTTATCTCTCGTTACCGGACTGTCCTGAACATGCAAAACAGCGAATATCTCTCGCTCAATTTGTTGACGGCATCTATGAGTTAGAGTTACAACAAAGAGTGCGTGATGCAGCCCCTGACACATTGGAAAAAGGTCTTTCGATAGCTTTTCGGGCAGAACCGAGTCGTGTTGCTACTCGCCTTACTCGAAAACAAATACGCGTGTCCGAAGCTTATGTAACAAATGAGGAAAGCTCTGAGTCTGTTTTGGGAAACGAGAAACGCGCAGCTTAAGGGAGCCTAAACTGCTCCGAGAAAACCATCAAGAGGTTCTCAAGACACATTCTTCCCCACCTAAAAAGCTAGAATTTGACATCAAAGGTCAAATCAAGTTCATTCATAAGTCCAAGTATGGATTTGTTCGGTGAAGTGATAACAATTTGTGGGATTGGGCCAACTCTTGCTTATATTACCCTACGAACCTTAGACGTACACAGACTAACTATAACGAACGAGACAACGTAGAGAATATGCGTCCCTATTTCACTCCAACACTTTCCCCTTATTTTCATTTTATTTATGCTCAATCGGTTTTCTTAATTTTAGAGTCATCAATCGTTAAATTGAAGTGAAAGAAAAGAGATCGGTCAAAAATCCCTCACGTTTAAAATATAATTGTGTAAGAAGTCAATCTTGAAATTTAATAAATAATAATTAATAACAAGAAGATGAAGAAATTTAAATATTAATAATGAATAAGATTCAATTAAAAAGTACAAGTGACCTCAACTCCAGAAATAATTGTGTTTCGCCCAAGGTATAACAGTGGGCTCTTCAGTCAGTCTGTTATACCCTAATAAGACAGAAATTTTGGTCGATGTTTACCGACTCTTATAAAAATCACAGCAAAAAGATACTGTGAATTTTATTATTCTAGGGGAATTTGTTTAAATTCGTGCACCCAAAGTCCCCTTGAATAATAAAATTCACAGTACCTTTTTGCTGTGATTTTTATAAGAGTCAGTTAACATCAAATTTTATTATTCTAGGGGAATTTGTTTGAATTCGTGCACCCAAATTCCCCTAGAATAATAAGATACAAGCAAGTATGGAAGCAAAATATGAAAAGTCATTTCTTTCACACAAATTTGGCAGTCGCGTGGAATTCTTTCCCACTTTCAATTTGACATGTAGGGCTATAATAGCCCTTCCACACTTCCCCACTATGTATTAAAACATGTCAAATTGAAAGTGGGAAAGAATTCCACGCGACTGCAAAATTTGTGTGAAAGAAATGACTTT
Source organism: Melangyna quadrimaculata (assembly GCA_949320155.1). Classification (NCBI taxonomy): domain Eukaryota; kingdom Metazoa; phylum Arthropoda; class Insecta; order Diptera; family Syrphidae; genus Melangyna; species Melangyna quadrimaculata. The sequence continues at coordinate 138,145,506 of OX439484.1, forward strand.
TCATATTTTGCTTCCACACTTGCTTGTATTAATACATTACCTTAACCTAAAACAAAGTGTGAAAGAATGTGGGATAGAAATAGAACCATTCCTAAAATTGTTAAAAAGAAACGAAAGAAGACAGCAGAATTGTCAAACAAAAAAATTAATGATGAAAATGTATCCAATAATAGCCCTTCCACACTACCCCACTGTGTATTAATACATGTCAAATCGTGTGGGATAGAATGTCGGGTTGTGTAGGCTTTCATATTTTGTTTCCACACTATTCTACATGATTTGTTCCCACTTTTTTGACATGTATTAATACACAGTGGGGTAGTGTGGAAGGGCTATTATTGGATACATTTTCATCATTAATTTTTTTGTTTGACAATTCTGCTGTCTTCTTTCGTTTCTTTTTAAGAAAATATACTCATCAAACTGTATTTGCTTTCCCAAACTGTTAATTTTTGGGTCTGTTTGACAAAAATTAGCTGGGAGTAGGACTAAAGGATTACTAGTTGTAGGTAGTTTAAAAAATATTTATAATTTGATACAAAATTAGTACCTGCTTTTAAAATTAAAATGGTTTTACCTAGTATGTACTTAACCTAGTAAATAGGAGGTGACTATAATTTTGGCCAATAAAATTAAAAGAACTGTACTGTACCAAGTTTTAAAAGAAAAAGAGTTTTTTTTTTGCTTGCCTTACATAGTGACGCCGAGTCAACGGCTTTAAAGTTCAAATTTCATATCTCTATATACCCACTTGTGTGTGCGCGAGTGTCTTATTGTGTGGTATCGTGCAAATTACAACACAGTGTTAAATTGCTATATAGTGAAGTCAATCCCTATATACGCAAACACATGTGAAAGGGCAGCAACAAGAACACGGACGTGCAGTGACCGTTTCGTTGTTGTGTGCTCCAACGGTGTTCCTGTTGAACTTTAATTTACCCATTAAAGAGAAGAAGAAAAGGGCCGGAGTCAAAGCATCTGCAGCGAAGCGACGATGGGAAATAAACACAAAGAAGATAAAAACAAAAATAGAGTGTAAAAGGGTGAGTGGTTTTTGACCGTACGGGTTGTTTTGGTTTACTTTCTCGTTTGTTTGAGCATATTTTAAAATTAACGTCCAGTAGATTTAAAGAAATAGTCCGGGGAGTAAATAGTATTTTTTACAGATTTGTTTTTTTCCAAATATAATTATAAATTTATTGGGTTGGAAATTGCGAGAAGATGGATAGGGACGTTATTTTAACGTTAACAGTGCACGGACTGAGGATGAAACTGACCGAACTGGGACTCGACACGTCAGGACTCAAGAGGGTACTACAAGATAGGCTCCTTCAGCATTTCGGTCTGGTGAGAGACGATGACAATGATTTTGAGGAACACTAGGGGAGGGTTCACTCTACGGGATATCGAAGAGTCCCTCACATCATTCGATGGTCACCCCAATGTGACAGAGTGAGTGCGGGACTTCGAAGGAAGTGCTCTGACGGTCGGATGGGACGACATCCAGAAATTCATATATGCAAAGCAGCTGCTCAAAGGTTCCGATAAGCTCTTTGTGTGCAGCGAAAGCATCATAAAGAACTGGTCATCCCTAACGAAAGCATTGGTCGATGAGTTTGGCGAGACTGTTTCCGCAGCAGAAATACACCGAATGCTGCGGAACAGGAAGAAGAAAAATATGGAATCGTTTCGCGAATGCTTATATAGTTTGCTGGAAATTGGGAAAGGAATCAATCTTGATGAGGAAAGCACCATTGAGTACTACATCGATGGAATACCTGACAGCAAGCAGAATAAGTTGTGCCTGTATCAGGCATCGACCATAGCGGAACTTAAAACGCAAATAGCAACATAGAGTCCAGGTCAGTCGACGTCGAATTTTAGAGGCAATACACCGGTGGCTTCAACGAGTGGTGTAGCTTATAAACGAGAGAGGGGAGACAAAAGGTGCTTCAAGTGTGGTGAAGCGACACACTTCGCTAGAGAGTGTCCAAACAAGAGAGATCTGAGGTGTTATAGTTGTAGACAACCAGGGCATAGGTCCACAGAATGCAAAACGAAGGCTGGCAAAAAGGAATCCAGTGTGCACACTGCGACAACGGTTGGCACAGAGGAAATTTGAATTTCATTGGCAGCCAGTTGCAATAGAAGTTTTAAGGACGTCACTTTGAACGGACAGAACTTGACGGCCTTATTTGATACTGGTAGTGACCTCAATCTCTTGAGATATGACAGTTTGCTCTTGTTGGGAGGCGTTAAACTGATAGAAAGATTAGCACACTAGGTTCTTTCGAGGCGAAAGTAAGTGTGGACAATTTGGAATTGTTGTTGGCCTTTCATGTTGTGAGAGAGGTGGATATTCCGTATTCAGCGGTAATTGGGATCGAGGTTCTCAAGGAGGTGGACGTACGGATTGATTAGGAGGGTGCGGTTTTCACCAGCAAGGTCACTTTAAATGAAGCGAATAGCAGTGTACCCCATCCAGTTTTGAATTTGGATTCCGAGGAAAAGCTACAAAGAGGTAGTGTTGCTATGGTTGGCAGGGCAGAAAGTAGGAGCAGGGCCGGAGGCTTGACCAAGTGTGTAATGTGCCAAAGGTCTGAAAAGGTACAGGGTCGAAAAGGTTGTGGAAGCGCCGTAGCAAGCTCATTTGATGATGACTCATCAGTAGCCGGTGAGATACTTTTGGAGTTGGGAGCTATTTGCCTGTCAGCCGAAAAAGAAGAGTTCATGTATAGTGACGAATTCGACGAAAGTCATCTCCGGTATGCGAGAAATTGAGAGAAATGATCAAGGGATATGTTCCGGAGAAATGCAAGGAATCGCCGGTAGAAATGCGATTGGTGCTGGCCGATGAGATCCCTGTGTATCAACGACCAAGGAGGATGTCGTATTTAGACCAACAGTTGGTGGAAAAACAAGTGGCTGAGTAGATGCAGGATGAGATAATTCAGCCTAGTTCATCAGAATATGCTTCACCGATCGTTCTAGTGCAAAAGAGAAACGAAACCAAAACAACTCTGGTGCGACTATCAAAAGCTCAGCGAGAAGGTTATTCGTGATAATTTCCCTATGGTGTTGATAGACGATGTACTAGACAGACTGCGTGGTGCGAAGGATTATACAATGGATTCTTTCATGTTCCCATTGAGCAAAATTCCAGGAAGTATACTGCGTTTGTGACCCACCACGGTCAGTTCGAGTTTTGTTGTGTAACCTTTTGAATATCAAATTCGCATTTTGCCGATACATCTCCTCGGTGTTGAGAGATTTGATTCAAGATGGAAAAATAGTTCTGTATATGGACGACATTATTATTCCCGCTATGGATGAAAATCACGTTATGCAGAAGCTAGAGACAGTGCTGAGAGTTGCGGCTGAGAACGGATTACGAATTCGGTGGGAAAAATGCCAGTTCCTATAGAGGAAGATCGAGTTTTTGGGCTTCATAGTGGAAGAGGACACGATACATTCGTCTGTGGAGAAAACCAGGTAAATTCGGGAGTTTCCAGAGCCTGTCAACAAGAAATCGCTTCAACGTTTTCTTGGTCTGACATCAGACTTTCGTAGATTTGTCGAAGGGTTCGCTAAGTTAGCAAAACCATTGTCCGATTTACTCAAGAAAAATATCGAATTCAAGATGGATGTGGAACAACTAGTGGTGTTCGAGCAGTTGAAAGCGGCATTGATTAGTGCGTCTGTGCTAAAGTTGTTTGATCCCAAGGCGTTAACCGAGATTCACACTGATGCCAGCATGCACGGGTATGGAGCGGTCCTTCTACAAAAGGATACCGAAGATCAACAATTTCATCCTGTCCAGTATATGAGCCGTAAGACCACGCCGCAGGAAGAAAAATTTCATTCGTATGAACTTGAGGTGTTAGCCATAATAGAAGCCCTCAAAAAGTGGAGAATATATGTGATGGGAATTAAGGTCAAAATAGTGACGGACTGCAATGCGTTCACTATGACGATGACGAAGAAAGATGTTCCACTACGCGTGTCGCGTTGGGCGATGTTTTTACAGGATTTTGATTACGAAATAGAGCATGGTCCCGCGACGAAGATGAAGCATGTTGATGCGTTAAGCCGAGTTTCCTGTATGATGATGGAAGAATCCTTGAATCACCATATTAGTGAAGCTCAATCGGCGGATCCTTGGATTAAAGCCGTCAAGAAAATATAGGGAGGTGCACAAAGATCCAGCCAAGGAACTTATTGTGATACCGTCTTCAATGGAACAAGAAATAATCACCATAGCCCATCAGCAAAGACATTGCGCGGTGAAGAAGACTCAGGATTTAGTGGAACGGGATTTTTATATCCCAAAACTCACCAAGAAGGTTACCGATGTGGTCAGAGATTGCCTCAAGTGCATCGTGTCTGAAGCCAAAGCGGGAAAAAGGGAAGGACTATTGACGCCAATCAATAAGGAAGATAAGCCGCTGGGGACTTACCACGTGGATCACGTAGGCCCGATGGAAATGACGACGAAACAGTATTATTACCTGTTAGTAATTGTTGATGTATTCTCCAAATTCACTTGGCTCTATCCGGTGAAAAGTACGGGAACTAGTAAAGTTGTTGAGAGGTTGAAGAGACAATCTGCGATTTTCGGCAATCCAAGGAGGAGCTGCCTTTACCTCCAATACCGTATAAAGTGACCAGGAAAATGTCTAACGGCCGAAGTCTCGAAAGTGGGAGATCATGAGGGACCGAATTGTACTACCACTGCCGCAGAGTTTATGAAGAGGTGGAGCCGTCCATTCGAGGCCAAATGAATCATCAGGACAGCCGAATGTGGGATTGGGCCAACTCTTGCTACGAACCTTAGACGTACACAGACTAACTATAACGAACGAGACAACGTAGAGAATATGCGTCCCTATTTCACTCCACCACTGTCCCCTTATTTTCATTTTATTAATGCTCAATCGGTTTTCTGAATTTTAGAGACATCAATCGTTAAATTGAAGTGAAAGAGAAGAGATCGGTCAAAAATCCCTCACGTCTAAAATATAATTGTGTAAGAAGTCAATCTTGAAATTTAATAAATAATAATTAATAACTTTAACAAGAAATGTTTTGTTCCACTGAGAAGGGGAAAATCCTACATACTTGTCACGTGGCGAGCTTCGTCGGTGTCCTAATTTGATACAAGGGGAAACTGTTGCATTTGACGTCGAAGAAGCCCGACTTGGATCACGAGCTATCAATATCAGACTTATCGCTATGTCAGCGGAAAACAAGAACCCACTACGCCCACGGGGCGGAATTAGTGGGGAAACCAGATGCCCCAGAGACAGTACTTATTCGATGTGGAAGTACTCTAAATAACTTAGTAACCCAAGTTAGAGTGAACAACGTAGAATGCCTTTGTGTTGTCGATACAGGGGCAACAAATACGATCTTGCATCCAAGAATTATCTCCCGAATGGTAACCAGCCCGGCGATGAAAATATCGCATTCTGTTATCCAGACAGTACCCGGAGAAACATCGCCAGTCGAAGGAATTCTTGAAGCCGATTTGTGCATAGGGACGTTTGAAACAAAACATTCTATGTTCGTAGCAAATATCTTTGACGATTGCATTATTGGAATAGACTTCCTTCGCCAACATTCTTGCGTGATAGACTTACAAAAATACACACTGCAAATAGGTAGTCAAACGATTCATTTGAGGCGAATTCAAGACAGTGCTATGATTGTCACCAACTTCTCCGATGTTTGTCTCCCTGCCCTTTCAGATTGTTGGGTTCGCTTGACTATCCCCATTACTAAAGTACAGACAGTTTTAGTCACAGGGACTTCAATTACACAACAGATATCACTTCCAACTTCTCTGTGCGACAAAACAGGAGGGGAGATACGTGTTTGTGTAACAAATACTTCTGCCGAAGACGTTTGGGTCTCACGTTCAACTTGATATCCCAGCTGAAATTTACCCATGCCGTCGTGCCGACACCGAGTTAGACTATACCACGTTACCCACCGACTTAAAAGACATGATAGCAAAAAGCATTCCCGCCATGACCGAAGAGGAGCTTCAAAGGTTAGAAGTTTTAATTTTTAATAACCACAATCTCTTTGCAGATAATAGTGCTAAGCTTGGACGGACTTCTGTCACAAAGCATTACATCGATACGGGGACAGCTTTTCCCATAAAGCAACATCCTCGAAAGCTGCCTTTAGCCCGTCGAGATGAAGTTAAGGAAATCCTTGGCGATATGAAAGCAAAACAAGTTGTGCAGCCTTCTAGAAGTCCCTGCTGTTCTCCCGTGGTATTAGTAAGGAAGAATTCAAGAGGACACAAGCGTCCACAGGTTTTTCTCAAAACCCACCTCTGTCTACCAACTCCTACTCTCACCTCCTAGTGGTGAACATCGGGTGTCTAGTACCTCAGCTGGAAACGGGGTTTAAATCCCCGTGGAAAGCTATTGGGGACAGCCAACGAGAGAGGGGGGGGGGGAGGAGTGTTCCCATTAAGGCACTTCTCCTTTCATCGAGGCGGCAGCGGATGAATTCTCTAGATGGAATCAACGGTGGCGTCTACAGTTCCAGTTAGGTTGAACTACTTAGTGAACACCTTATATGGGCTACTACGACATATTTGTAGCTCAGGCCTATAAGAAGCGGTTTATCCGGCTCCCTACCCTTGGAGTTATACGAAGGGTCTGGTCCTCCAGGTCGGGGGTTGTGCGTCGGGGTAACTTCCCTACCACGTAAAAAAAAGTTGTTCCGAAACAACAACAAGCCTCGGATATGGATGATTTTAAAGTTGACGACCCCAGCAAACGAAACAAGGACAATGAATTTCGGATCTGCACGTGAAACGTCCTGTCCTTATACAGAACACGTGCAGCCGAACAATTAGTAAAGAACCTGGACAGGCTAAAGGCTGACGTAACAGCCATCCAGGAAGTGCGATGGGATGGAGAGGGCATACGGAGACTGAAAACGTGTGACATCTACTACGGCGGGTGCTTGAAGGAACAGGGTCAGCGGCTCTTTGCTTGTGGTTTTGTGATAAGGGGAAGACTTAGGCCAGAAGTCTTGGGCTTCCGAAGTGTAAGCGAGCGCCTGGTCACAATCCGCATCAAGGGCAAATTTAAGAACATTTCACCGATCTGTGTTCATGCCCCCCATGAAGGGAGAGAGAACTCAACCAAAGAAGCATTCTACGATCTCCTGGAGACAACGTATGATATGTGCCCGAAGTACGACGTGAAGATCAGTCTTGTTGACTTCAACGCAAGATTCGGAAAGGAGGGCATCTTTGGTTCGATAGTCGGAGGACACAGCCTACACGACCAAACTTCCGGCAACGGACACAGGCTGGCAGACTTTGCGGCGGGGCGAAATGTCATCATCTCAAGCACCTACTTCCCACACCTCAATATACACAAGGGGAATTGGCGGTCGTGTGATCAATGAACCGTCAACCAAATCGACCACGTTGCGATAGACGCGAGACATGCTTCCAGTATCTTGGACATCCGAACGTTCCGAGGGGCCAACATTGACTCGGATCACTACCTGGTGATTCGTAGCTAGACTACGTATGCGGATATCCATGACACGACAACGCAGAGCAGATGCTGTGAAAAGATTCGATGTCGAGAAGCTTAAATCGCAAGAGACTGCCAGAACTTTTGCAGACCACGTAACTCTTAATCGCTCAGGAGGTCCGCCACCAGCATCAAGTGCAGAGGACCAGTGGGAACACTGTCAACAAGCCATCAGAAGTGCCGCCTCTGATGTGCTGGGTTTCACTAGGCGAATACAACGAAACCCCTGGTTCGATGAAGTGTGCCGGCTAGCGCATGCAGCTAAGGACGAGGCCTACCAGGCAATGCTGCAGACTCGAACAAGAGCTGCTGAGAGAGTTGCCCGGGAGCTTTACGGGCTGAAACGAAAAGAGGAACGCCGACTTCTCAGGAGGAAAAAGAGAGAGCACGAGAAGCGGGCGGTAGAGTCTATTGAGGGTTGTAGCGGTAGGGGAGATGTTCGAAAATTTTATCAGAGAGTGAAGAGATCCACCCAAGGACTCAAGGCTAGAACGGAAGCCTGCCGAGATGAGAGTGGGAATATGGTAGTAGACACACAGTCAGTGCTGAGGATCTGGAAAGAACACTTCTCTAGACTGCTTAATGGCGAAGACAGCCAAGATGCCGCTAATAGGCAGAACGCTCCATTCAACTTGGACGATGATGGCCAAGAGTTCCGTCCACCCGACCTAACCGAAGGGCGGCTGGCGATATCCAAACTTAAGTCGTACAAGGCTGCTGGTGCGGATGGCTTACAAGCCGAACTATTTAAATCAGCGGGAAATGAATTGGCTAGGAGCATACACCAGCTCATCTACAAAATTTGGTCTGAGGAAAGTATGCCCGATGAATGGAACCTCGGGATAGTGTGCCTCATCCATAAAAAGGGAGATGTTCTGAAATGTACCAACTACAGAGGAATTAGTCTCCTTAACGTCGCTTATAAAATCTTGTCGGCCATCCTGTGTGACCGCTTAAAACATTTTGTCAACGATCTGATCGGCCCTTATCAGTGCGGTTTTAGGCCAGGCAAGTCAACCGTCGATCAAATGTTCACACTCCGACAGATTTTAGAAAAATCCCGGGAATTCCAGATCGATACACACCACCTTTTTATCGATTTTAAAGTCGCGTATGATAGCGTGAAAAGGGACGAATTATCCGGAGCCATGTCGAGTCTCGGCATCCCTGCGAAACTCGTCTGCTTGTGCAGGATGACGATGGAGAAATCTCGCTGCTCCGTCAAAATATGTAAGAACACCACCGATTCCTTTGATGTTGAGAAAGGATTGAGGCAAGGTGACGCGTTATCATGCAACCTATTCAACATCTTTCTTGAAGCCATTTTACGCAACGCACATGTCAACACCAGCGGTACAATCTATCAAAAGTCCGTTCAGTTGCTTGCATATGCGGATGACATAGACATTGTCGGCAGAACGAAGCGAGCTGTGGCAGGGGCATTTGCGAGCATTGAATCGGAGGCGGCTAGAATGGGATTGGCGGTTAATGAGGACAAGACGAAGTATATACTGTCATCGAGAGAGGAATCTCAACAGCGCCGACTCGGGCAAAATATCACGATGGACAGATATAACTTCGAAGTTGTCAAGGACTTTGTCTACCTGGGCTCCACTATTACATCGCAGAATGACATCAGTGCAGAGATCAAGCGAAGAATTACTCTTGCCAACCGCTGTTTCTTCGGTCTAAGAAGGCAATTAAGTAGTAAAGTCCTCTCTCAGAGAACCAAGGAGACTTTATACAAGACCCTAATCATCCCGGTCCTGCTTTATGGGTCAGAAGCATGGACACTGAAAGATTCGGATAAAAATCTGCTAGGGTGCTTTGAGAGGAAGATTCTTCGTGTGATTTTCGGTCCGGTGTGTATCGAAGGAGTATGGAGGAGAAGATTCAACAACGAGCTATACGGGCTATACAGCGACGTTGACCTGGTCAAAAAGCTGAAAGTACAGCTGCTGAGATGGCTGGGGCACGTTGGGCGTATGGACAGCAATGCACCTGCCCGACGAGTCTTCGAATCCAACCCCGATGGGGTACGCAGCAGAGGAAGAACCCGTAACAGGTGGCGCAATCAAGTGAATGACGACATCAAAGCACTCGGTGTGCGCAACTGGAAGCGGCTAGCTAGGGACAGAGCTGGCTGGAGGGGCTTGTTAGTTGAGGCCGAAGCCCATCCTGGGCTGTGAGCGCCATCAAAAGTAAAGTAAGTAAGTATTTACTCTTTCTCCAAAAATATGTTGTATGGCAAAGAAGGAACTTCGAATTTTGGGACACATCGTTTCCAGTTTAGGCATCTCTGCTGATCCCGAGAAGATATCTGCTATTGAGAAATGGCTAAGGCCAAACAACAAAACTGAAATTCAATCATTATTGGGCCTGTGTGCCTACTATCGGCGCTTCATTTGCAACTTTTCAGAAATAGCAAAGCTTCTATCGAGACTGACTGAAAAAGGACAACCTTTCGTGTGGACCACCGAATGTGAGGTAGCTTTTGCTTAGCTAAAAGAAAAGTTGACTTCTGCTCCTATATTGGTCCAGCCAACCGAAGATGACCCTTTTATATTAGACACCGATGCCAGCCTCAACGCTTGTGGATCAGTTCTTTCGCAACTACAAAACGGATTAGAAAAAGTAATTGGATACCATAGTAAGATGTTTTTGAAACCTGAACGGAACTATTGCGTCACGAGGAGGGAACTTTTGGCCATCGTTAGAGCCGTTGCACATTTTCAGCCATATCTACTAGTGAGGCACTTCCTTATACGGACCGACCACAGTTCTCTTTGCTGGTTGATGAATTTTCGGGAGCCGGAAGGGCAAATGGCCCGTTGGTTGGAGCGTCTTCAACAGTTCGATTTCACCGTGCAGTTCCGTCCAGGCATAAAACACCTTAATGCAGACAACTTTTCTCGAAGGCCATGTGAAGAAGAAACCCTTCGGATCCGGACGACTGTTATTCCAATGGAAATCACAGATCACCAAAAACTAGATGAGCATCTTTCAATTATAAAGCAGTGGATGGATGATGTGCAGCGAAGCAAAAAATGAAGCAATTCGCGGAATGCATCCCAAGACAAAGGCCTATTGGGGAATGTTTGACACTCTGGAGTACCGGGATGAAACACTTTGCAGAAAAGTCAGCTCAAAAAATGGTGAGCACTACCAAGTCCTTGTTCCTTCTTCTTTGCAGGGAACAATTCTTAAGGCAATGCACGATAGCCCGAGCGGTGGTCATTTTGGCATTCAAAAAAACTCAAGAAAAAGACAAAAAGAGGTACTACTGGGTAGGCTGTTCTTAAGACGTGGAGAATTACTGCAGAGCTTGTGCTTTTTGCCAGCAGCGCAAAGGCCCAGCGACCAGAAATCGTGCTAAACTCAAACCTGTTCTTGTCGGAGCGCCGTTTGAGCGTGTTGCAGTTGACATACTAGGACCTTTGCCAGTTTCATCTCTCGGAAACAAGTTTGTACTAGTTTTCTGCGACTATTTTAAGAAATGGCCTGATGCAATGCCTCTACCGGACCAAAAGGCTGAAACTATTGCGGACGCTCTCATTATTCATGTTTTCTCGCGATTTGGTGTCCCGTTCCAACTTCACTCTCACCAAGGGAGAAATTTTGAGTCAGCTGTTTTCAGATGCGTTCTCGAAAAAATGGGTATCGACAAACCTCATACCACAGCTTTAAATCCACAATCTGATGGCATGGTGGAGCGTTTTAACCGCACACTGCTTAACCACCTTGCGAAATATGTAGCTGAAAACCAAAAGGACTGGGACTCGCACCCCCCTATTTCCTACTTACATATCACACAGCAGTGCATGAAGCTACCAAGCAGACGCCCGCATTTTTGACTTTCGGACGTGAACTCCGACTTCCAACTGAATTGCTAAATGGACCACCTCCAGATAAACCACTAAGTACTTCCAATTATATAGAATCGCTTACCAATAGCTTGGAGACAGCATAAAAGTTCAATCGACAACAATTAATGGACTACAGTCGTCGAATGAAAGATAGATATGTCGTAAAAGCCAAAGCTTCACCCTTTGCAGTAGACGATAAAGTCTGGCCTTACGCCCCAAAACGAAGGAAAGGAAGGTGTCCAAAACTTCAATGCGATTGGCAAGGCCCCTACATCATTACTGAAAAGCTTGGAGACGTTCGTTACCGAATCGTAAAGTAAGGTGGAACCAAAAACCTTGTGGTTCACAAAGATCAGTTGGCTTTGTGTCAGCTTTCTGGCTAGATTTTGTTTCGAATTGATGTGTCGGGCATCGGGTGACTGAGGACAGTCATTGTTTTTTATCAGGGGGCAGTGTTACGACCTTAAATAAAAAATCATTGGGCTTCGACCTTAAGAATTCAAACGAAAGAAAATACAACCAAAAGAGAGAAGAAATAAATAAAAGATGAAAAGAAAACGTCAAATAAAAAGTCTTCGAAGCGATCCCGCCAATTTTACTCATATTTCATATATTTATTTGAATAGATTTATACAATAATTTACAATATCTTTTAAAATAGTATAAACTCAATTATTATTTACAAGGATGTGTTGCATTTGTTTATGTAAAGTTTAAAAATTTAAAAATTGTATGTGAACAGTTTTCAGAAAAGAGAAAAAAGACAAATCATTAAAGCAAAATCGAAATCAAAATTTATAACTAAACGATAAAGAGAAAAAAAAAACAATTGTCATCGCGAAGCACATTTTCTTGGAATTAACTTAAAATAAAAACCATTAAAAAGATTTTAATATTTGAGTTCTTATTTTTAGGTGGAAATTGCAACAATATTAACAAGTTTTTTTTTTAAAAGACAACATGGTACACAGTGGATCAATTGAAAGTGGTACAAAGTGAATCAGGGAATTTTGTAGGAAATTATAGGAATTTATTGGTGACCTCTCTATATGTATAAATAGAAGTTTTTATGCAGGCTCCAGGTCAATAAAAAGACGGTGTTAAATAGTAAGCGACGTTTCGAGCACGGATACGCTCTTCATCAGGCCTTTTTTATTGAAAAAATATAACAATATTAAATTCTTGTATAAAAATTATACAAATAATGTCAATTACACTTACAACAAAAAATTAGATTACAGACTTAATTTTTCTCACATTTTCACAATTTAGATAAAAGAATTATTTTCTAATTTATTTTATTTATTAGTTCTTTTATGTTTTATGTTTTCTTTTGCTTTATGGACAGAAAAAAGGAATTTTGTATCAACTAATAAAAATAAATAACGTACAAATAAACTAAAATTTTTAATATAATTTTTTTGTAAATTCGAAGAATTTTTCTATTTGTTTGTTGTTTTTATTAAAGAAAAATTAATCGAGATTATTTAAAATACATAACTTTAAAAAATATAAATTTTTAAAATGGCAAAATCGATTTATTATCCCTGATTCATTGTGTACCATGCACTGATTCACTGTGAGCACCCATGGTACAAGGTACACAGTGAATCACATGAATATGTTTTTTTTAAATTAAGTTTTTATATTTTCATTGAGTAAGTTGTGGACAAAAAACTGATATCTTTTGATTATAATTGTACGAGCAACAGTGCAAGAAGTAAAAAGTGATCCTTTACCCTATATTTGTAATGACCTGGGAGTACCCAGAATTAAAGAAATAACAAAAGCTAATCATTTAAAGTCAACAGCTACCGGATCTTCGTGCGCATAGATCTTCTGGTTCCTGAAAGAAAAAAAAAACAACAAAAGTCATGACAACAGCCCCTCCTCCGCAACTAATCCTCAGCATATTTCATAACAGTTTTTTTTCACGACTAAATTTTTAGGAGCTTGACCCTAAGCTGTAGAGCCAAGAAAGTGAACACTAAAAATTGGTCCTTAATTATTTTTGAAACATGCTTGAGTTAGACTACTTCTGTAGCCATAATTGAACATGTTTGTTTTCTCAAAAGTTGCAATTGCAAGCACCCTGCCATTCGTTTGCAAGGTAACATAATTAGAACTTCTTCTTTTCTTAGTTTTCAAAAAAAAAAATGATCTTCAATAATAGTTTTCTTCTTTGACTTATCAGTACCAAAAATCTGTCGTCATCTTCTACGAGTCCGTTCTACTGTATAGTGGAAGCTGTTGCACTAGAATTTGCAGATCAATAGAGAGTCGATAAGTCCAAAAAGTATAAAAACCTTTTGTTGTCTAAAGCTACCTAGTCACATGTCTCTAAAAACAAATGTTCTCCTTTCATGTTATGTGTCAACGCTCTAATTCTTTCAATCAAGATGATCCAACTCCGTAAGGCATTCCCCTCCTCAGAATGCAAATCTACCTGGAATGAACGTTCGTCATTCACCTAAGTTTGACCTTAATTATAATTTAAGTATCTATCAGATTAGAAACCAATCCTTACCAAATACTGCGGTGACATCTCCTGCCACAGCCAAAAATGGATTGCATGCCATAGTCACAGCCAGTAACACTAGTAGAGAATGTAACCCCGTATCCCGGAATCCCGGGATCCCGGTCCATTTGAGATCCCAAAAATCCCGGGATTGAAATGCTTAAATGCTTAAATAATCGCATTTTATTTTATATTTTATCAACAACCAATCAACAAAAAAAAAAATCGTAAATGAAAGTTTGTATGAAAGTTCCAGAAAAGTCAACACCGGAAGAAAGAAATTATTTTTGAGGGCTTAATAAAACAAATAACATGTGTTAATACATGAAGAATTTTAGGAATGGTTCAAATGTTATCCCACATTCTATCACACTTTTTTTTTAGGTTAAGGTAATGTGTTAAGCAAGTGTGGAAGCAAAATATGAAAAGCGATTCCTTTCCCACAAATTTGGCAGTCGAGTCACGTGGAATTCTTTCCCACTTTCAATTTGACATGTATTAATACAAAGTGGGATAGTGTGGAAGGGCTATTATGCGTGCTCGCTACTACTACTTTCTTTGCTTTTTGTGTTGGTAAAAGCCAACCTGTCCTGGAAAGTTCTTCAATTTGCGTCTTTTCAATGACAAGTGGAAACCTAGCATAAGTGAGCTTAATTCAATTACACAGGCCTACAGTGGTTTTGGTGCCGCCAAAATTGAAACTGTTTCTTTTTTCACTATAGTTACCCAGGTTCTAACTGTTTACTTACTTTTTTCGTTCAGCGTGTAGTTTTTGAGATAGGTATGTTGGTACAGCATATGTGGTAAAATAATACAAATAAAGAAAAATTTTAATAGTTAATGCCTTATTCTACTGAAGAAAGCTTCTTTTTAGCGATTTTCTTGCATAAGTGTTCTTAAGACAATCTCGCGTAATGCTCCAGCAGTAATCGGACATCATGTGTTTATCCCATCGACCTTGATACCTATCTTCCATGACTTTTAAGTCCTGATGGAACCGTTCTCCTTGCTCCTCGCTATATGAGTCAAGATTTTCAGGAAATCTGTCCAAATGACTGTGGAGGTAGTGAACTTTAATAATCATTTTATATCCGCAAGCTTCTTAAAACTTTCCAGCAAGTCTTGGTAATCTACTGACTTATGGTTTCCTAAGGAGTTGTTAACTTAGTTAACAAAAGCTTACCAGGCTGCAGACTAATCATTCATTGAATGCCCGAAATTATTATTGAATTGTTTTAGTTAAACAAAATTGTTTTAAAAATAACCTGGATCATTTGTATGTAATCGTTTAGTCCTGTCCCATCTTTTCTTTATATAATTGTTTTTGTCCTTAACAGTTTTACTGCGAATATCCTCTGGACTTAGCTTAATTTTATGGGAATCAGTTATCGATTAACTTCTTAACAAAATACAAAAAAAAAGAACAAAATAAATAGATGGAGTGGAACCCAATTTGAAAAATCTTGGTTACGAAAATAGCACCTCTTAGGTTAGGTTAGAAGGGGTGATGAAGCGGCAAGCCGAAACATCTCACTCGGATCTCAGTGGATGCATTGTGCTCCCCGGGAGTTGACTTGGGTAGGAGAAAGGATGGGAGAGGAGAGGTTGGTGGGTATCAGGGGGGTTATGGTAGGAGGAGCCTCCCTGAACCATCCTGAAATCTGGATGAATTTCATGATGTTTGCAGGTGGCAAAATAGAGACGCTATCCAATTAGTCGAAAAAGTATTCTCCGAGAGTTGCTCTTCTTATTTTAGCTAGGCTGGGGCATTCACAAAGGAAGTGATATGAGCCCTCCACCGCCTCTTCGTCTTGACACCCTCTACATAGGTCAAATGAGCTGATGCCCATTCTGCTCAAGTGGGTTCCCATAGAGTTGTGACCCATGAGTATACCAACTAATAGGGATAATTGGGGTATGCTTAGCTTAAGTAAATAGTCTGTTTCGTTCTTAGAGAGTAACGGCCACAAAGTACTTGAAACTCGACAGGACTCAGGTGTTGACCACTGGTCGATTGTGGCTTTTAAGAAACTATAAGTACCCAGGGTATGACTTCGCTCGGTTCAAGTGTTGTCCCGTTTTTGGCCAGTTCGTCTGCCCTTTCATTACCAAAAATGTCACGATGTCCTGGGACCCAACGAAGGTGAGCTGTGTTTGCTGCGCCCAACGATTTTAGTTCCCTGCGACAGCAATCAATCAGTTTGGATTTAGTGACAATTGATGATATGGTTTTGATTGTACTCTGACTATCTATGAAGAAATAAATGTTTTTACCCGTCAATTCAAGCGTGGAGAGATGCTTTGCAGCTTCAGAAACTGCAAGGATCTCTGCTTGAAAGACGTTACAGAAGTTCGGTAGTTTTATCGACTTGTTTATAGGTGGGTTTTCTGAAAAGATGCCAGACCCTACCCCCTCGTCTGATTTGGACCCATCATTGAATACCGAGACATGATCTTCGTTAGTGACCCGGTTTTCCTTCCAGAGTTCTCTTGATGGAAAGTCTGCAAGTACAACTGGGTTGAAATCAATATGCGGTAAGATGTAATCAGTTTGAATAATAATATCAGTGAAGTTAATTATCGTCTTATGAGCATAATGGCCCTTTTTCCAATATGTGCACTCTTTTAATCGGAGAGCGCTATTGGCTGCCAGCTCTTTTGTAAAAAGATCAAGTGGGGCAAGTGAAAGGAAAGTTTCCAGGTCTGCGGTTGGTGTAATTCTCATGGCACTTGTTGTACCTGTACACGCTAGTCTTTGTATTTTTGTCATGGTATTGAGATTGGTGGCTTTGTCAAGTGCTGGCCACCAGACCAAACATGCATATGTTAATATTGGCCGTATGATGGCTGTGTACATCCAGTGGATGATTTTAGGGCTAGGCCCCCATCTCCTTCCAAAAATTCTACTGCAAGTGTAGAATGCTATCGACGCCTTTTTCTCCCGTTCTTTTACATTTTCTTTCCAGTTTAGTTTAGGGTCAATTATCAGTCCAAGATATTTTGCCGTACCCGTGATATGGAGCGGTATCCCATTTAGAGTGGGAGGGTTAATAGTTGGATTGCTATGTTTTCTCGTAAACAAAACTAGTTCAGTTTTAAGTGGGTCGACATTCAGTCCACAGCTTTTGGCCCAGTTACTGAACTTGTCATGGGCGGTCTGCAAGAGATTACGGAGTGTGGAAACAAATTTTCCAGAGGTCATTATAACGATGTCGTCTGCGTAAGCCACGACTTTGACTCCACTTTGGTTTAGATCGACCAAAACCTGATTAACAACCAGGAGCCAAAGTAGCGGAGATAATACCCGTCCCTTTGGTGTACCCTACATGTTCTGACTTTTAGCTTGATGTCGCCTAATACAGCATTTAAAAGGCTAGTTTGAAGCATAGCATCGATACAGTTTGACAACAATGGTTCAATACCCGTTGAGTCTAGGGCTTGCCGAATTGATTTACTTTCGACATTAATGAAGGCCCCTTCTATGTCTACGAAAGCTCCTAGAGTGAATTCTTTATAATGAATTGATCTTTCAATTGTGCGGACCACCTCATGAAGAGCTGTCTCAACAGATTTGCCCTTCATATACGCATGCTGGGCTTGTGAGAGAGCATTATCACTTAGTTTGAGGCGAATATGGGTCTCTTTTAGTCTTTTTAATGTCTTGAGAAGAAATGAAGATAAACTAATTGGTCTAAAGTCCTTCGGTTCAGTGTGCGTGGGCTTGCCAGCTTTTAGAATGAAGATGACATTGACCTCTCTCCATCCTAATGGAATAAAGGGTTGTATTTAAACATCCCCTAAAGATATCCACAAGGCTTGGACCAATTCTGTCCTTAGAGCTTTGAAGCATAATTGGAATTATACCATCGGGCCCTGCGGACTTGTATGCTGAGAAAGAGTCAATGGCCCAAGCCACTTTCCTACTATCTACTATTTCATAACCTATTTGAGAGATTACACCTATGTGATGGCCCCTGTCCCCAAGAGGTATGTCATTGACACACCCTGGGAAAGGAGTTCTCATAAGTGCCTACAAGGTCTGAGAGCAGGAGTCTGTCCAAGTCTTATCCGGTCTTTTTAGGAAGCCCGGGGGAGTTTCGACCTTTGACATGCCTTTCCTGAGCCTAGCAGCATCATTTGTTGACTCAATGTCTGTACAAATTTTTCGCCAGGCTTCTCTTTTGGCATAGGTTGTTCGGTTCTAATATTCGTTTTTGCTGATCTTGAAAAGATCCCAGTCAGCATGGGTATTACTGTGTTTCGCTCTGTTCCCAACCGTTCTTACCAGATTCTGCTACAAATGCTGTTGATGGAGGCGGCCCCGGTTCATTACCTGGCATATATACATAGGCTAAGATCAGGGGCGGTGGCCCTTTTCTTTCGCACTTCACCGTTGTCATGTCTGAGCTTCAATGAGGAGATGGGAGGAAAAGATTTATAATTTTTTTCGCAACTACATATACATGTACGATAATTACCTTCTGAGGGCCCTTTTTTGTTGTACAGGTTGTAATCCTTGGACCTGAGTCCGCAGATATTGCCGCTGTTGACCCATGGCTCCTGAATAGCGGCTATGTCGATGTCGTCTTTTGACAAAAGGGAGTTTAGGGTGGCAGAGGCCAACTTACTGTGCTGCAGATTGATTTGCAGCACTCTCATCATTTTTGTTTTGGCTTTAGTTTTTGTTTTTGTTGTATTTTGGCTACCGATTCCGGTCGCACCCTAACTGCGTTTATGCCAAATTTGAGTCTATAATCCCTTAAAGGCAGCATACCCATTGTCTCGTGATTGAGCGTGAGTACCACCACCCGACCCGTTTTAGTGGGCTCCTCCATATGCATGCCTTTCCAGTCAGTGTGATTGACCCTTTGGTGATCAGGACCATTTATCGGTTTCACCTTAGGATTACTGGCTGCAGCCGCCTTAGAGGTAGAGGCACTCAGATAAACAAAAAAAATAGCACCTCTTAAAACGTCAGATTTCTTCCAAACTTGTTTTATTAAGTCAGCAAAATATTCTGTGATAGACAATTATCCTGATAATATAATGTATTTTGAAGCCATTTCATTTACTTATTCATACATATATGCACAGTACATACCTATACATGTTTTCCTGTTTTAATTTTTTTTTTTTTTTTTGCAGAACATTTTTTTTCCGGGACAAATTGCCCGACGCACTCCAAATTGACTTCTATACACTTTGAATATTTACGAACGTTAACAGCCTCAATTTTTGTTTACGAACACAAATTTCAAAGATCTATGTTAATCAGACGCTTACGAAATCGCTCTTAGTTATTATCAAAATGTACGTATTTATTTTACTATACATTTTTTAAATCAAACTGGTACGGAATGCTACTAACAGTTTCCAGAGGAGTCTGCATACAAATTTAATCACAATTAGTTAAGCCCTTTCAGGAAAAACAGTTCTTTGGAAAATAAAATGCATGACTGGATCGCATTTCAGACATAAGAAAGTATAAAATTAGCATCCACCATCCAAAAATTTAAGATGTTCATAAATATTATATTTTATCAAGAAAAGTCGAAATATTGACTTGAAGAACAATAATGTTTCAACTCCGATTAAAATGAAAACAACTATATTTAAAATTACAAAAGTTAATCTAAAAAAAAACACTTTCTCTGAATTAAAACATTACTTATCAGCCTGAAACAGCACAATATTTTTGTTGCGTCTTGTAGTTGATCAAAAGGAGAAAAGAAATAGACACTTTATTTAATAAGTCTCAAGACTAATATCAATATATTTTATTAAATAAATTAAATATTAATAAATGAAAAATTAAGTTAGGTTATAATATAGTGTGTTGATTGCAAAGAGATCTGACCCTTCAAGCAAAATCACGGACCCAAATTTCTCGGTTCACTTGGGACTCCAAAAAAAATGAGTGTCTCACACACAATAACAAATTTTCTGTGTACGCATGTAAAAAGAACGAGAATCGAGAGTATTTTTTTCAAGCATCGAGAAATAGAGAGAGTATAGGCGAAGTATACAATCATTTTGCCTTAATTTCCACCACTTTTTTTTTTAGTTCAGTTTTGTAGGTAGCGTGGCGAAGACGGTTGCTTTTTTATCTCTTTTTTCTTGTTAACACTTTTAACCATTTCCAATCAGAAATGCAAGTTTCTATTTATTAAATGTAAATTTATATTTGTGGAATGATGTCATGTGCGAAATAGTATTTAGAAAATCTTTTATGAATGATAAATAAAAAAAAACTCTTGAAATGAAAAAATTCAGTTTGTTTTATTTTTGTAGTCAATGGAGAAACTGGACTAGATGGGAAGTTTTTTTTAATGCTTTTGGGTTGGGTATGCCTCAATTCATTCATTTTTTTTGGAACCGTTTTAGATTCCATTTGGTTTCGGTTCTCCGAGTATGGTGAATTCAAAAACTCTCTCTCTCACAATACATTCACATAATGGCTCCGTGGTGATTCTAATTTCCATACTAATTTGAGCCACAAAACGCAGTTTTTCGATCCGTATTTGGATCCGAATGCGAAGTCGTCCATACGTTGTTTGATACGTTTGCGGACCGAAAACGAGCTCGCTTGCTTGAAGGGGAGATAGAATTGAAAACAAGCATGAATCTGCCACTCTGAACTCCAGGGCTGGCTGGTATTTCCTTGAGGTTATATTTGTACAGGGCTGTTAGGTTCTTAGGGTGGTAACACCTCCCTCTTTTAGATGGCGGTGAGAGAGGAGAATACCTCTTAGGTGCTCTGCGCTTACGACTGGATCTTCTTTGAAGTTGCGGCGCAACGATGACTTCTGGAAAACAATTGGCCGATTATAGTTGGTGTCAATTAACTCTGGATCAGGGCTTCTTGGATGTGAACTTGTGCTGGAAGTGGTGTTAGACGTTGTGACTTCTGGAGTTATTGAAGTTGGCTTCATATCAAAATCCCGCAACAGAATTGAAATTGGTAACTGCGTTTCTGGTTTCTGTGATGATGAACTTTTTGGACGAATCTGGTTTGTGTGTGCACGAACCAACTTGTCACGAATGTTTACTCGAACGTTATAGTTGACTGACTCTCTCTAATATCTCACCTGAAATCCAACTGCTTTTGTGAGAACGATACAGCTTGACGAAAACTGTATCTCCTACTTAAAATGATCTGTGTTTTGCTCCATGCTGGTGATTGAAATTTCGGTTTTGTTTTTCATTGATGGTTGATGGCTGCTTTGACTTTGGCTGTAATAGAAGATCCAACGGTGTTCTTCTGTTTTTCGGTGTTTTTCTGTTATACATTAGTTCTGCAGGTGATGTTCCATTTGGTGTGTTGGAGTTCGGAGTTGTCCTGTACAGGAACAGAAATTGTTGAAGAGCTTCCTGCATGGTTACCTCCCCTTTAAGTTTTTGAAAACTTCGTTTGAGTGTGTCTACAAATCTCTCAGCTTGTCCATTTGATTGGGGGTGAAATGGTGCAGTTGGCATGTGACAAATACCAGCTGATTCGCAAAAAGTTTTAAACTGTTGGCTGGTAAATTGCGTACCATTGTCCGATACCACGGTTTGCGGATAGCCATGTCTGGAAAAGATTTGCTTCAAGATGTTGATGGTAGCAGTTGAAGTTATAGATGAAGTTTCTACGATTTCGGGCCATTTGGAATGAGCATCTATTACTAGCAAGTAATATGTTTTCTGGATTGGGCCTGCATAGTCGATATGTAGACGTTCCCAAGGCTCCGTTGCTAGAGGCCACGACTGAAGTGTTGTTTTTACTGGAGACTTTGCTGCTGATTGACAACTTGAACATTGCTTCACAAAATTCTCGATGTCTTTGTCAATTTGCGGTCAGTAAATGTACCCTCTAGCTATCGCCTTCATACTCTGGATGCCTGGGTGTCCTCGGTGTACTTGGCGAATTATTTTGATGCAAAAACATTCTGGAATCACGAGATATGATGCAACTGTTGACGAGTGATAACGCCTTACGTCTATTGAAGTATTGAAGTTCGTTTGCAGATAGATACTTTTTGTTAGGCCACTTTGATTTGATAAACTCA
Source organism: Melangyna quadrimaculata (assembly GCA_949320155.1). NCBI lineage: Eukaryota > Metazoa > Arthropoda > Insecta > Diptera > Syrphidae > Melangyna > Melangyna quadrimaculata. The sequence continues at coordinate 138,167,506 of OX439484.1, forward strand.
CTTATTCGAATCAGTTCTGGACAGCTCAACGTCGCAGTGCGCACCATGTTGAATGTAAGTGGCAGCTTCTGAATGGTATGATTGAGTTCAGCACATGCTTCATCCTATATAGTAGTATTAGTAGGAATGGAGGCGACTGGCGGTGGGAACCAAATTTAACGTGGCGTTATATGGGAATAAGTGATTGGAGGTGGGCACGCCCCTTTTCTGTTGTTTTTGGAAAATTTTTGTGTGCACGTGTGTATGCGTCATGGGGGGCTGGGGGCAGGGGGGGATGGCGAGGCTTGGGAGTGTATTTAATTAGAAAAAAAAACAATGATGTTTAGAAACTTTGGGAATTGAACAAAGAACCTTTGGATTGCCGTCGGGTGATAGTTCCACTAGGCCATTGGAGATATAGAAGTTAAGGTGTTAAATGTGTATTTAAAAAGCATTTAAAATGCTACAAATGTGGTATGTGAAATGGTTTGTGGATAAGGTGATTAAGTGTTGGGTGGAGAGCTTTGAAATCATATAAAAATATAATTTAAAAGCTAATTAAGTGTTCGAGTGGAAAACTTCGAAATCATATAAAAATATAATTTAAAAGCTGATTAAGTGTTGGGTGGAAAAATGTGGTATGTTGAAATGGTTTGTGGATAAGGTGATTAAGTGTTGGGTGGAAAGCTTCGAAATCATATAAAAATATAAATATATAATCTAAAACCGTACGAAGCTATGGTATGCCAATATGTCTAAGCTAATTGAAGTCTATAAGTGGTGCGTGGCGGTAAGCAAGCAAAAAAAAAAAAAAAAAATTCCACTGAGCCATTAGGTTATTCGATGAATCTGAATGAGAAACAAGAACAATTTATTATTTTGAACAAACGAAAAAAAAATATACAAAATTATTTGAAGATTTGAACTGACGTTGTTCTTAGCCACATACATGCTAAAAATGGTTGGTTTTGTTTTTTTATTGTTTGATGATAATGAAAAATGAAATGTGGAAACATGACATTGAAAAAATGCATGTATACCATCTAATGTTGGTATGAAAAATTATTGTATTATTTTGTTTGATTATGATGGCAAGAGGAAAATTGATGACGATGATATTTGTATCTTGGCGCGTGGGGGTAGTTGAGGTCATCTATTTTATGCATTGTAACAAAAGTTTCTGACCGCCAGTAACCTGGAAAAGTATTTTGATTTCATGTTAACCAAAGAACTAAATGCTTACGAAGATAAACACATTCCATACAAAAAAAAAAACATAAAGCCTTACTTATAACCAAAGATAATTTTCCAAAACAATTTGATTCAAATTACTTTTTAAGGTTACTGACGGTCAGAAATCTCTTGTTTCATTGCAATAGTAGACGAAAGAAATGCAATGCGTTTTCAATTGCTTTTCGTTCGAGGTCAATATATTTGCTCAAAAATCGAATAAAAGCCCGAAACATTTTACAATATTAAGTAGTATCATTAAAATTTTATAAAGGAGTTTTTAAATAAGTTAAACAAATTTTCGGAAGAAAAGGCACTTCTACCTCTGAAGGACATGCCTTCACAAGAACTAAGAATTTGCGGTGCTTAACGCTGCAACACTAAATATGGGGAGAAGATACTGGTGGAACTTGACACCGTAAAATGATTCCTCCCCGTTAAATTGAACTTGCTGAGCAACGAAGAGCTGATTAAAATGACGGGGCATATGATGAGGTTGATTCAGCCTTCTAGAGGAAGCTTTGGAACGTCAATAAAATTTCTCGCCAAACGAGAGGAAGTTGTCGAAAAAGAAGATCTACAGGAGCTAGAAGTCTTGGAAATGGATGAGGAAGAAGATCACCAGCCCTACTCACGCAAGCAAATGCGAACATCAAATTATACCTTATTATTAAAGAAAAAAAAAATAAATACAAAAATATTGAAAAATGTACAAATTTACTTTTTTTTCATTTTCTCCTGATTAAAATTGTCGTGTTTTTTTTACTTGGGCTTGCTACATTTGAAATTGTTCTTGATGTGAAGTCATCATTTTTCATGATACAAAAAAAAAAAACACATCACATGCTATTTTGTTTTATTTTTAGGTTTAGTGGCACCTTAATTTTTATGAACTTGTCACTTAAATTTTAAGTTCAAAAGTATATTAACGTGTTGAGAATGGGTTCTTACAATTCCGTTAGTTTTTTGAATAAATAAAATGAGTTAGGGATAGAAAAACCTTTGGTTGATATCAAGTATCTCTTATCTATTCCCGACATAACTATTAGTTGTAAAAAGTGCCAAACGACGACAAACAAAAAAGTTTTTCTCCCATCTAAATTTAATTCATTTACCGACGAAGAATTAAATGAAATGAGTGGGTTACTCATGCAGGTAACAAATTCATTTCAAGGAAGGGTCGATCCGAAAATTAAATTCTCTTTGCTGGAAAAGAAGTTTGTTTCTGAGATTAAGGATAGCGAGGTATAATGATGAAATGCTTAAAATAAATAAAATGCTAATTTCTTTTTATCTAGCGTTTTGAGGTCATAACAAACGTGCTGACAAAAGTTAAGCGGTTTAATCTTCAGGGGCGAGCAATTGAGTTCAGGATTAAACCGGTACCAGACAACGTGGAACCGACTAATTGGGTAAGAGGAGCAATTAATGACATTGTCAGTTTTGCTTTTAAGGAAGTAGATCCAGAAGATAAGATCGGAGTAACATTCTGTGGGAAAGAATTTTCTGCGGAGCGAGGTAGTGGTTGGGTTAATTTTAAAAGTGCCTCCGAGTTTCATGTGGCGGATTTATGGGAGATGATTTCAAAAGTTTTCCAAAGTAATTCAGAAGGTCTAAGCACAGATTCCTTCTGCATTAAAGTAGCAACGGTGAAGATCCCCACTGGAAAAGGAAACTGACGCATGGCCAATTATTATAACACGTTTGATGAAGAATGTACCAAGCGTCGAGGAATTGTATCGATACAAAATAAAGACAATATTTGCCTTCCACGTGCTTTGATAGTTAGAAAAGCATTCGCGGAAAAATCATCGGATTATAAAAGAATTCGTGATCATACGGACATGGAACAGACGAAAAGAGCAAAACAGCTCTTGGTGGATGCGCAGGTACAGATTCCGCCAGAAGATTGCGGAATTCCGGAATTACGTCAATTTCAATATCTTCTATCTGATTACAAAATAACGGTGTATCAGTACAATACAAAAGGCCGGGTAATAATTTTTGACGGGGCCCCTACAAATAACTCTACGGAAAAAAGGATTAATCTTCTTCATAATGTGAAACATGTTAACTTGATTACCTCCTGTACTTCAGCTTTTAGTTGTTCATATTTTTGTGAAGAATGTCATGTACCGTACAACGTTAAATCAAAACACAGGTGTAACGAATCATGCCCACAATGTCAAAAAACACCTAGCTGTGAAGAGATGGAATATGAAATTGATTGCCATAGAAGCTTCCGAGGTAAAACATGTTTTGATAACCACAAATCATCTAGCTCAGGCAAACAAGCAATTTGTGATGAAATGAAGCGATGCTTAAAATGTCTGAAGACAATTAGTACAAGAGAACATTTTTGCAACGAATATTTTTGCAAACAGTGTACAAAATTTGTTCCCAGTGACCATCAGTGCTATATTCTTAGAGATGTAAGAACACCAAAAATAGACAAATGCCTCTACATTTTCTAAGATTTCGAAAGCAGAGAGGAAGATGACCAAACTAACCAATCTGAAGAAAATTTGCTAAAAATACACAAACCAAACCTATGTGTATTTCAACAAAGGTGCAGCTCCTGTATTGAAGTTGAAAATTTACATTTTTGTAATGTGTGTAAATTTCGGGAGCAAATTATAACTCAAGACGTAGTATCAACATTTCTGCATCATATAATGGAAGTTCGAAAGATTTTCAAAAAAGTGATAGTGATAGCAAATAACGGATAGGCTAATATTCACCAGTTTATTTTAAACTATATTCTGGTTAAAACAAGCCTGAAACCCGAACTTATAATGCGAGGAACTAAAATTTTACTGATGACGATAACAAATGTGAAGTTCCTAGACTCGGTCAATTATTTTCCCATGGTACTGTCTAAGCTACCAAAAGCTTTCGATCTGTCTCCTTCATTAAAGAAAGGCTTCTTCCCGCATTTTTTTAACCTGGCAGTGAATAAAAAATACGTAGGAAAACTGCCTGATGCAAAATATTACGACCCAGATACTATGAAAGCTGAAGATCGTGAAGTCTTTCTTAAATGGTATGGAGACCATAAAAATAGCGAATTTAATATGCAACGTGAGTTAATTGATTACTGCATCAGTGATGTTAAAATTCTAACAGAAGCCTGTCTGAAATTCAAGAAACTGTTCTTAGTGCAGAGTAACGTTGAACCCTTTTTAGAGTGTACAACAATCGCATCAGCTTGTAGTCTTCTTTATCGACGTAATTTCCTCGAATAAAATACTATTGGCTTGATCCCGAAAAATGGCTAAAGATTAACTGATAATTACTCGAAAGTTTCGATCAAATGGTTAATTTGGGAAGCAAAAAATCGAAATATTTACATAAAGCTTGCTGCCAATGGAAAAGAAATGGTTGTAGCTGGAGTCAAGGTGGATGGGTTTTGTGAGGAAACTGGTCAAGTTTTCGAATTTCATGGATGTTATTATCATGGACACCCTTTGTACTTGAATCACAGAAGAGATGAGCCCTTGGGGAAGGATCAATTCGATACACTTAACCTGAGGTACAAAAGAATCGAAAACAGCTCGACTAAATTCTTTTAATTATGAGGTAATTGAAATGTGGGGTTGTGAGTTTGAAAGAAAGCTGTCACTTATGAGTCGTGGTGATTTACAATTTTTAGAAACCCACCCTCTTATTGAAAAATCCCGACTTAATCCTCGAGACGCTTTTTATGGAGGAAGAACTGGCAATACAACTATGCATTATAAATGTAAAAAAGATGAAAAATCAAGTACCTGGATGTATGTTCTTTATACCCCTGGGTATGTTAATATGGTCAATATCCTAAAGGGCATCCACAAGTATACACAGAGCCTTCCATAATTTCTCAAATAAAGTTAGAAAATATTAGTGGAATTATTAAATGTAAAGTAATACCTCCAGAAAAATTGTTTCACCCTGTCCTACCATTAAAACAAAACAATAAGCTGATCTTTACATTATGTCGAACATGTAGCAGCATCAGATCAAAGAATAAATTCTGCCATCATTCAGATAACGATCGAGCTATATATGGAACATGGGTTATTGAAGAAGTAAATAAAGCAATTGAAAAGGGATATACACTTGCTGAGATTTTTGAAATATGGCAGTACGATGTAGTACAATATGATAAAGATTCGGATTCAAAAGGTCTTTTTGATACTATGATGGATAAATTTCTTAAAATTAAACAAGAAGCTTTGGGATGGCCCACCAACTGTAAAACCGAAGAAGAGAAGCAACATTACATTTCTCATTTCTTAGACATAGAAAATATTCAGCTTGATTATTACAGCATTTCGAAAAATGAGGGAAAAATATCTTTTTCTAAGTTGATATTGAATTCATTCTGGGGAAAGTTTGGTCAAAGAGAAAACCAAACACAGACACGTGTTGTTAACAGTCCTTCTGAGTTATACGAAATCCTTACAAACCCTTCTTTACAAGTTTGTAACGTCGTAACAATAAATGAAGAAATGTAATTGTAAACTTTTTAAGTAAAGAGGAAGCCATAGAATGTTTGTCTACTGCAAATGTTAGCATTGCGGCGTATACAACTGCGTATAACGGAATTTGTAAGTGGCGGTCGAAAGAACTTAATGAATAATAAAAACAAACAAAAAAAATTAGTTTACAATAAAGCATTTGTTTTATTTAAAAATGGGTATTACAATCAACGACCTTCACTTATGAACTAACTCAAAAGATAAACATTTTGAAGTGCACAACATTTCTCGTGATACATACATTTTATTTGGTTTGGATAAATAATTTTGAGATCTTTAAAATTTGGACAGGTGTATTTTTCTTCAATGTTAACAACATCCACATTTACATTTTTTTAGTATCACAACGGCTCATGAAGAACTAGGGCCTAGTGACTAACAACTTGCAACCATTCCTGTGTGCGCCTTTCGACAATTTCGACAAAACCTACAATTTTATGCCGAATCCGAACGGCTAGACGAGAAGCACTTATTCGTGACAAGTGATACTCTTGGAGGATTTGTCAATTCCTCGCAAGAGTTTTAAGGTGGACGAGGCTGGGAAGCGATCCCAGACCTCCAACGTGACAGTCGAACGCACTAACCATTACGCTACGGGCTACTATCTTTTTATCTTTTTAAGCCAATGTGTTTTTTTAACCCTTTGACGTAAACCAATCCATTTTTAATTTCTTGTTGGAGAAATAACTTAACGTGACGAAAATCTGTGTATCCACTGTCCCAAGCTAAGCCGTGATGATTATGAAATATCCAATTAGCTTGTTCTTTAAGTGATATAGGAAGTAGACTGAAATTAAATGGAGGTGTAATAATAAAATGATGGTGACGTCCATTGTGGTACACGGCTGCCTCCTTCAAAATTAACTCATTGTTGAATCCTCTAAAGTTTGCAATGTAATGATATATGTTTGCTGAGGGTACGGTCGTATGGAATGTACTTGATTAACTGTTAAGTGAGTTTGTTAACTTCTCCAGTTATTGGATTGTATTCAATTAAACGATCATGAAGAATCAGACAATACATTGTTATTGAAGGTGGAACAACAGTAGATGTTTTGAGTTCCATTTTCACATCAACCGGTCCGGTTTTAATTGATTCATTTTGACGGAAACAATCAATTACCAAAATTGGAGCAATTTCTTTGAATTCTTGACGAGATAATAGTGGTTGTGGTGGTTTTTGATAATAAGATGGTTGAAATTTACTGTACATGTCATACAGAATGACGTATCTATCCAAATCAAATTTAAGATTTAGATCTTCGCGTGGATAGGACTCAGAGTTCAAATGAACTTTGACATTACTCACATCACATTGGTAAAATTTGCTAACATCTTTATCTCGTAGGTTTGTCCGTGCTGTTTGTAGAGCGATTATAAAATATATTGGCTTTTCAAGCTGACTTGAAGTTTTAACTGTCCACACATGATCAGTAGAAGGTGGAAATGTAGGATATTCGTACATTTCCCAATTTCGAAAATTAATTTGAATTGGTTTCGATTGTATTTGTTTTAATAGCGAAATTTTATTTGAATCGGACAAGGTAATGTGTGGAACTCTCCATTGCAGCTTATGAATTGTAAGTTTTAAATCTTCTTTTTCCGTAGTAATATAAGCGTTATCATTAGATCTAGTACGAATTAAAATCAAATCATGCCTAGCTTTTGCAATGATATTTTTATAATCCTTAGCAAATCCTAAAAGATTTTTCAATGCAATACAAAAGTTGAATTTCCCTGATGAAAGTTCGATGGTACTCTTTCCTGTCCATGAAGCATTTTATAAACATTTACTTTCATTATCAGTCAATGATATAAAATTTTTTAATACTGTTGTTATGCCAACATTTGTATTGCTTTCAATAGCTACACCGTTAGGTTCGTAGTGTATTTCCTCGAAAAGAAATGCCATAGCATTGTTACAGAGTTTTGCTGTAGAAGTCTTTCCATCTGTTTTTGTTAGACTTCCTTCTATGTAAATAAAACTTTCGCTGGGTAAAATACACAAGTCCTGTTGATGTATAGGGATACGTATTTCATCACTGGTATTGAAGGATTGAAGAAATGGTGAATAACAATGGTACTCAAATTTTGTTATGCTGTTATCATAGCTAGGTCCTTGGGTAATATTCAATATTTCACTCATTTTTTTTATTTACTTTAACACAAATCCTAGTAAAAGAAGAAAATCTTTATTTTCAGACGATAGTTTTGGTCTTGACAGCTTTGGTATTCTATGAGAACTAACTAAATTAACATCTTTGACTTGGGATATATAATTATAGACCAACATTATACAGAGTTTGGTATTAAATGCAATCGAATTGTTATTGTTTCTCCTCTAAAATTTATCAAATCTCCGTTTTGATATATATATATCATATATATGATGTGCTGCTGAGTGGACGTGTGCGTGATTAAGTGGCAAACATTTATTAATTCAAAAGTTTTTTTTTTCTAACGTACCAAGTTATTTTTCTACTAAAAGGACTTTAAATATCTGTCCGCAAAATCGAATTGAATTGATTATTATAAATGTCAATCTCATTATTTAAAATTGCAAAAAATTAGTTTAAATTATACCACGTGATAACACTTAAAATTTTTTAATTGCGAGTAATATTACTCTTAAATATTGAAAGTGACTGCTCTTACTCCGAATTTCATAAGTTTACATACAAAACCTCCAACACATATTTACATTTAAATTCTACATATACGCACCTTTCGCAACTGCATTTTGCATTCAAACACCTTAAACGCTGAATCACCACATACCATCTTGCACCTTGTATGCAGATGCCTAATAAACGAAATAGACAAGCTCTATCGTCTTCTCCTGACCAACAACTGCAGCCCACCTCACCCGATCCTAAACAGGCAAAAAACACACACTCCACACCAAAACGCACTATACACTTCTCTTCTCCAAAAAACACCGCTATGTCTGATGAAGCTCTCAAAAAACAAAGTGATTACATCATATCACTTATTTCGTCAAAAATGGACGAAGTTGAGAGACGAATTACAACAAAAATTGAAACCGACGTCTCTGCACTGAAAAAATCTATTGATGACGTCACTAACCGTATTGGATTTTTGGAAACGAAACTAAGCGAAATTGAGGTGATAAGAGAAGAAAATAAAACACTTAAAGAGGAATTAAAAAAACACGATGACGCACTTCAACAAATAATCGCACGCATTGACCGTAATGAAGAATCCCAACTTTACAAACAGACACAGAGCGATGCCCTCATCCATGGTTTGCCTTTAATAAAAAACGAAGATCTTAGATTAACTTTTGAGCGCATGTGTATGACGATAGGAATGAATCCAATGGTTATTCGGGATATTTTCCGACTGAAGGCAACAAATTCGAAACCTAATCCACCCGTAGTTATTAAATTTCATTCACCACGCGACAAAAGCACTACCTTACGATCGATTGCTAACTACCGCTCTGAATCAAAAAAAGCACTTTGTCTTCGCGATTTTGGACTTTCTTCTGATAAGCAGGTGTTTGTGCACGAATGTCTCACAGTTAGGAATCGATTACTACTCCAGAGTGCAATTAAGATTAAAAATGATGGGAACCTGTTTTCGGCTTTTACTATGAGAGGTTTTGTGTACATAAAAAAGAACCGCAATGATAAAGCTCAACTAGTAGAGAACAACGATGCTTTGAATGCTATTGCCACCAAATCTCCTATGACAACAACTGGAACAACAACAACAACAACAACTTAAACGAAGAAGTAAACACTAATTTTTTTTTTTATCAGCTTTGTTTTCATTTTTAATTTTCTTTTGGATTTTGTTTTTTTTTAACTTTTTATATAATATTTTTTTTCTTTTCTCTCTCTCTTTATAAACATCAATGAATATTAATAAATACAAATTCATCACTCTCATCGTCATCATGGTCTCTGTATTCCTTAAACATCTTTTTAACTTGGTCTCGCAGCTTCTTAATTTTTGTTTGCATTGGACTATTTTTTGTCCTAATCACTTTTTTGTTTATTGTAATGGCTAATTCTAACTTTGATTATCGTAACTGGGATTCCCTGTACGAGGATGAACATGGCTCTACGCGGTCGATGATACGAATTTTAGGTGAGCGGTATGCTGGTCTGAAGGTCTGCCATATAAATGCCCAAAGTTTAATTCCTAAGATAGATGAATTTCGTTATTTGTTTGAACATTCGAATATTGATATTGTATGTGTTTGTGAAACTTGGTTCTCTCATGATATTTCTTGTAGCATGAATGGTTTTAATGTGTTTCGCTGTGATAGAAGTGGTCGTAGAGGTGGGGGTGTTGCAATATTTACTCGCAAAGACTTAAACTGCAAAATAATTCGCAAGTCCTCACCAGGTAGCGAAGTAGAATATTTATTCATTGAGATTAAGTGTAATAACAATAAAGTATTATTAGGATCGGTATATCGCCCAAATCGGAATATTGAATTAACACCATTATTCTCAATATTAGACGAACTAACCTTTGTGTCACCTTATATAATTGTTGTGGGGGATTTCAACCATGATGTGTTAAGGAGTTCAGAACTTGTTGATAGTATGGGTTCACTTAATTTATTTCCTGTGAATACAGCTACTCCTACCCATTTCACAAGGCATAGTAGTACTTTACTTGATATGTTTTTTGTAAGTCATAGTGATAAGGTTCTTCTTTACGACCAACTCTCTGCATCCTGTTTCTCTAAACATGATTTAATTTACCTCACATTCGAATGTTCACCTTTGGTCTCTTCTTCTATTTACTGCTATAGAGACTTTAAAAATGTCAACATGTGGCAGTTAGAAACTGATTTGAACCGTATTGAGTGGTACCATTTATATTGCCTGCCTACTGTTGATGAGCAGGTGTTATTTCTTCAAAACAGTATCAATTATCTTTTTAACCTACATGTTCCAATTGTAACAAAGCATTCTAGTAAAAAAGAACAGCCATGGTTTAGCAACTTTATTAAGAGTCAAATAAGAGAACGTAATTTAGCATATAAACGATGGAAAAATTTTAGGCTTGAAGCTTTGCATATTGAATACAAAATTTTAAGAAATAGAGTAATATCTCTTATCCGTGAAGCCAAGCAACAGTTTTATGCTCCTAAATTTGATCCATCTTTAGCCAAAGAAAAACTTTGGAAGAATTTGAAAGAAATAGGAGTAGGTAAGCAAATTAGCAACAAGGCTATTTCTATTGATTGTAACGAGCTTAATAATAACTTTGTTGCCTTAAACTCTTCAGGTTTTGAAACCCGTAGCTGTGATTTGACTGAAACGCTAAATGACAATTCTTCTTTCACTGGGTTTTGCTTCTCACCTGTTAATGAGTATGATGTCTTAGAAAGCATTTTAGCTATTAAGTCTAACTCTATTGGAACTGATGGAATCCATCCGGGTTTTCTGAAAGCCATTCTCCCGTATGTAGTCAAACACATAACTTACATTTTTAATAATATTTTAATGACTAGTTCTTTCCCTTCAGCTTGGAAAGAAGCCAAGATAATACCTGTTCCCAAAAATCGCAATGGTGGTGACTATCGACCCATAGCCATATTGCCTTTTCTTTCGAAAGTTTTTGAAAAACTTATAAATCACCAAATTAGAACTTTTCTTACAAACAATAGCTTGATTTGTATCAATCAATCAGGCTTCCGACCTAAGCATAGCTGTACTACAGCCTTAATTGACGTGGTTGAAAATATTAGAAATAATTTGGATAAAGATAAAGTGACTATATTAACGCTTCTTGACTTTTCAAAGGCATTTGATACCGTTAACCGTTTTATACTCTGTGAAAAACTTAAAACTCAATTCCATTTTTCGTTTCCATCAGTCAAGCTTATTCTTTCTTACTTAACCGGTAGAACTCAGGCAGTTTTTGCTAACAATATCATGTCAAATTTTCTCCCTTTGCAGAGAGGTGTCCCTCAGGGCTCTATTTTAGGCCCTTTGCTGTTCTCGATGTATATTAATGATCTTCCGTCAAGCCCGCTGAATTCTTCTGTGCACATGTACGCAGATGACGTTCAATTATATAATAGTTTTCATCTAGGTATGCTCGAAAATGGTGTGCATGAAGTCAATGAGGACTTGAATAATATTGTTATATGGTCCCGCAAGAACGATCTCTGTTTAAATCCGAAAAAAACTAAATGCCTTGTCATCTCTAGAACTATATCTGACACATCATATTTTCCTGAAATATATTTGAATAACTATGCTATCGAGTTCGTGGATTCTGCAAAAAATCTTGGTCTAACATTTAATAAAACACTAAGTTGGAACACCCATATTAATTTGACATTAGGTAAGGTATATGGAGGTCTTCGATTGCTTTGGGCGTCTCATCATATAACGCCCTTGAAAACCCGGTTGATATTGGCCAAAACATTGATAGTGCCCCTTATGCTTTTCTGTTGTGAGGTGTTTAGTAATTGTGACTTTGAGCACAAACGAAAACTTAACGTTGCATTCAACAGTGTTACGCGCTATGTTTATGGTCTTAGAAGATTTGACCACATATCAAGTTTTTCCAAGTCTATCTATGGCATTTCATTCGATAATCTATTTAAATTACGAACTTTAACCATGCTTCACAATATATTACAATCTCATCAGCCTGAATATTTATATAATAAAATTAATTTTACGCGTTCTGAAAGATCTTGCGACCTTATTCCAGTACGCTGCAGATTCTTGGTATCTGAACGGCAGTTTTATGTGCATTCTATTCGTTTATGGAACTCCCTCCCTCGCTCTGTTAGAATTATAAGCAGCCCGACCTTGTTTGCAAGAATGCTAAGAGAATTCTTCTCCTAGCTCCTTGTAATTATTTTATGATGTCATTGATGATGATGTTGATGGTGATTGTGATGATGATGAATTTTTAAACTAAATTTTCAGTTAATTTTGAATTTTCATAAATTTTATTTCTTTTTCTCTTTTCTTGATATTTCATACATACATATTGTTTGTTAATTTGTTTAATGCATATATATTTCCACATTTTAAATACAAAGCACTTTTTTTTTGTAAAAATAGTATTAAGTTACTGAAATTTGCTCTAGTTTATAAGATATTGTATCTTACAGAGTATAATTATACAATAAATAAATGAAATGAAATGAAATGAAAATTTACGAGCGTTAAAGATAAATATGTGATTCGTTTGACATTCACTGGTAAATAGATAACATTTTTTTGAACTTCTATGATTTTATACCCCGCTCCTGCTTCTGGTGAGAATTCATGTGTAGTATGCATAGGAGTATTATTTAAATAGGAACTAACTATAATATTGCACTCAATGCGTATGACATTTACTTTGATAATATCAACAGGTAAATCTGACAGGTGCAATGTATTTGATTTAAGGGCGCGTTTACCAAAACCCAGTAGTTTTCCGATAGTTCTAGGTCTATCGAAGAAAATTGGCTCATTACTTTCGACTTCTGCTTTCAATGTATTATTATTTACTTCTATTTTTACTATTGCTGAAGATTTTCGTGTTGACAGTGCTTCTGAAATCAGGAGGGAAATATCATCGATTGCATATGATCCTACTGGAATTTCAATTTCGTGTTCGCCTACATGAAATCTGTTGTTTCTGTCATCCACATTGGGTATGGAGTTGTATGTTTGAAAATCAATCAACCCAATCTCCTTCCAGATTTAAGGGTGGAAAATATTCAGTTGTTAAATGAGAACTATTCCCGCTAAGTGTAAGTGTAAGTGTTAACGCCATGGTCATTAAAACAAAATTAAATTATTTTTGCAAAGAGTCTTTATTTATTCAATTTACCACAATCATATAAGAATTTCAAACATAGATGGCCACAATTATTCGAATCATAATCTTGGTACCGAGTATAATTTTATTTGATTGTTTTACCTAAATAATTTCGCTTGGTGGTTGCAGGTTCCCAAAGCTATCAAAATATTCTATTTCCTTATCGTTTTTATAATACGCTACCCAATGTGTTCCAGGTCCGTTTGAAGAATCAAGATTTACAATTCCGCACTCGTTTTCCATGGTTTATTTGTTGGCAAATTATCTCGTATGAAAACTCCTCGAAAATGAGGGATTACATATTTGGCCATTTCATTCAATGCACGTTTGGGGAGCGATCTTAAAAGTTTTTTGACTGGGGATTTAAAAATAAACCAAGTCCTTTCTTATATGGCTTTAGATGTAATCCATGACCCATTGTAATAGCTTCCATTTTTTGGTTATGACGTTTCTTCTCTTCTAATACTTTTTTAGCGTTATTAGCGTCATTGACAGCCTTAGCTACCCCCGCAGCACCTCCAGACAATGCCCCTAATGCTGAAAGCCCTGCAAATAGCGGTACAAGAAATGGTACTACACCACCAGATTTAGGTACAGAAATAACTCTGGGTGTTTTAATATTGTTTTTCTTTATTGTCCTATTAGCGGTTGACAAAGCAATTTTTATAGCTTTCTCTAACTTATGAGGACTTTTCAACATAAGGAGTTTCCCAACATTTTTGATTGATTGGTTGAATGTCAGTTTAGACTTGTTGTTCGTTATTTTATTTATTGCAAGTTTGCACTGTGCCTTTTGTTTTGTTATTTACACCCATTCCTAATTTTACTTTTGACTTTATCAAATTTGCAACTAATAACGCGCTTGCTCGTTCAACTAAACCTGCATTACTTGATTTTACTCTTTGCCAAGCTTTTTCAGCTAAAATTGTATCTGCTAAATGTCGATCAGACGTATTTTTATATTTAAAATAAGATATATCGTGTTGTTTGCAAGCTTGATCAAGTAAATTGATCCCTTTTTCACCTCGAGCTAAACGTTCTTGAAGTTTTGTCCCAGGTACACAGTACTAATAACCAGGTCGAGAAACGGTAAGAATTGAAACAAAACTCATTTTATCGCATGTGCAAATGTCATTTCTGTAACTTTGACAGGCGATAATTTTATCGACTGGAACAAACGGAATAGAAATACTGGAAAAATGCGATAAAATGGGTTTCTGTATCTCGATAAGTAAGATAAGGTCGATAAGTTTATCATTTTAAACGTCAAATCTTATCGCTGACCTAAGAGATGGCGAGTAAACATAAATATAGAGAAAAATGGTAAGAAATTAAATTATTTTACAAAAAAAGGCCTTTAAAACTAAATTTAAACTTACTTTTATTTTATTGTAGCTTATTGACGATGAAGAAGACGCTGTTAACGTTAAATACTCTTAAATGAAATCGGTTGATAAGAAAAGAGTAACAATTGATGCGAAACATTCAAAATTACAGTAATATATTCTTGGATCCGCAAGACTAGGGCTAAAGGAACCTTAACACCGTGATTTAATAAGCTGTTTTGCTATTGAAGCTCCCAAGGATACTATTGGCGTTCAAGTTAATGCTACTCTTTGCTACTTTGCTATGAATCGAAAGGTACGTTTTTAACTTTTGATAAGAAACCTAAGATAATATATGAAATTTATTTCCAGATTTCTTCAGTATGGACAGAACTCTTCAAAGACAACAATACCTTTTCACTTATCTCCCCAACGGCTGTAATTTAACACAAACAAGACATCGCTGATTGTGATAATGCTAAACTATCAGAGAAAACCTCTCTCAATTCAAGTGTTTTTGGTTCTAACTGCGTTATTTATCCAAAAAATATTGTAACCAATTAGATTATTACGGCAAAAAAGGAAAATCTTTAAATTCTTATTTTCTTTTTCGTGAATTTGATGAAAAAAGCTCTTAAAATATAACTGAACTATCATAAGAAACATCCACAAAAATTTGAATCAATAATGTAGCTTTAACAGTACATAAATGAATAAATATTTACTTTGTATCTACGATATATATAATATCTGATTATAAGAAATTAAAAATGTAATCATTAAAAACTTTCGTTAGTTTTTTATTTTAATGCAATTTCCTAAATACAAGCCAATAATGACGGTGGTTTGCATGTAACACTTAAAAGAATTTCGAGATAAATTCTTGTGTTACATACAAACCACCTTCATTAAAATGGTGGTGAGTTTCAATTTATGTCACCTAAGTGTTTTTTACAACAACTTTCAATTCAAAAAATTCTGATGTAAAAGTATTTTCTTCATTTTTTTCAAAAAAAAATGTTGACACGTTTTTTAGATGGAATTTTTTTGAAATAATAATAGAAAACATAAATTAGAACTCAGAATGGTTTCAATCATCCCAATGAAGCACGTAGTTTTGAAATGCCAGTGGTTTGTATGTATCACAAGAATTTCGTATGATTTTCTCTCGAAATTCTTGTAAGTGTTACATACAAACCACTGTCATTTCAAAACTACGTGCTCCATTGGGATGATTGAAACTGTTCTGAGTTCTAATTTATGTCACCTAAGTGTTCCTTACAACCACTTTCAATTAAAGGAATTCTAAAAAAATAATTCCCATGTAAAAGTATTTTCAACATTTTTAATTTTCCAAAAAAAATGTTGAAACGTTTTTTATATGGAAATTTTTTGAGATAATTTTTTGAATTAAAAATGCTTTCTGGAACTAGTTAGGAAACATAAATTAGAACTCAGAGCAGTTTCAATCATCCCAATGAAGCACGTAGTTTTGAAATGACAGTGGTTTGTATGTATAACTAATAAGAATTTCGTATGATTTTCTCTCGAAATTATTGTTTCATACAAACAAATGTCATTTCAAAACTACGTTCTTCATTGGGATGATTGAAACTGCTCTGAGTTTTTATTTATGTCTCCTAACTAGTTCCAGAAAGCATTTCTAATTAAAAAAATTATCTCAGAAACTGTCCATATAAAAACGTTTCAACATTTCTTTTTGGAAATTAAAAATGTTGAAAATACTTTTACATGGAAATTATTTTTTAAAATTCCTTAAATTGAAAATGATGGTAAGGAACACTTAAGTGATATAAATTAGAACTCAGAGCAGTTTCAATCATCCCAATGAAGCACGTGGTTATGAAATGACAGTGGTTTGTATGTAACACTTACAAGAATTTCGAGAGAAAATCATATGAAATTCTTGTAAGTGATACATACTGTTGTGCCATGAAACTGGAGTACTGGAGACCACACACAATTCCAAAGAATCACTTGCAAGACACATGACATAGTTCGATTATTACTAAAGGTTCTCGTGTGTCATACGTTACACTTGGAAAGGAACGGCAATCGAACTATGTCAACCAAACAACAAAACAACGACATGGGTCATATTGCAAACATAAACAATACTGACCCATGGAGTGCAACTATGTCAATTACAACATATGGTGCACTCGTTGTTTAAATAAACAATATGTGTCAAGGCAAGTGAAGTAAAGTAGAATGCGTGGTTGATTCGAAAGAAGTGACGATCTAGGTTTCGGAATAGGTAACGAAGGAAATAATGAGTAGGGTTTGAGTCACTCTAATTTTAAACGTAAATTAAAGAAGTTGTGTTTTCTTGTGTTCTAGTGGAACGCAACAAATGGTGGCAGCGGTGGGATTTTAAAACTAAAGCATCTGGTTTTAATCCCGAAACATTGCTAAGCAAACAAAAAAGAAGAAGTGTTATTTTAATAAAAAAAAAATTTCAACAAACATTTAACAAAAATAAATTTAATTGTTCAAAGTCCTATTTATAAAATTAAAAGTGAAAAATTAACTCTGACAAATAATTAGAGGCAGTGCTTTTGTAAAAACAAATAAATGAAATAAATAATATTTTTTTACACGTCTCGCTTTAAATACTGTCTATAAAAAAAAAAAAAAAATTATTATAAAAAAAAACAAACGACTGAAAAAAAAGTGAACAATATCCCACAGAGGAAAGCGAATTCCTGTGGTCGAAAGAAGGAAGGTAGGAAGAAATTGCCACGCCAAGGCAAATAAACATATCTCAACATCATCATCAAAAATTCACCAATTACAACATCAACATGTTATTGTAAGCAAAATAATATAATTTATATAATTATTTATATTTTTCTTATTATTGTTATATAATTTAAATGTTTATAACTCCATTTTATTTTGTAACCAGTTTTCCTATAACTTTTTTTTTTCCTCTCTCCTCCTTGTTAATTATTGTTAATGAATTCCAAATTAAAGTTCCTTTTGGTTGGAAATATATGTCTGGTTTTAATCTAAACATTTCGCTTAGAAATAGAAATATTCCACGTCCCCGTAGATCCTCAGATAGTGAGCTAATGGTTGTTACTTCATCCCCACTAAGCGAGTCAGAAAATTTAGAATCCACTCTCACTCCACCCACACAAAGTGAATCACAGAATTTAGACTCCATTTTTACTCCACTCACACAAAGTGAATCACAGAATTTAGACTCCATCTCTACTCCACCCACACAAGGTGAGCCAAAAAACTTAGACTTCATCTGTTCCCATCCCAACAAAAAACAAACCACAATGACTTTTAACGTTTCCCAAGCCATTAAACTCATACCTGAGTTTGATGGTACTGCCAAAAATATAGACAGATTCATTTAATTGGTAGACCTGCAATCTAAAAAGACCACCACTGAACCTCTTAAGGCTGAACTTCTCGACGTTGTAAATCTAAATTAACTGACCGGGCATATAATGTTATAATCAAGTATAACGATTATAATGCTTGGGCAGAGTTAAAAGAAGCACTTATAAAGAACTTCCGAAAAACTCGGTCCGTGCAAGTAAGTGATACAGACCGAAGTTTTCCAGTTTAAACAAGGGTTTAGAGAACCCATAAGTGCCTTCGCGGAAAGGGCCAACGCTCTTTTTGATGAACTAAATAATGCTAACGCTAGCACCGGAGATGACGCTGCTAATATAGCCATCAGAAACCTTAACAGCAAAACTATTTTAAATAGCTTTTGTAATAACGTGTTTAATAAATAATATAGCAAACCCTTTAAACAAACTCCTCCGAAAAGATGTTATCTTTAAATGGGATGCATTTTGCGATGAATCATTCAAACAATTAAAACAAGCAATTATCGAACCCCCTATCCTACAATATCCTAACTTTGAAAAAACTTTCTATGTAACAACTGATGCCAGCAATGAAGCTATAGGTGCAGTATTGTCACAGAGAGAATTGCCTATAGCATTTGCCAGTAGGATATTAAATAAGTCAGAAAAAAACTATTCTACCATAGAGAAAGAAGCTTTAGCAGTTGTTTGGGCAGTAACTCATTTCCGGCCATACGTGTACGGTCGACACTTTGAAGTAATTACTGATCACAAACCACTTGTGTGGATGTTTAACCTTAAGGACCCTTCCTCGAGAATAATGCGCTGGCGAATTAAACTTGAAGAATACGATTTTACAGTTTCTCATAAAGCAGGTAGTTTGAACACAAACGCAGACGCTCTCTCCCGTATGAAAACAGCTGAAGTTAATGTGATAACACGCAGTAACAGCAAAAACTCGCCAAACCAACAACAAGATGTAAGTCAGAACATTGTCCAAGTCTCTAGTCCAGAGTAGATTAAGAAAATTTTACATGAATTTGATGACACACCTTTAGGCGGTCATCAAGGAGTCAAACGTACACTCAAACGCATACAAACGACATACAAATGAAAAAATATGTATGAAGATATAAAGAACTACATTGCGTCATGTGAACTTTGCCAAAAGAATAAGTTGTATGCACGTAACAAACTTCCAATGGTCATTACAACAACAGCAGAAACTCCATTCGAAAGAATAGCTCTCGATATAGTGGGACCACTTCCTATAACAGAAAATGAAAACAAGTACATACTGACATTTCAAGATGACCTAACAAAATTTGCACAAGTCATAGCTGTACCCAATCAAGAAGCAAGAACTGTGGCCGAAGCACTCGTTAAGAAAATGGTTTGTACTTATGGAATCCCTCAAACAATTCTGACAGATCAAGGAACAAACTTTACTAGCGAACTATTTAAAAATATCTGCAAAATTCTAAAAATCAATAAAACCAAAACTAGTCCGTATTATCCACAATCAAATGGTGCCCTCGAAAGGTCACATAGAACATAAGGTGATTACTTCAGAAACTATGCTAGCAAAGATCAGTCGAATTGGGATAATTACCTCGAGTATGCCATATTCTGCTACAACACAACCCAACATTCCAGCACGAATTACAGTCCATTCGAAGTTTTTTTCGGCTTTGAAGCACCAATTCCTTCCATACTGAATAGAAGCGTACAACCAACGTACAACTATGATGATTATGTCTCAGAAATGAAGGCAAAAATGCAAATTGGTTATGAGTTAATTCGCAGTAACCAATTAAAGGCTAAAGAGAAATCTAAAGCCTACTACGATAAAAATTCTAGTCAGACGAGCTTTAAAGTCGGTGACAAAGTTTAACTGGAAATCAAAAATCGATCCAACAAGAAACTATCCACAATTTTTGAAGGACCATACGAAATAACTGAAATATTGTCCCCGGAAAACTCAAAAATAAAATTAGGCAGAAAAGAAAAGGTTGTTCACAATAACCTCATAAAACATTATAATCAAAGAGACACAATACACACAACAATTTAAACACAACAAAATTTAGCATTTTCATTTGCTACACAAATTCTATCAAAACAATCTCAAATACTTGACATCTTACAAGGAGCAAAAGTGAATAAACTAGATAGCAGATTCCTTATTTCAGAAGTATTCATTTCTACATTAAAAGACATCCAATTAGAACTACCAAACAATATAAGAGTCCCAATAAAAATATCTAGAATGAACCTTCCAATCATAGACAGAATCACTAAGACGAATCCGATTTTCGTTAATCAAAATCTCATGATACAAGTAACTATCCCATTGGTAGATGAAGAATTTAATTCAGTGAAACTTACACCATTACCTTCAAAATACAAAGAGAATACGTATAGCTATGTCTCAACATATAGTGAGTTTGTAGCTATAAACGAAAATTATAGGCGATACATATTTTTGAATAGCGAAGATTTAGACAAATGTACTAAAACTGACTCCAATCACTTCATATGTGAGAAAAACTTCGTAGTTCACAACCATAATACTGACAACTGTATTATACAATTAATGTCAGGGCGGGCAAAACTACGCTAATTGTGAAACAAAAATATTTACCCTTGAACAAGAAGTTTGGTTCAATCTAATGAGTAAGAATTCGTGGCTATATGTCATGCCAAAGCCAACGAATGTTAGGGTTTTGTGCAGAGACGTACCCAAAACGATCACAATATCTGACAGTGGAATTCTGAGTGTAGACCCATTCTGTAAAGCAATAACAAAAGAAGTTTACCTCCAGGCATCAAATACCATACAAAATAAAACTCCTATTTCATACTTTTTAGAAGAACAAACCATACCTGAAAACATAATAATTCCCACCAATTTATCCCAAATTTCACCTCATACCACCCATATAGAATAACTGGATTTAGATAATTATAGTATAAATATTAAAGACTTGTTAAAGAAAAACAATTTGTTATTAGATGTCACACATGAACATGCTCACATTTCTGTTTCTATTATTTTTCTTATTTGTGTAGCCTTAGCTATATATTTAATATTCAAAAAAATCATTAAAATGAAATTTACATTTAACATAAAGTCAACAGAAAATTTAAACAATCCCGAAATTAATTTGACACCTGACCTTGAAGAAACATTGCAGGTATAATAATTTATAAAACAAACTAGAAACAAAAATGCTACCTAATCATTATAAAAAAACAGAAAACCTTTATAAACAAAAAAACAAAAATTTTAATGTATAAACGTATGTATATAAGTAAAAAAAAAAAAGAAAACAAAAATCAAGATTGCAAATAATAAATTCAATTGTGATAAAGACCTATGAGTTATTTACTTCCGCACCTGAAACCGAAAGATCTCACTCGTCACCTCGTACGCCTTTCTTATTTTAGGGGGGGAGGAGTGTTGTGCCATTAAACTGGAGTACTGGAGACCACACACAATTCCAAAGAATCGCTTGCAAGACACGTGACATAGTTCGATTATTACTAAAGGTTCCTCTTGTGTCATACGTTACACTTGGAAAGGAACGGCAATCGAACTATGTCAACCAAACAACAAAACAAGGACATGGGTCATATTGCAAACATAAACAATACTAACACATGGAGTGCAAGTATGTCAACTACAACATATGGTGCAATCGTTGTTTAAATAAACAATATGTGTCAAGGCAAGTGAAGTAAAGTAGAATGCGTGGTTGATTCGAAAGAAGTGACGATCTAGGTTTCGGAATAGGTAACGAAGGAAATAATAGGTGTGTTTTATTGTAAAAGCCATCCATAGTACAGTACGATCTTACATGCATTAAAAACACTATATCGCTAGTAGTTCTACAGCCGATAACAAGCTAAAGTAGAATCCTACTGTGGATAGATTTTGACGTTTATTCGAGCCTCTATTCTACTTTAGCTTCTTATCGGCTGTAGAGCTACTAGTGATATTGTATTTGTAATGCATGTAAAATAATACTGTACTTTGGATGGTTTTCGCAATAAAATACGCCTAATGAGTTAAGTTTGAGTCACTCTAATTTTAAACGTAAAGTAAAGAAGTTGTGTTTTCTTGTGTTCTAGTGGAACACAACAATACAAACCACTGTCATTTCAAAACCACGTGCTTCATTGGGAGGATTGAAACTGTTCTGAGTTCTAATTTATGTCTCCTAACTAGCTTACTAGCTCCGGAAAGCATTTTTAATTCAAAAAATTAATTGGCAGAAAATCAAACGAAATAAATAAATTATTCTCTAAGGAAAATGGCAAGATTCAATACAATTTTGAGGAAGTTAAATTAAAACGCAAGTTTAGCTTAAATGTGTATAATTTATGTAAATTAAGCATATTAGTGTATTTATGAGTTCTTTCCACATCTAGTATAATTAATTATATTAATGTGCATAAAAATTATGTTCATGGTTTCTCATCATCGTTTCCTTCCCATTATTTACTGCTTGATAGATATTCCAATTGATTCAAGACAATCAAAGGCACATGGTCTTCCAACAAACTTGTTTCTCTAAATAATGAATAGTAGTGCTGCACACCAATTGGATTTCTTGTTTTACACTAAAAACATGTCATCATTAAAACAACTCTACAAACAAAATATAAACAAAATCACCTTAAATTAGCTTCCACCAAATAAGACATTTCTGTACCGCTCGCCATTCTTCTCACTCGGTCAAACAAGTTAGTCAGGGACCTGATGCTGGGCAATATTATTTTGAGCTGTTGCTGCATTCGAATTTGCAAATAGGTGTGTCTACAAGTGTCTGCAAGACGGAAAACGTGAACAATATTGCCCTTGGCGATGCATTCCTTCGGAATGTAGGTGTCTATGATGGCTTCGAAGAGATTGTAGGTGTCGGATTATTTTAGTTTCAACGAAAGCAGAGGTAACAGCAACTCGATACATTCGTTGACACACTCATATGGGAGATTTCTGTTCTTGAAATAAAAGGTGAGGATGGATTCCAATTCTGAAATGACAGACACCTTGTCCTCGATATCGTTGCAATTGTGTTCGACCATGCTGTTGCAGTCTTCGAGGAGCTCATTTTGAAATGGTAAATTGAAGATTTCATTGAACAGCGTCATCTGATCGGATTTGTTTCTCACATTGAGACACACTTACCAAACGTCCGGCCGGAGAGACTCGGGTATGGCCTTGCCACCGCATATGGCATTAATGTCATTCACATTGCAATCGTCCAGCTAGGCTGATTCCAATCCAATTAACCACAAACTATCGTCCATCGTTTTTGTTTGAGAGATAGATAAGTGAAGATAAACATTTGAGAGATAAAGAATGAATAGTTATTTACTGACACTTTTTTAATAAAAACTCTGCATTTAAAGAAAAATATTTAGTTGTTATCAACATGCGATTCATAAAACAGAGGAATCATTTGCCAATAATAAATGTTGATCTGACCAAAAATATTGAACCAACACCGAAACATAGTAAATTATTACCAAATAGCATAAGAGGATTGGTTACAGGGCCCTCGAATTGCAACATCCAAATGGTTTAAAATTTGAAAATATTTATATTTACAACCTTAATTGGAAACGAATGAAAAATATTCAAGAACCACAAGACAAAGATGACGCTGCTATCAAACTCTATATTGACGAAATAATTGAGAAAATAAGTAAACACATTCTAAATGAAATTGATAAAATATTTAAATATTTAAACAATGTAAGTAGTCTGTTTGCAAATACCAAAACGTGAAGTCAATTAATTATTCGTCATGTCTAATATTAATCATAGCCTGACAGTCACTGATATCTTAAGTTTCCTTAAACAAAATCAACAAACTTTACTAGAAGAGTACTACGAGGAGCTTTTGAACTGTATATGCCTTTTGAGAAGTTTTTAGAATCAATCTTCAGAATCGTCTAAGAACGGATGTCATTACCAATTGTCTTTGGTCCTCAAATTTATGTAAAGAAGGACCAGATACCTGTGCTTGCTTTATGTTAGAAAATAGATTGATAAGAATTAAAAAATTAATATTATTGTATAAATGATTAAAATAAAAACATACATAAAGATAAAACATTGAACTTTTTAATTAATCTTTAAAAAGATGGATAAAAGAAATATTGTCGATGAATTAAATAAGGCTGCCCGGAGGAATTTTAAAAAAAGACGAGTTATTATTAAGGGTTTAGATTATTTATGGCAGGCTGATTAAGTCGAAATGGGTATCTACTCATCAGAAAATAATGGTTTTCGATACCTTCTCACAGTAATTGATGCTTTTTCTAAATTTGCATGGACAGTACCTTTTAAAAATAAAACAGGGTCCAGCGTCTCCAGCGCATGGAAATTTATATTTAACCAAGGTAGTATTCCAAAAAATTTACGAACAGATAATGGGAAAGAATTTTTCAATACCACTTTTCAAAGTCTTATGAAAAAATATAAAGTCAATCCTTACTCTTCATTAAGTGCTCTCAAAGCATCGATAGTCGAACGATTTAATCGTACCTTGAAAACAAAAATGTGAAAAGAATTTAGCACTAATGGTTCATATCGTTGGATCGATATTATAAACCAGCTTACTTGGCTTTACAATAATTCGATACATAGTACAATCAAAATGAAACCATCCAGTGTTAACATTACTATTGAAAAAGAATTATTGTCTTCAATATATAATCACATCAAAATTCATATACCATCGAAGTTTAAAGTAGGAGATTTTGTAAGAATAAGCAAATACAAACATATATTTGATAAAGGATACTCGCCAAATTGGACAACAGAAGTCTTCAAAATAATCAAAGTACAACGCACAAATCCAGTTACATATTTATTAGAAGACTTTGAAGGTCATCCCATCAAAGTTGGATTCTATGAACTTGAACTACAAAAAACAGATTTTCCGACACATATCTAATTGAGAAGGTACTTCAAGAGAAAAAAAATAAAATGTTTGTGAAATGGCTTGGTTTTTCTTCAAAACATAACTCTTGGATTCCTGCCTCTAAGCAACAGAATTAAAAATTTAACATTTCAAATATAAACACGTTATTAAAACAATTTTACTTTTCTTTTTTTTTATTAAATTATTCTTATATTTTTAGGAATGAAAATTAAATTATTCAGTCAAAGAAATCCATTATTTTTTCGAAGGCATCTTCAAATAAATATTTGTTCTTTTTTCTCTCTCGAATGACTAATGGCTCAGCGATGGAATTTGATTTTTTTTCTTTTGCCTGCTTATTCATGTTTCACTTTTTTTTTTGTTTTATGGAAAGCGTTTATCTTCAATATCAATCAAAATACTTTTCCAGGTTACTGGCGGTCAGAAGCTTTTGTTACAATGCATAAGTAGATGACCTCAACTACCCCCACGCGCCAAGATACAAATATCATCGTCATCAATTTTCCTCTTGCCATCATAATCAAACAAAATAATACAATAATTTTTCATACCAACATTAGATGGTATACATGCATTTTTTCAATGTCATGTTTCCACATTTCATTTTTCATTATCATCAAACAATATAAAAAACAAAACCAACCAGCAAGAATAAAAAAAACGCATAAGTACATTTTTAGCATGTATGTGGCTAAGAACAACGATGGCGCAGTGGAAGTGTAACTCAGACAATAAGCCAGAGGTGTCAGTTCAAATCTTCAAATAATTTTGTATACTTTTTTTCGTTTGTTCAAAATAATAATTTGTTCTTGTTTCTCATTCAGATTCATCGAATAACCTAATGGCTCAGTGGAATTTGAATTTTTTTTTGCTTGCTTAGCGCCACGCACTACTTATAGACTTCAATTAGCTTAGTCATATTGACATACCATAGCTTCGTACGGTTTTAGATTATATTTTTATATGATTTCGAAGCTTTCCACCCAACACTTAATCACCCTATCCACAAACCATTTCAACATATCACATTTTTCCACCCAACACTTAATTAGCTTTTAAATTATATTTGTATATGATTTCGAAGTTTTCCACCCGAACACTTAATTAGCTTTTAAATTATATTTTTATATGATTTCAAAGCTTTCCACCCGAACACTTAATTAGCTTTTAAATTATATTTTTATATGATTTCAAAGCTTTCCCCCCAACACTTAATCACCTTATCCACAAACCATTTCACATAGCAAATTTGTAGCATTATAAATGCTATTTAAATACACATTTAACACCTCAACTTCTATAAGCTCCAATGGCCTAGTGGAACTGTCACCCGACGGCAATCCAAAGGTTCTTGGTTCAATCCCCAAAGGTTCTCAACATCATTGTTTTTTTCTAATTAAATACACTCCCAAGCCTCGCCATCACCCCCTGCCCCCTGCCCCCAGCCCCCCATGACGCATACACACGTGCACACAAAAATTTTTCAAAAACAACAGAAAAGGGGCGAGCCCACCTCCACCCACTTATTCCCATATAACGCCATGTTAAATTTGGTTCCCACCGCCAGTCGCCTCCATTCCTTCTAGTATTTGCTACGACATACTCTTCTGGTGTAGGCCTTGGATGTTGGCGAATCAAACGTGATAAAACGTTTGCGTTTCCGAAGTCACTAGAGGATATGTACTGAATTGAAAAATCATACCTGAGTAAAGTGAGCGCCCAACGCTGTAACCTATTTGCAGTATACACAGGAACTCCCTTCTTTGAACCAAAAATTGACAGAAGTGGTTTGTGATCTGTCTGAAGGGTGAAATGGCGTCCTAGTAACATTCGATGAAACTTTTTCACTGCAAATGTGAGTGCAAGGCCTCACTTTTTCCACCTGGCTGTACTGTTGCTCCGTTAAAGTGAGAGTCCGTGATGCATGTTGAATGGCTTTGATTGTACCGCCTTCGAATTTGTGAGAAATGCATGCCCCAATGCCGATGTTTGAAGCATCTGCTTCCACTATGATTGGTAGTTTTGGATCATAGTGTGTGAGACCAAGATCTGATGAGAGAATTCTTTTAAAGATGTTAAAAGCTTCTTGACATGCGTCTGTCCATAACCATTTGGTGTCTTTTTTCAGTAGCGCATGCAATGGGCCACTTGTTCTGCTTATGTTGGGAATTAACTTGCCGTAGTAGGTTATGGCACCCAAAAACGATCTCAGCTGTGAGACGTTTTGTGGTTCTGGCATCGAAACTATAGCGGATGCTTTTTCTGGGTCTGGTTTGATACCAGCGGATCCTATGATATGTCCCAAATGCTTGAGTGAGGGCTGACAAAATCTCTGTCTGTCCCGAAACCAACAAATCATCAATACACGCTGAAACTCCTTCAAGCTGCCTTAGCATGGTATTCATAACTTGTTGAAAACTTCCTGGTGCTGCCTTGACTCCAGGAGGAAGTCTGTTGAACTGATATAAATCTCTGTGAGTGTTGATGGTGAGGAATTTTCTTGCTTACTTCATCTATTTCTACTTGCAGGTACGCATTTGACAAGTCGATGTGGGTGAAGAACTTTCCATCCGCATGCTTCACAAAAATGTGCTCAGGTAGTGGAAATGGATATTGATGAGGTTGGAGAGCATCATTCAAACCTGTTGAATAATCTGGGCAAATCCTTATGCTTCCATTGGTTTTTCGAACGGCAACTATTGGTGCAGCCCACTCCGAGAAATCTATTGGCGTTATGACGCCTAAAAGCTCTAATCGGTCCAATTCCTCTTCTATCTGCTGAAGTGCGGCTTATAGTACTGGCCGTTTTGCCCGAAAAATTGGTATTGCATTTTCCTTCAGATACAACTTTGGTCTGAATTTGGTACAATGCCCCAGAGTATCTTTGAATATGTCTCCAAAATCTTTTTGTATCCTCTGTAGGGGAGACCGGGTACAAAAGTAACACGTCATGAAAGTAACACGTCCATTTACAGCGTGAATGAACGTGTTGGAGAAATTCCTTGTATGCAGTTTTGTAAACAATTCAACTCTTTTCTTTACTAATGAGTTGTTGTCGAGCGGTCGTGTGATGGACACGTGCCACATTGAAAAAAAGAAAAAAGTGCATAGTTTGAAATTTTTTTGGCTGCCGGTTTTTTCAATAAAAAAAGCATAAACTCTCGATATTTCAAGGTAAGTTTTTTCTCAAGCATTATTTAAGATATTAGTTTTCGATCCTTGCTCATCATTTTAAATAAATTTAATAATCTGAGTGAATTATTTAGTTTATTCGGAAAAATTAGGGCATGTGGACAAAAGTAACACTTGACCATGGGGACGAACGTAACATGTTACTTTCGTCCACAAAGTTGCTCTTTGTTTTTAATATTTAGAATGCCCCGTACTCGAGTAAGAAGAACTAATCGGGGAACGATTGAAACGTCTGTTTATAAACATGCCTCTGAGGAGGTTCAAATGAAGAAGAAGAGTGTCAGGGCCGCCGCAAAACAATTTGATCTCTGCCATGCAACTCTTGCGCGATACATACAAAAATTACAACAGGTAATCCGTCTGCTACTGTTGGCTATCGAAGTATAAGAAGGGTGTTTTCTGAAAAAGAAGAAAACGAACTTAAAAACTACCTTACTTCTACATCCAACATGTTTTATGGACCTTCACCAAAAGATGTGAGGCGCTTGTAGTACCAATTAGCTGTCAAACATCGCAAGCAATTCCCAACTTCGTGGAACGAAATTGAGCTAGCTGGCACAGAGTGGTTTGGAGGCTTTTTTAGAAGACATCCTACCTTGATCAATACGGCAGCAGATGCTTGGATTCGTACTAACCCTGGAAAGACCATGATCATTCACCATATTCCCAGTTGTAAGAGACGCTTTTCCACTCTCTATCACGGATACTAACGCAATCGCTGGTTTTATATGCACTGGAATTAGTCCATTTAACATTTGCATTTTCACGTCTGTAGATTTCGCACCATCCAATGTTACTGACCGCCCACTACCAAACAACAGTGAAAAGCAAAATAACGCAGATTTGAGTCTTGAACATAATTTATCATCGTCAGTCAATAATGTTAATGTAAATATAATAAAAGACGAAATCTTACATACAAGTCTTTAGATGCTCCGGTGGTTGGTGCCACAAATTATGCAGCGGGTATTATTGTATGGAGGAAGGCTGATGCAAGGGCAAGTCGTGCAATTTCTGGTGCACGTCTCAAGCAGCCGCTTTTACAAATAATGAACTGCGAAACAGCATATGAAATGTGGTCGACACTCAAGAGTACATATGAACAGGCTTCAAAGTCAAACATTTTGTTTTTGCAACAGAGGTACTACAGCTTCACAAAAGATCCATCGGACGATATAGCTTCTTTCTTGTCAAAGCTAATGGAAATTGTCCAGCAGATGACAGATCAAAAGGAAGTTATCTCCGATTCTATGGTTATGACAAAGATCCTTATGTCACTGCCAGCAGAATTCAATCATTTCCACAGTGCATGGGAATCAACAAGTGCGTCTGAGCAGACGATGGCCGACTTGCGTGCAAGGTTGATGGCAGAGGAACTTCGTCTGAAAGCACAGGGTGAAGTTGAAACCGTGGAAGCTTTGGTTATAAAACGATATTTTGTGTGAATGCAAAGAAACATCACGCAAAACCCAAAGGAGCATGTTCTGGAAGCGAGACTGCCCACGTAAGCAGTACGAAACCAAAACCAAATCGACTGGTGCTTTTTTGAGTCACATCGCCTTTTGTTCTGCTGACAGGGATAGGTTAGGTTAGGTTAGTGGGCTGACAGTTGATCTTGTTACCGTCACACTTAGATAAGTGTAGATCCATTGTGATACCCTGGGGATTAATCCCCATAAAAGAAACCTATGATAAATCCAATGAAATAGCCCGTAGAGGGCGTCAATACAGTTCTAACAAGCTGAAGCTTGGAAAAGTCGTCTACAAATTGATTGAAGGAGTGTCAGTCGCTGTGTAAATACCGGGTTGATGATAGGTTGACGCACCATTGTCTTTTAAGGGCGTGTCCCTTTCCTTTACCCTCACTGGATTGATCAACCCCACACCAGACCCGTAGGAGCAGTGGCTCCATGCAACGTCTGGCGCTGGGTTCGATAAATCAGTGGTTGGTGCCAGCGACTGCCCAGTTAGGTCAGATAAGGAGAGTCTGTCGACACAATCACCGGGCAAAGGAGAGGCCAGCTCACCATAGTGTTTTAGAGCGTGAGCCTCTCCCTTACCCCCAACAGGTAAATCATTCCTCCGCCAGGCCCGTAGGAGCAGTGGCTCCATGCAACGTCTGGCGGGTAAGTTTGATAAATCAGTGGTTGGTGTATGTGGTAGCTTTGTTAAGTTGGTCCCATTAAGGTGTTGGAGATGTGTTTGTTTGCGCATAATCACCGGGTTGTGGAGAGGTTAACGCACCGTTGTCTTTTAAGGGCGTGATCTCTTCCTCTACCCCCTCTGAATAGATCATCCACTCACCAGGCCCACTCACTGTCCTTTAAGAGCGTGATCCCCCCTACCCCCATCAGGCCCGTAGGAGCAGTGGCTCCGTGCAACGTCTGGTGGATGAGTTTGAAAGATCAGTGGTTGGTGTATGTGTCTGCCTAGTTAATTTGGTAAAGCTAACCAGGTATTGAAGAATTGTCTGACGGCATATTAACACCGGGTTGAGGAGAGTTAAACGCACCATTGTCTTCTTAGGGCGTGATCCCCTCATTTACCCGCACCGGAAAGATCATCTCTCCACCGGGCCCGTAGGAGCAGTGGCTCCATGCAACGTCCGCTGGGTGAGCTTGATAGATCAGTGGTTGGTGCATGCGTCTGCCCCGTTCAGTCAGATTAGTCTTCAGGTTACTGAAGAAGTGTCCGTAAGCACAATCACCAGGTTGAGGAGAGGTCAACGCACCATCGTCTTTTCAAGGGCGTGGTCCCTTCTCTTTACCTCCACTGTTTAAATCATCCCCACCACCAGGCCCGTAGGAGCAATGGCTCTATGCAACGTCTGGCGGTTGAGTTTGATAGATCAGTGGGTTGGTGTATGTGACTAATTTGTTTAGCTGTATTTAAGAATTGTCAAGCCATTTTGTAGCGTTAATAAATTTTAAGATGTTATTGCTTGTAATGTCAGATAGTTCCTCTAAGTCATTGAAGAAATGTCTCCCGAGGAGCCTATTTCTTAGATGACATAGTGTAGGGCAGTGACAAAGGTAGTGTGGAGTATCCTCATGTATCTCTCCGTCACCACATCCTCTACATAAGTCGTCCAAACTGAGACTCATCTTTTTCTTATGGTAACCTAGTTGGTTGTGCCCAGTGGTAACGCTCACGAGAATAGATAGAGACTTTTTTCCCAGGTGGATGATCTTGTCGGTCTTTTGTTTATCGAAACTAGGACATAATTTTCTAGTAATAACACAGGTATCGAGTGAGTTCCATCTCTTGTTGGTTATAGCTAGAACTTTACTCTCGATTAACCTCTTAAGATGACAGGGCGGGATTTGAACAGTTGAATCTGCTTGACTTAGATCAAGTGCTGATCCCATTCTTGCCAGTTCGTCAGCACTTTCATTACCTGGGACACCACTGTGGCCAGGAACCCAGCAGAGTCGTATGTTGTGCTGTGTACCAAGAACCCTTAGCTCTTCGCGACAGCATGTCACAAGCTTCGATTTTATTTCAATGGCAGAAATTGCTTTTATTGCCGCTTGGCTGTCAATGAAAAAGGTGATATCCGCTTGTGGTATAGCCATCATTGAGACCTGTCTAGCAGCTTTCGTCACTGCCAGGACTTCAGCTTGGAAGACACTGCTGTAATTAGGAAGTCTCAATGAGCTGGCTAGTCCAAGAGTTTCCGAAAAGAAGCCTGCACCAACACCAGTATCCATCTTGGAACCGTCGGTATATATTGCTATCATCAATTCGCAGGTTGATGGTTCTTTGGTTTGCCAATCCTCTCTACTAGGAAAGGCGATCGTGAACGGCTTGTGAAAGTCTAAACGGGGTGTAATGTAGTCAGTGCATACCATACTTCCCGTGTATTTCTGCAGAATCTGCGCGTGTCCTATGGCGCTGCGCTTCCAGCTACTATTTTGGCTAAGCCGAAGTGCGCTTTTGGCTGCCGATTCTTGTACAAATAAATCAAGTGGTGTTAAGTTGAGTGTAACTTCCAAGCCCGCTGTGGGGGTGGACCTCATAGCCCCAGTGATTCCAATACATGCCATTCTTTGTACTTTGGTCATGAGTTTAAGGTTAGTAACTTTGACGAGCGCATTCCACCAGACTTCGTTACCGTATGTCAGTACATGTCTAACTATCGCCGTGTACATCCACCTGATAATTTTTGGGCTAGGTCCCCAGGTTTTACCAAATATCCTGTTGCAGGAGTAGAATGCAAACATGGCTTTGTTAGTTCTTTCTTCAACGTTGCGACTCCAATTCAATTTCTTATCCAAGATTACACCAAGGTATTTTGCGTGATAGGAGATTTTGAGTTGGGTCCCTTCAATGAAAGGAATCTTGAAAGTCGGTATTTTCCGTTTGTTCGTAAAAAGGACTAGTTCGGTTTTTTTGCGGATTAACCGCAAGTCCACAATTCCTAGTCCATGTATTCACTATTGATAGGGTATTTTCTGTTTGTTCACTAATTGTGAGGGGAAATTTGCCTGTCGCTAGTAATGCTAGATCATCTGCATATGCAATTACTTTGACTCCACTATATCTTAGTCTCACAAGAACTGCGTTCATCACGAGTGTCCAGAGAAGGGGAGAAAGCACACCACTTTGTGGGGTTCCTCTAGAAGTAGATACTTTGATTTGCACTCCTCCTAGCTCTGAGTTGATCTCTCTGTTTTTCAACATGAACATCATCCATCTGATGATAGCGTTATTCAGATTAAGATTCACGAGCGCTCCTTTCACCGCCTCGTTCCGAACATTGTTGAAGGCTCCTTCAATGTCTAGAAAGGCAGCAAGGGTGTATTCTTTATCCTTGAGCGTTTTTTCAATTGTGCTGACGACACTGTGTACACTTTTACCTTTTGTATAAGCATGCTGGGCTGGAGATATGACTTCCGGGCTCAGTGCGTTGCGTATATATATATCAATCAATCTTTCTAATGTCTATAAGAAAAAGGACGTGAGACTAATGGGTCTGAAATCTTTAGCGGTCGTGTGGCTTAGCTTTCCAGCTTTCGGAATGAATACCACTTTGACCTCTCGCCACGCCTTCGGCACATATCCTTATTTAAGGCTACTTTTACCATTATCAACATCTGGTTATGTTTTCCTATTGTTAGGCTGTGTTATTTCTTGGGGATCAGAACGTCAGCGATCAGTCGCGTTATCAACGACTGAGTCTGAATATATAAGTGAGTAAGTAAGGTCACATGCCATTAAGGAGCTGATATGGTTGAAAAATCTACTAGCAGAGTTTTTACAATATCAAATTGAGAAGCCAATGTTCTTCATGGACTTTCAAAGTGCAATTCGTCTGGTAAAGAATATAGAATATCATAAACGCACTAAACATATAAATGTGCGTTACCATTTTATACGGGAACGATTTGAAGATAACTTGTTCAATCTTGAATATGTACCAACGCGTGAACAGCTGGCTGATGTCTTGACGAAGCCTCTACCAAAGGCCAAACAAAAATACTTCTGCTCCAATGATGAATATTTGCGGTTGCAGCCAACATAATGAACATTAAATCCGAGCACAATCAACTATTTGTTTTAAATGAATTTAAATTTTAAATTAAATTTTTGTTTGTTTTGCTTGATGTAGATTTTTTTGACCTTAAATTTTTTTGCTTGGTACGCATGCGAATGCGGAACACATCCGGAATGCATGCGTAACGCATGCGGAACGCATGTGAAACACATGTCGAACGCATCTGGAACGCATGCGGAACGCATCTGAACGCATGCGTAATGCATGCGGAACGCTTCCTGAACGCATGCGTAACGAATCCGGAACGCATGCGTAACGTATGCGTAACCCAACCGGAACGCATCCGGAAATCATGCGGAATGCATCCGGAAAGCATGCGTAACGCATCCGACACGAATGCGTAACGCATGCGGAACGCATCCGACACGAATGCGTAACGCATCCGGAACGCATGCGAACGCATCCGGAACGCATGCGAACGCATCCGGAAAGCTTGCTTAATGCATCCGACACGAATGCGCAACGCATGCGGAACGCATCCGGAATGCATGCGGAACGCATCTGGAACGCATGCGTAACGCATGTGGAACGCTTCCGGAACGCATGCGTAACGCATCCGGAACGCATGCGTAACGTATACTTAACCCAACCGGAACGCATCCGGATAGCATGCGGAACGGATCCGGAACGCATCCGGAACGTTACGCGTTACGCATGCGTTTAGGATGCGTTTTGAATGAATTCCACATGCGTTCCGTATGCGTTCCGCATGCCTTCCGCATGCGTTCCGGATGCGTTCCATATGCGTTACGCATGCGTTCCGGATGCGTTCAACATGCGTTACGCTTGCCTGCCGCATGCGTTCCGCATGCTTTCCGGATGCGTTCCGGTTGGGTTACGCATACGTTCCGGATGCGTTCTATATGCGTTACGCATGCGTTCCGGATGCGTTACGCATGCGTTCCACATGCGTTCCGGATGCGTTCCGCATGCATTAAGCATGCCTTCCGCATGCGTTACGCATGCATTCCGGATGCGTTCCGCATGCTTTCCGGTTGCGTTCCGCATGCGTTACGCATTCACTCCGGATGCATTCCGAATGCGTTCCGAATGCGTTCCAAATGCGTTCCGGATGCGTTCCGCATGCGTTACGATGCAGGAATATCCAGAGACGTGTGCTGTTTTTATGAGGTCCTTCTACGTAGACGATTTGGTGTGTAGTCTAGACAATAAATTTGAGGCTCAACAATTTTATAAAGAGGCCGATGAAATTATGCAAAGGGCCCATATGAATTTGCGCAAATGGGTTTGTAGTGCTGTTGTAATTAGAGATGCGTTATCAATTGCAGAAACAGAGGCCAACCAGCTGGTGCTTGGACTTAGATGGACTGTTTTTTCCGATGAGCTATCCATAAATATGAAAAAAGATGGTATCCAAGAAATGAAGTCCCCAACAAAAAGAAATGTCTTAAGGGTAATTAGAATCATCTTTGATCCCTTGGGATATTTAGCTCCTATCGTTATCCGTTTAAAAATATTATTTCAATCATTTTGGCGTCTAAAGTTAGGTTAGGTTGGGATGCAGCAATTCCCGTCGAGCTGGCTACGGAATGGAATATTTGTCTGAACAGGTTAGCTGAAGTTGGAGAATTGTCTTTGCCTCGTTGGTTAGGAACCAGTCCTAAATCACGTTCAGTTAAAGTACATATTTTTGGTGATGCCAGCCTAAAGGCATATGGAGCAGTGGCCTTCATTAGGACAGAGGATGACTTAGGTGTTGTAGATGTTCATTTTGTGTGTGCAAAATCACGAGTAGCACCCTTAAAGGAACCCAAGTCTGATGATCTTAGTTTGCCAAAATAAGAGCTTACTGCCGCTTTGCTTGCATCGAGGACTAAGGTGTATTTTAAGAAGATTCAATTTTCAGTAGATAAATATATTTTATGGACTGATTCTCAAATTACTCTCCATTGGATAAGCGGTGATGTAAGGAAAAGGGTGCCCTACGTTGCTAACCGAGTTAGAGAAATTTAAGAGAACATGGAGCCGAAGGAGTGGAGACATTGTCCAGGAAAAGAAAATCCGTCCGATTTTTTGACTAGAGGAATATCTGTGGATAAATTTGAAAATGCTTCTGACTGGCAATGTGGACCTGAGTGGCTTAAAAAATCCGAAAACAACTGGCCGGAGAGCTCAATTTTTGAACAGAGTGGTGTCTTTCTGCTGTTAATGTCATTCAGGAACCACTAATTGCAATTGAATCTTTTAGTTCATGGAAGAAACTATTACAAGTAACAGCTTTAGTCCTTAGGGCAGTTAATTTCATGCGTTCTCAAAAAATTCCACATAAATGTTTGACTGTACTTGAACTAGAAAATGCAATAATGTACTGGCTTAAATATTTACAAAATATTTATTTTAGCGATGAAATTAAAACCTTAAAACAAAACAGGTCTATTAAAAAATCTTCTTCTCTTTTGTCGCTTAATCCTTTCTTAGATAAAGAAGGTAAACTGCGTGTTCGAAGCCGACTTCAGCAATTGAAAGATTTATTTGACGTCATCAACCCGATTATAATCCCGAGGTCCAGCTGCCTTGCCACACTGATAGTTCGCTATATGCATGAAATGACGTTGCATGGGGTAGTTAACACTGTCATGGTGAGACTACGAGAAAAATTCTGGTTGGTTGGTGGACGACAAGTTATCAAGAAGGTCATACGAAGTTGCAAGCATGTGCCAAAAACTAAAATATAAACCCGGTACTAACCCATTCGCGACATTGCCAAGGGAAAGAATGAAGGCATCTAGGCCTTTCGAAACGGTAGGAGTAGATTTTTCTGGTCCTATATCTACACTAAAGAAGACGACAAGTTTGGTAAGGTTTACAAAATGAGTTTTATCTGTGCTGTTATTCGTGCGGTACACTTAGAACTAGTACTTAATTTAACAACAGAGCTGTCTTCTTTCCATTCGCCGACTTATTGCCAGACGAGGTGTCCCAAAGGTTATATATTCAGATAACGCGAAAACTTTCAAACGAGCCTCGAAGGATCTAACTTGTTTAGGTAACATTTTGGACAGCGAGATATTTCATGGTTTCCTCTGCAATCGTTCAATTCTTTGGCGTTTTAGCGTGGAGAGAGCACCCTGGTGGTGTGGCTTTTGGGAGCGGCTTGTAAAAAGTTTTAAAGATGTTTTGAAGGTCACCATTTGGCGTGCCAAAATCAACAACGAGGAACTGACAACTCTACTTACAGAGGCAGAATTAGTCATCAATATGCGTCCTTTAACCTATATGAGTGATGTTCCTTTAGACTTAACCCCTCTTACACCAAATAATGTTCTTGCAGGCTATAATTGTGAATCTACAGCAAGGGACAAATTAATTGACGACATCGAGCTTCGAAGAAAGTGCAACTCCAGAACACAACACTTATCCGAGTTGTATAAAAGATGGAACATCGAAAATCGAATATCTACGCTTTTTGAGGTAGGCTCACCATTCAAAAGTAACACCTTCCAAAGAGGTAAAAGTGGGGGTGTAGTTCTGGTTCATTACAGTGCAAAGGCCCGATTACACTGGCAGATGGCTCTGGTAGAATGTAATTTTCCCGGAAGGGACAACAAGGTGCGGGCAGCTGAAGTTCGATTTGCTGACGGCACAAGAATGAGACGTCCCATCCAACTCTTATATCCCCTGGAAATTCATATTTCGGGGCGCCCGGAGGATGTTGAAAATAATATTTGAATGTCTATATCTATCTCAGTCTAAAATTTATTATCGCCAATGTATATAAGGAATCTTCCTATGTATAACAAGAAACTTAAAATTAAAAATGTGCTGAATTGTAAATTAAAACTTGACCCGAGCAGGTTTCTGAAATAAACTAATTGAATTCCAAGTTATAAATTCATCTTTCATTGTCTTTTGAATCGGACGGACGTACTATTTAATCGAGATCGTTGGCTAATGGCTTTGTACATTTTTAAAAGCATGCGTTCCACATGCGTTCCGAATGCGTTCCGGAAGCGTTCCACATGCGTTCCGCATGCATTCCGGATGCGTTCCGGATGCGGTCCGCATGCATTCCGGATGCGTTACGCATTCGTTCCGCATGCGTTCTGGATGCGTTTCGGATGCGTTCCGGATGCGTTCCACATGCGTAACGCATGCGTTCCGGATGCATTCCGCATGAATTACGCATGCGTTTTGGATGTGTTCCGCATGCGTTCCGGATGCGTTCCGGATGCGTTCCGGAATTTATTTTAAAGAATTTGTATGTTTTTTTTTAAACCAAAGTTTAAATTGAAGATTATTTTTGTTATCTCTTTCGTAAAGAAAATTTCGTGTTTTAAACAATATCATGTAGGTATAATCTTTAGAACTAACAATAATAATTTATGTTTTTCTTTTATGTTACTCGCAAAACGGGTATCGTCCTATTTTAGAGAATTTTTGTATGTTTACTCGATTATTCTCATCTTGTTTATTTTTCTTTAAAGTTTTCCTTTGTTTTTTCTTGTTGAAATAAATATTTAAAACAGTTTAATAAATATAATAAACAAATAATTTCAGTATTTTGCTTAATTATGTTTTTTAATCATTGTGTTACTTTTGTCCCCAAAGCGTGTTACTTTCGTCCTGGACATATAGGACGAAAGTAACAAGGGCAGAGTGTTAGAAAAATTATCACAGCTATGTGAATTCGTCAATTTATTAAAACTTAACTACATCTTTTTCTAGATAAATAACCCATCTCTCAGATGTCATATTTCGTTTTTTGATTTTCCAACAATAGCAAGAGCAGGAACGCCAAAAGTAAAAATTGTTACTTTTGTCCCCGGTCTCCCTTTATTGATTATCCACCGAAACTTGATATGACAACTGAAGTGCTCGGGTAATGTCGTTTTCGATTGGATTTCGGAACAGTACTACTCCAATCGAATTATTTTCTAGTGTTCCGAGACTAATTTGTGAAATATTTTTGTGTGTATGCGTAAATTGTCTGATTTGTATGTATATTTTGCACGTCCAGTCGAGTAAAATTAGTTTGACAACAAATCCGACGAAAAGATTTATATGTATATGTGTGTTCTGAGTCTACTCCTTTATAAAATCTGGAACAGAAAATAACTCCGAAAACATTACTCGGAACAGCCAATCGAATTATTTGGGAGTAAGTGGAGTCAAAAAGGAGTAACTCCGAACTTCCAAACGAAAACGACATAAGTTTGTTGAATGGCTGATCCCATAGACCACACTCGTCTTTCCAATTTATGCCAAAAAGGTTCAGGTTTTGGAAGATCAGTGACTCGGGAAGCCAATTGCACGGTTTTGTTTTGTAGTGTAACATCTGCAACAAAAGAACCTAGCATTTTTAAATTCTTACCCTGTGCATCTATGACTGATTCCGACCAGTTCTCTGAAGAGAGTTTCGGACTGCCCAGCTGCTCCCAAACTTCCTTGGACACGATTGTGACATCTGCGGCTGTGTCTAATTGGACTATGACTGGGACTCTGTAAATTAAGACCTTGATGAATTTGCGATTTGATTTCCGCACAGAGTTTACACAAACAACATTTGATTTGCGTTGCTTTTTATTCTTGGCACTATACTTGGATGATGTATTTTTTTCCTTGGTGAAACAAGAACAATATCCCTCTTTGTGTCCCGTCAGCGTACACGATGAGCACTAGTGGTTCTTGAATGCGCAGTCTGCAGCAAAATACATGCCGCCACATCCCCAGCATGGTGTTCGTGGTACTGCCTTGATGGTGGAACTGCTTGATGAAGGATGCTTGGATTGAATATTGTTTTTGTTGTTCTGCTGTGATGTCTTATGTTGATTCTTGTTGCCATACGATACAACCTGCGTTTTGTGTGGTGTAGTTTCAAGCAATTGAGTGTCTTGCTTGAGTGTTGCAATTTTCTGACATTAGCAAATTTGATAGTGTAATTTTTGCTTCATCACCAGTTTGTAAAAGTGTCAGTAATCTGGACCTTA
The DNA here is from genome assembly GCA_949320155.1 of Melangyna quadrimaculata. Lineage (NCBI taxonomy): Eukaryota > Metazoa > Arthropoda > Insecta > Diptera > Syrphidae > Melangyna > Melangyna quadrimaculata. Next base: position 138,207,387 of record OX439484.1, read on the forward strand.
CGTCAGAGTCACATGAAGCATGCAACCCTTTAACAAAAACCAAACACTTAAATTGCTCACTTGTCAGCTTCCCAAGCTGAAATTGCTCACAATTTTTATTAACCCTGCTTGCATACATCGTAAATTCTTCACAACTACTTTTCATGGTTTGTAAGCAGTAGAAGCGCAAGTTGAACGTGGACTCAGATTGTCCAAATATACTGTTAAGCTTTTCGATTGTCGTCTGAAAATCGAAATCTGCAGGTGTATTTGGAAGAATTGAATTCACATATCTCGAGTACTCTGCTGGACCCAACTTCCTAAGAAGAAGGCGAACTCTTGCATCTTCTGTGAGTGCTTTGGCGTCTTCTTTGAACGTGGTTGAATAACGTTCATACCACTGCGAAAATGTGACACCATTTTCCTCATCGTAGTGAAAATCCTGAATATTTTTAGCGAGCACTTCCATCGTGTACTCTGCCGATGCCCTTTCCTTTTTTTAGGCCGAAAACATTTTCGGAACCGCGCTCCATGAGAGCAGACTGATTAGTCATCATCACTTGAAAAAATGAAACGAAATCCGGTGGAATCTGCGGTGGTGGTGGATGCTGGTGAAGGTTAGGCTGAAGTAGATTTTGCTGCGGAGGTTGTTGCTGATGAATTTGTTCTGTGGTGGATGTTGCAAAGGAGGCTGATGTTGTGCAGGGGGCTGCTGTGCATGGCGATTTGAATTGTTCACTGCCATGATGTGTGCTGGTTTTTTTTAATCTCCTTTTATTTCTGGAATCCTCGTCGCCACTGTTGCGTCTTGTAGTTGATCAAAAGGAGAAAAGAAATAGACACTTCATTTAATAAGTCTCAAGACTAATATCAATATATTTTATTAAAGAAATTAAATATTAATAAATACAAAATTAACTTAGGTTATAATATAGTGTGTTGATTGCAAAGAGATCTGCACTGGATAGAATGGAAAACAAGAATGAATCTGTCACTCTGAACTCCACGGCTGGCTGGTATTTCCTTGAGCTTATATTTGTACAGGGCTGTTAGGTTCTTAGGGTGGTAACAATTTTTAAGTGTTTTTTTTTAAATAAACAAAAAAAATAATTATTTCAGAATCGTTTGCATAAAAATCTCAACCAGTTTATTACTAAGAAAGTTGAAAATAAAAAAAAGTGCGTTCTTTTTCTTTCTATAGTTGACTATAGTTAACGCTCGTCGTTCCTTTATTAACTTTTAGTAACTTTTTGACGTCTTAGAGTTGTTCCTAAACTCAAAGTTGAAGTGTCAAAAAGTTACTTTTGGTAACTTTTTGCAACTTTGAAACAGTTTTTTAGTTATTTATTTGCAATTTTATTGTTCTTTTTTTATCGATTTTGATCTTTGGAATTGTTTTCTGAATAATTAACTTTCTTTCGCAATTGTATTCTTCCAATTTGGTTAATTGTTTAATAAAGAAATGTGTGCCGAAAAAGAATGAAAGAAAAAATAGCAAAAACAAATTGCAAATATTTTGTTTAATGATTCGATTTCGTGCAAAAACGAAGTTAATAGTGATTTAATTTGTAAACTAGAAGCATTTTTAAAATGATAATACAATTTTTTTAAATAAATTTGATGCAATAACAATTTTTTCTTTATTATTATTTCTCATTATTTCCAATTTTTTTTCAACCCCTTTCGTTTGACAGATCAACTGTATTTATAACTTTGATCGTTCCTAAATGAAAAGTAACTAAGAGTAACTTTTTTAACTATGACTTTGCAACTCTTGTTTTTGACACATTAACTATAGTAACAAAAAAGAACGCACCACTGGTATTTCTGATTTTATGTTGAGTTTTTCAGAATATTGGCCTAGTAAATAACCCAGGTTTTCGACCTCGGTTTTTGACCACTTTTCGACCAGGTTTTTGACCACTTCATGGTCAAAAATAAAAAAACGCGATTTTTTCGCGCTTTTTTCAGTTATTGGCAATTTTAGTCCTAAGGAAGTAATTTTAAATAAAAACATTGTTCTACGATTTCAAAGTCACCTACTTTGCTCAAATTTGAGCCTAAAATCATCTCTTTAGACCGAATGATTTCCAATATACAGCATTTCAAAATTTAGCGATAAAAACAAATATAACAAGTATAAATGAAAATCCTAAAGTGGGATTTAGGTCAGATTTTGAAAATTCTTATTTTATTTGTTGTAACGTTTTGGGTGTGTTTACACCCTTCTTCAGACCTATTTTGAAAAAATAAGATATTATAATTATAGATAATTATATACATAAATAAAAACAAACAATCGACAAAATAACAATACTTACAACTGAAAACAAAACAGTATTTAAAAAAATAATTCTTATTTTTGTATTTTTGTGTGTTTTTTTGTTATTTATTTAAAAGCCTTGAAAAATACGTTTTAAATAGATGGGCGTATCCTTTTCTTTATTTATTTAATATGGCTGTATATTTGTTTGAAAATATTTTCCAAACAAAATGAAGTTTGTTATTATTGAATTTTTAATTTCAAATATTTTCAATTTGAAAACTAACTCAAATATGTATATGTGTTGTGTCTGTATTTAGAGTTTGAGTATCATTTAAACAGATATGGATTGATACCTATTAATAAACTGACCATATATATTACTAAGCCTATCACAATCTGAACGTCTGTTTATACAATTTTCTGTATTTTTTATATGAAACATTTCAAGTAAAATTCTTTTATTGTAATTCTTTTCTGATTGTAAAATTGTTACATTTTTAAAATCAGGACGATGACCTTCTTCTATGTAATGTAATGCTAATGCTGTCTTTTGCGTGCTACCATTATTTATATCTGATCTATGACCTGATATGAAACACACCCGAAACGTTACAACAAATAAAATAAGAATTTTCAAAATCTGACCTAAAGCCCAATTTAGGATTTTCATTTATAATTGAAGAAAGTTCACGAAAAAGGGAAATATTTATCAAATATAACAGGTATTATCAAAAAGTATAATGGAAAATAAAGAATGGTTGACATAAATGCATCAAAGCACTGGAGCGTGTAGGTTGAGCCAAAATAATAGGACTTTTATACCGGAAGGGGGTCCTCATACCCCCGTTAAGATGGGAGGGGTAATTATCTAAAAAAAAATGACTTAAGGTAGAAGCAACACTATTGAAAAACAATGGTAACACCCACAATTTTCTCCTATAGCTTGTTTTGAACCCAGAAACCCATTCTTGAATTTTATTTTTAAATAAAGTTATGTTAGTCGATAGTTTTTGAGAAATGAATTTACAAACTCAAAATATTGAACAACATTTTGTTTCCTACCTATCTATTTAGGTATAAACTGTCAACTTTCATTGAAGTATGGCTACGATGATAATGGTTTAAAAAACCTCCAAAAAATCTGAGTTTTTTTTAAGAATAATTACTATAATAAATACTAAAATAATTCGATTTTAGGGATTTTGGGTGATATACATATGTATGGAACAAAATATATTCTGTGATGGACAAATATCCTGATAATATATGTACTTCGAAGACATTTCATTTACTTATATCTACCTACCTGTTTTCTTTTCTTAATATTCATAACTTTTCAGCAGAATTAACTTTTTTTCAGCAGAATGTTTTTTTTTTTCTCGGCACAAACTGCACGACGCTGACTTGATTTCTACACACTAGTTATTATCAAATGTATGCAGTTATTTAAAATATTTTTTTTTTATAAAATAATTTTCATTTTTAAAATATTGGTATGGAATGCTAACATTTTCCAGAGGCGATTGCATACAAATTTAATCAATATTAGTTAAGCCGTGTTTGAACTCCCAAGACCCCTACCTGCGTTCGCGGCTGGTCTTCGGGAATTTCCCAAAAATTCAACAAAAAAGACGTCAAAACCCTGTTTCCGTTCTGTTTGAGTTTATTTATTTCAGACAAGAAGTATTTTTTTTTCAAAATAAGTAGAGTCGTTTTCATGAAAGTTCGAAGTATGGCAGCTAACCACCTTACATATGAGATAAAGGAAAAATTCGAAAACCTCATAAATACAAAATTCATAGCCCCATAAACGTATCTAGTTACCATCAATTGTATGGGGTACTTAGAGTACCCAGCAAAGCTTGGTACACCACAACGTAATTTGGGTTGTAACGGATCCAGCTTAATATGACGTGACTGCAGATAAATCGGGTTTTGCTATATAAAAATCAAACCTGTGGGAGTAGAAAAACAAAAGTTGTAATTTTTTTTTAATAACCTTTCTTTTTTGTTTAAGGCTGAGTATAGAAAGTCTCCACATTTTAACAACTTTGGTATTAAATTTCAAGTTCAAGGTAATCATGGAGCACTTATTTTAAAATTGCAGCACTTAATTTGTCCCTTAAAAGCTCCTAATTCCTGCATTATTACATTTTTGAATTTCCATTGCCGTGTCCCAGCTGGTGATTATTGCATTATTACTTTTTGAAATTTTACATTCCCCAGCTTGACGTCAAAGACCACAAAGTTGAGGGTGAAGGGATTTAAGTGCTCATTGCGAATTGTAGAGCACTCAATTATAGTCCCTTATCATACCCTTATTTCTGCATCATTAGATTCTTGAATTTCCGTTGTTGTGGTGTACGCGAAGCTTAATAAAAAATAAACTGAAATTAATAACATGTTAGGTACATGTACCATTTTAAAAAATAATTGGCGAAAAATTTTAGTCTAGGTTAAAAATTGTATTTTGATAATTTCAAACGAGTTTAGCATCGTACTGTCTCCTAACATTTTACTTAAGTTAAAATCATCAAGTGGCTATTTTATCATTTTAGTATCGTAAATGAAGTTTTTAAATGTCAAAATCAGGGATGTTTGTGAGTTTTTTGCACGAGCTGTCACTTTTTTGAACATGTTCAGCTAAATTGTATGAAGGAAGGTTTAGTATGATACCACATAATTAAAAACTATTTAAAATTTTAGTAAACTGTTAAAGAATTAGCAAAATGTTAAACTCAACCCTTAATAATAGTCTATTTAAAATTTTGCGACGCTTTCGTTTAAAATCTTCTTGAAATCAGACAAGCCACAAGCCCAATCAGTCATATTATTTGTGTCCCCTTTCTAACAAAGTTATTAATAAAAGGATTTATATTCATGGCAAGGTCAACTGATGCCACCCCACAGCACAAATTCAGTAAAACAAAGTACTTTGAATATATTCCCATGCTAAATGGCCACAATCAAAGCATTCTCATTCACAAAATTAATATACCCACTCCAAATGTTTGCTCATCAAAACATTTACTCTTCTCCTTTAAATATTAATTTGAGAATTTTGTATGTACAACAATATATGTGTATGAATGTTGATGTATATGTATGTTCATCCATATGTGTCCAAAACCGCTAAAGCTGTCCATAAACTACGAACATGCTCGTTTGCTTTACCCCATAGACGAAAGACGATGAACAAATTTGGTAACATTCATTTCTTGTTGATTCTTCAAAGTGTAAACATGTGCGAAAAAGAAAAACAATTGGTCGCGCTCATGATAATTCGTTTCTTCCGCGATGTGTACCCGGTGATAGGGTAGAGTCGCCAGTGGCCAACCCCTTAAGGATTTTTCCTCATTAAACATAGCACAGTAGCACAAATATTTCCATTTTTGAATAATTCTTGAAATAAATTATTCTTCATGGATTTCTGAATCGATAAAAAAAAAATAATTATTCTTACCGAAAAATGTTTTATTTAAATTTTTGTAAAAAGAAGTAATTTTTCCAGTGGCCGGCCCCTTGTTTCCTATTTCCGACCAGCTGGTGTCCCATCTTCGGCCATCTAGTATATAAAAGCCTCGAATTGTTTTACATTTTTTATTTAAACGTTTTAATATAGAAAAGCTAAAAAAAAGTAATTTGTCTTGAAAAAAATAAATAAAAACATAAGTTAAATTAGTTGAATCTATTTTTGATAAAAACAAAAATCCTTAAATTTAATTCGGCTGAACTTTCCTTTAAGGGCGCACAAATTTTAACACGCGAATACTTTTATTTAATAGATTTATGACTAAAAGTAATAAATATCACAATTTTAAAGTGAGGAAACTTTTATTTATATTTTTAATTAATTTTTAAAGTTTCAATTTTTCATACAAAATGTATGCAATTGACGCTCACGAAGCACTGTTTTTTTCTTTTGACAGTTCTTTACCATCAGGGTATATACATGTGTAGTATGTGTACTGTGCTCTGCCATCACACAAGTAAGAGTATGTTATTGTGATATGGTAAGTGTTGGGATATGTGTTTTTTTTGGGATTTTTTTGGGAGCCACCCAAGGTATTGTTTACTACAAAAAACTTTGCTAATAGATCGACTGACAACATAGGCGCCTGCCAGACGACTGAGCATACCCTAAGCGGAGCGGGACTGAGGACCCGAAAAGGGGGTTAAAATCCTTAAACCCGCGAAGCGGGCCACCCAAGGTACTGTTTACTACAAAAAACTTTGATAATAGATCGACTGACAACATAGGCGCCTGCCAGACGACTGAGCATACCCTAAGCGGAGCGACGGAGTCGCGTGAGCGGGACTGAGGACCCGAAAAGGGGGTTAAAATCCTTAAACCCGCGAAGCGGGCCACCCAGGGTACTGTTTACTACAAAAAATTTTGATAATAGATCGACTGACAACATATGCGCCTGCCAGACGACTGAGCATACCCTAAGCGGAGCGACGGAGTCGCGTGAGCGGGACAGAGGACCCGAAAAGGGAGTTAAAATCTCTAAACCCGCGAAGCGGGCCACCCAAACCTACTTTTTATCGAAAAAAAAAATATCCTAATTCGCAAAAAACTTCCCAACAAAAAATCCCAAAATAAAATCCCACACGCCATTCAACACTTATCATAGATAAGTTGTTGAATAGTAGAACTGTCAAAATAATTGTGTGATTTTTTTTATTAAATGGCCTCAGATTTCATCAATTTTATAACTTTAAATGTTTATTAAAAACTGAAATAAAAGTTTATTCATATTTAAATTATTGAATTAAATTATTTAATCTACCCAAAAAAAAAGTATTCGCCTGTGAAAATGTGTGCTATCTTAAGGGAAACTTGAGTAGTGTGAAAAAAAAGTGCCAAAATCGAAAAATTTAAACATTTTTTAATCATATTTAGGGGGTTTTCCTCACCGTAATATTTTAAAGCTGTTCTATAGAGACCCCTAGCTCACTGTAAAAAAAAAATCAAAATTCTAGCCGTGCGCCCTTAATGGAAAGTCGCCCCTTTAATTCAATTAGGAACATTTTTTTTAAAGCTAATTATGAATTATCAAAAATTAATACATAAATATATTGTTTTAATACACTTAAGAATGTATAAATTACTTAATAGAAACAATTTATTAAAGTTTTTTATCACATTTTATACAGGTAAAGTCTTGTAGTTCAGCATCTGCAAATGGCATGGTTAAAAGATTTGTGCATTGCAGATGAAACCAATTTTCACAGCTATCACATCCTATATTTTTCAGTCCTTCTTCTTCCACTTCCGTAAGGACATCTTCATTACAAGAAGGACATTTCGGAACAGTCTTTTTTCGTTTAATTGTTTTTTTCTTCCCTTCTCCTTTCATTTGTCGCTCAAGCTTCCTTTTTTCCACTTCGGCAGCTTTAAATTTGTTTTCGTCTTCTTTGTTTTTTTGAAACGTTTTCTAAGCCTGAGATGAAATGAGGTTCTTTAAAAATAAAAAATAATATTAACTTGTCTAAGATCTTTAAAATGGAGCATGCAAATTACCGATAGATGGTGTATTTTCTCTCATAACTTGGGAAGGAATTTCTTGCAAAATATTATCATTCACGATTTCCAGCTCCATGGTGTCTTATACAAAAAAATTAAGTATTAAAAAGGCAGATTCATAATAAAAATTATACTTAGTTACCTATGACTGCTTCTGCACTGTCTCGGTTGAGGAACTTTTAATAATGTACCATCAGAAGTTACTTCGTAAGCCCCTTTAATGTCTTCGGGTATCTCAGAAACTCTTAGCCTGACGAATAACGTCAAGCACAACTTTACTGTCAATATTTTTGCCTTCTAAATCATCTTTTAGGTGATTTATTACTCTTTCGGCTTCTAAGAAACTTGTACTTGAGATATCTTTAGCAGTAGTACCACCAACGTTCACAATCTGGCCTATATCGTAATCGAAGTTAACCCGAAATTCCTCGTTGACACCTTTTCCAAGATCACCACATACATCAAAATCCATAATACCAGCATCAATATCAGAACCGCGAACAGATGCACCACCAGGATCTGCATCAAGATTGCCCTTAGAATCCCCATCGCCACCAGCATGAACGCCAGGACACACTCCAGATTTACCACCAGGATCTTCAACATTTGAACCGCGAACATCACCACCAAAAACGGAAACACTAGTATTTAAAGCTTCTAAGGCATTTTTGATACATTTTGAGTAGTCTACGGCATTAGGGTCGAATGGAAATAGTCCACATTTTTTGAAGGCGTTTTGTATGATGGTAGTCTATCCTTGTAATTCAGGAGCTCTTCTAACACATCACAAAAACTCTCCTTGTTCTTTGTGTTGCCGTGACTACCCGGACGTTTGCGCCATTCTTTAAAAATATTTGTATAGTCTGATTTAAGGCCTTTAAAGGCACCCACATCAGCCGGTTGAAGGATATGGGTGGTGTTTGGAGGAAGTGCATATAAAATGTTTTGTTGCTGCTGCAAAAGTTACTCAAGTCAAGAAACATGTGAGAAGCGTGTCCATCGACAAAAAAAAGAACAGGACGTTTAACATTATTCTTGGATATCCAAACGTTAAGACCATCTTTCACATATTGAAGAAACGTTTCTTCCCGCATCCATCCACTCTCAGTCTTTCCAAAAACCCAGTCAGGCTTCTTATTTTGGACTACTTTCAACCAGTTGGGCGATCTTTTGTAAGGCAAAACAACCATAGGAGGAAGTGTTCTTCCATCTGCAGAAAATGTCATCAGCACAGTTAAATTCTCTTTTTCATTTGATGACTTAATTTCGTACAGATTTTTGATTCCTTTTGCGGCAATGACATTTCCCGTTTTTGGGGCCATACTGAATCCCGTTTCATCGGCGTTATAAATTCTAGAAGATTCCTCAAGAATGTTTTTTTTTTTTTTTTGTTATATATATTTAGCGCGCGCTAAAGGGGTTGTGAATACCTTTAAAGTGAAAACACAGCACGAGCTATTAGGTAGGTTGGTGGGGATTGAAAGGAGAAACCGATGTACATTGGTTTTGAATGTCTGTAGATCACAATGTCTAAGGCATCTTCTTCTGTTAAATACTCCTTCAGCTCTCTAAACCATTTTCGTATACCTTCTTCTGTTATTTGAGCACGGCTTTTGGGAACAGATTCGGCAGTTCGTAGGCTTAGATCGGGATGGCGTCGCATAAAGCCATGGTACCATTTCTTACCGGGTTTGTTGTCTTTGAAAGGAGTTTTGCGGCCATCTTCTTGCAGAATGTCTTGGACTGTTTTTAAGAGGTTTTCACATGTTTGTGGAAAGCCACATTTTGCTAAATTTACAAGCCAGTTTTTTAGCTTGTTTTCCAAGGTTGTCTGCTGTTCTATTGTGTACTCGGTCCTGAAGAGTCGTCCTTGGAACATTAAATTTTCTGGCTGCTGCTCTGATTGAAAGTTTATTTTGACGTATTTGAAATAAGGCTTGCTCTAAATCACTGCTTTTATATGAAATGAAGCGCCTTTTCTTGTCATTTGCATGCTTCTCATTTACCCGCGTCATATTTAAGTCGCTTAAAACAAGAATTTAAATATTTGAGGATCAAAAAGTAAGTGGGAACCTTATAAACATTTGTTTTAACCCTAAGATAAAGTAAGGGGCCGGAGTTAGGAGACTTGTTTCCTATATCCGGCCACGAAGACTTCTTGTTGAAAAGAGGGGACCGAACACTGGAAAATTTTGAATTATAACGATTTTTTATGCTACAAGATGATCAAAGGAGGTTTATTCATTATTTTGCGTACTCAGTTAAAAAAAAAAATTGAGTTGCCTATCTCCGGCCGAAAATAGGCAACCAGTTTTATTTTTGTGTCCTATCTCCGGCCCCCTTTAAAATCAACAATAAATTGAATAGTTTTTCACATTTTAAAGTTAATTTTATTGAAAAATAATATATCTTATAATAAAAACAACATTTGAAAACACTTACCAACAAAATTAACACACAAAACACTAATTCCGACATCAAAATTTCACTAACGATTTTGACAACTAGTTAACACAAAAACTTCCCCGACTACAACGCGACGCAAAGTGGTTAATTTCTCGAAAGCGAATGAGCATACGCAAAAAGAATTTTGACAGATTAAGAGAAAAATTTAAGAGAACAATTGAAGACCAAAAATTTGAAATAGAACTAAAAGAATTCACCAGTTACAACGACATTTGTGAGAGGTGGCCGGCCACTGGCCGCCATTAGGCTACTCTACCCTATACGCAAAAAAAATGACATTGCTCGCGAACATGCCTATAGACGACGAACATCGAAGGAAACGAACACGAGAAAATCGAAATTTTTGGCCAACGGCGAGCGGTTCGCGAACCACCTCATAGACGACGAAAATATGGCGAGCACGAATATGTTCGGCGAGCATGTTCGTCGTTTATGGCCAGCTTAAACATAGACACAATGAAAAAACTATTTCGGTTCAAAAATCAAAGTCAAGTCTGAAAAAATAGTCTTTTTGGTCACTTTGTATACATAATGGTGTATATGTACACTCCAATTCACTGGTTTAAATACAGATTTTTTTCAATAAACTTTAACCGATTTCTAACCTTTTATAATTTTGACAAATCTAATTATAGAATTTATTAAGTGTAATATGGAGATTAAAATCCAGGAAAAATTTCGAATCCTTCTAAAAAATTATTAGTGTTTCGGCACAAATATAGGCCAAAAGGGAGAACAGCTTGTCTTCTAGCAGCAGCAAGCTCGCAGCACAATCCTTTTGATTAAAAAGCCGACACTCATTTTTGTTTTATTTTGTAGTTTTGTTTTATTACTCTGTATGTTGTTTGTTCTTTTGGTTTTTAGTTATAACTTTAGGTTTTAGTTTAGGGAATATAATTTAGTTAATTTTACATTAAATTTATAAGTTTTAAAAGGCAATTAATTTTAAGATAAAAAAAGAGAAAAAACTTTATAAGGTGCCGAATGGGCCAAATTGCAAAATGAGAATGATTGAAAAATTAGGAAGTGCTCACAAGGAAGCAAATTCGAGGTGAAGTTGGTTGCAGTCCACCAGCTGATCACATTCAACAACCCAGTATTATGAATAATACTGGGTTTCGGGTGCGCTCAGATGGTGGAACTGGCAAACACAACCTTTAAGGACTACTGTGCATGCGTATTGCTAATGTTGGCCCTCCGCGCAGACTACTTGCAACGCGGAGTTGCGCGGAAAGGCACAACAGGTTGCAATACGCATGAACATTCTGCCCCCCCCCCCCCTTGGCGATATGCGCCAAAGCCAAATAGAAAAAGAGAAAAATAAATTATTAAGTTTAATGTTATAAAAAATGAGTTCAAAAGGTTGAATTAAGAAAAAAATTAAGTTGGAAAATAAGAAAAAAGCTAAGTCTAAAGCTCTTAAATAATTGAATGGCATATAATGTAAATAATTTAAGTAAAGGTAAATGAGTTATTTCAATGGCAAAAGACAAAGTTTGACAATTGGACGATTGATTTCGCCGTTTTGGGTTTTCAACGTTGCAACTCTTACTCTACCGTCAGCGCCGGGGTGAACATTGACAACACGCCCTAAACGCCATTCTGTAGCGGGAAGATTTTCATTTTTAATAACGACCAAGTCATTTATTTTGATATTCTCTTGGGGCGATTGCCATTTTTGACGTTGATGAAGTTCTTTCAGATATTCATCTTTCCAGCGACGGCAGAATTGTTGTTGTAGGCATCGGACCTTTTCCCACCGATTAATGAGTGACAAATTAGCATCGACCAAATTAGGTTCAGGAAATGTTAATAGAGGCCCCCCGCGTAAAAAATGCCCGGGCATTAATGCCGATAAATCAGAGGGATTATTAGACATCGAGGAAATTGGTCGAGAGTTTGAGTACGCTTCGATGCGGGCTAATACTGTAGAAAATTCTTCAAAGGTGAATTTTGAACTGGCCCCCAGTTTTCGCAAATGATTTTTAAAGCTTTTGACACCGGCCTCCCAAAGGCCACCCATATGAGGTGCACCGGGAGGAATAAAATTCCATTTGAGTCCTTGTTGTGCTACGAATACATGATTTAATGAGGTTTTTGAGCTTCGGAATCCAAAAAGATTGACGAACGAGTCTAAGCATCAAGGAGTTGCCACCATGTAACGAGATTTCATGAATAAATTGCGTGAGGAGGTGAGAAAATCTAGAGTGATAAGGCAAGAGAATAGGGTGCCGTTCATTAAATGATAAATCTGATTGAGATAGCCGAACGTTAACTCGTATAAGGTCATTTAAGTCCAAGAAGGGGTTGAAAGAGAGAATCGTACTTTTAGAGTGGATAGGTTTACCTTCACTAAGACGAGTATATTCTGGAGGATAATAAGTCTTTTGAGACAAGAGTATTAAGCGATTTTTTACGAACTCCATTTCTGAGTGCGTAATGTTAGGAGAGGAGTACTGAAGATTTTGTCTCTTCGAAATTCTAAAATAGAATCGAAAAATATAGCAAATCACTCGCAAAGCGCGGGGTAAAGATGAAAAACGATCGAGAATATCTTCTGATTTATTCTGAACTACCAAGGAGACGACAGACTTTTGTTCCAGATCTTCCACACAAGGGATGATTGGTTGTGTTTACGGCCAGTTCGAAACTGGTTCGCAAAGCCATGAGGGGCCATTCCACCAAAACGTGTTCAGCCTCAACTCGGATGGCATTAAACCACGAGTGGCCAAATCTGCTGGATTGTCAGCTGACTTGACATGCCGCCACGGAACGTTACCGACGTTGTCTAAGATTTCGCTTGTGCGATTGGCAACAAATGTTTTCCATACGCATGGCGGTTTTTTGAGCCAAGCCATGACGATGGAAGAGTCAGTCCATAAAAAGGTTTGATACGAATGTACTGGGAAATTTGAAATATAAATCTTTATCTTTTTTGAGAGCAGAAGTGCCCCACACAACTCAAGGCGTGGTAAAGACACAGATTTGATGGGAGCAACTTTTGATTTTGCGCAGATCAAGTGAGAGGTGATAGTTCCATTAGATTGTTGTGTGCGTATATATAACGCGGCGGCATATGCTTTTCAGAGGAGTCGCAGAATCCGTGAAATTGGACTTCTGACGAGGCGGAATATTCTACCCAGCGAGGTATTTCAATATGTTCAATATCAGATAACGAATCAGCAAAGTTTTTCCAAGTTTTGAAACTATCAGCTTTTAGGGATTCGTCCCAGCCAGTATGTTCTGCCCAAATGGTTTGCATGAGCATTTTTGCAACTATTACGACGGGAGCCAGCCAGCCTGCTGGGTCAAATATCTTTGCAATTTGCGAAAATACTTCACGTTTAGTGGGACTATCGGATAAAATAATTCTCTGAGTAGAAATTGTCATTTTTGGCATTCCACCGTATTTCTAAAGTTTTCGTATTGCTATCTACGTCGAGCTTCAAAAAATTCTTGCTTAAAATATGCTCACGAGGCAAATGGTCGAGCAATCGAGGAGAGTTTGAGGTCCACTTCCGAAGTGGAAACCCCGCTGAATCAAGAAGCTTGATGAGTTCCGATTGAGCTTGTAATGCTGAGTGGATATTATGAGCACCAGACAACACATCATCGACGTAAAATTCTGATTGTAGAATCTTTGATGCTAGCGGGAATGCGGTTTTTCCAATATGTGCCAATTCGATGAGGGTACAAATTGCCAGATAAGGAGCACAACTAACACCAAAGGTGACTGTTAGAAGTTCAAAATTTTCAACTTCTAAGTGGGGAGATGTACGAAAAAGAATTCTTTGAAATGGAGTGTCTCGTGGGTCAATCAAGATTTGACGGTACATTTTCTCTATGCCCGCATTAAACACAAATTTGTAAAATCTCCAACGAGTAATTAAGGAGGAAAGATCTTGTTGTAAAGTTGGCACAGGGAAAAGTAAATCATTTAGGCTGACACCTGTGGAGGAGGCATTAGAAGCATTGAAAACGACGCGTACCTTTGTTGAAGTGCTTTCTGGTTTTATGACTGCATGATGCGGAAGATAAAATGATTTTACTTGATCGTTTTCAACGTTTTCCAATGGAGTAACCTTTCACATCTGATTAAGAGAAAGGTACTCAGAGATAACTTTCGAATACTGGGCTTTCAATTCCACTTTTGACACTAAAGATTTTTCTGTTCTTGTAAATTGTTTAAGTGCGATGAACCTAGAGTAGCTAAGACGGTTTTTTGCGGGGTTTGGTTTAAATGGAAGACGCACCACGAACCTACCATCAGAACGTCTAAAAGTGGTTTTTTATAAAACTGTTCACAGTAGCAATCATCCTTTGATCGGATGGCGGTGGAGGGCAATTCCTCTAATTCCCAAAATTTTCGGACTTGAGTATCCAAATTATTAAAAACACTATCGGATGAAATGGTAGTATTAAACGACTGAACAAAATCTGGGACTGGTCCCAACAAAATCCATCCAAAAATAGTGTTTTGGGCTACTAGTGAGTTAGAGATCATTTTTAAACCGTTACATATGATATAAGGATAGAGGTCAGCACCTATTAAAAGATCTACCTGAGACGATTTGTTAAAAGAGGGATCAGCTAATTTGAGGCCAACAAAAAGGTGTGGATCTATTATGGAGAAGGTAGAACTAGGTAAATTGTTCGTGAGGGTTTTAAGCACCTTGGCTTGAGCTGATAAAGATATTTGAGGAGTTTTAAGAGTCGTGAGTGAAAAAGAGCAAATTTTTTTAGAAGTGACTGAGTGGTTTCCGCTGATCCCAGATACATTAGTATTTCTCATCACGAATGGGAGATTTAGCCTTTTTTGAACAGATTCCGAAATATAGGAAATTTCGGAGCCGGGGTCAATAAGTGCTCTTATGACATGTTCTGTCTCCGTTCCTACTATACCGACTAGAGCAGTAGCCAAAAGAATTATTCTTTGAGAAGTAACCGTGTAAGTTTGATGAGAAACCTGAGATACGAATGGCTGCGAAGAAGCAGACAATGGAGAATTTTGCAAAGGCGAAGGGTCGGACTGTACATTATTGTTTTCTTGTGTAGCAGAGGAATTGGAAGCTAACGGTGCAGAGGGAGTGGACTGTAATCTATTGTTTTGTTGTACAGCTGAGAGATTGGATTCCAAATGAAGAAGTGTGTGATGGCGTTTCTTGCAATAGCTACATGAGTGTTTACTAGAGCAAGTGGACTTCTGATGACTTGTGCCCAAGCAGTTATTACACATCTTGAGATTGCGTACCGCTTCGATTCTGGAACGGATGGGCATAGCGGAAAATTTAGGACATTTGTAAATAGAATGTTTTGCAGAGCAAATTTTACATCCAGATCCTCCCGCCTTTGCAAGAAACGTATTGACTTTGTTAGGTTTAGAGGTTACGGTTTTTCCGCAGCATAAATGAAATCGTCTAAGACCGACATGACTGAGCAGGTGTCCAAAAACAAACTATGCAGGTGCAAGGATGGAGCCGAGAACGAGGAGATAAAACTTTCAGAACTTCCGAGATTCAGAGAAGAATCTCGAAAAGCGAAGTAAAATTTGAGAAAAAGTTTAAGAAATTCCGAGATTCAGAGAAGAATCTCAAAAAGCGACGTCAAAATTGAGAAAAACTTTAAGAACTTCCGAGATTCAGAGAAGAATCTCAAAAAGCGAAGTTAAAACTGAGAAAAAAAATTTAAGAAATTCCGAGATTCAGAGAAGAATCTCGAAAAGCGAAGTCAAAATTGAGAAAACTTCGGAGATTCAGAGAAGAATCTCGACAAGCGAAGTTAAAACTGAAAAAAATTTAAGAAATTCCGAGATTCAGAGAAGAATCTCGAAAAAACTAAGTCAAGATTAAGAAAAAACTTTCAGAACTTCCGAGATTCAGAGAAGAATCTCGAAAAGTGAAGTTAAAACTGAGAACAAATTTAAGAAATTCCGAGATTCAGAGAAGAATCTCGAAAAACTAAGTCAAAGTTGAGAAAAACTTTCAGAACTTCCGAGATTCAGAGAAGAATCTCAAATTTAAGAAATTCCGAGATTCAGAGAAGAATCTCGAAAAACTAAGTCAAAGTTGAGAAAAACTTTCAGAACTTTCGAGATTCAGAGAAGAATCTCGAATAGCGAAGTTAAAACTGAGAAAAAATTTAAGAGATTCCTAGATTCAGAGAAGAATCTCGAAAAACTAAGTCAAAATTGAGAAAAACTTTAAGAACTTCCGAGATTCAGAGAAGAATCTCGAAAAGCGAAGTTAAAACTGATAAAAAATTTAAGAAATTCCGAGATTTAGAGAAGAATCTCGAACAACTAAGTCAAAATTGAGAAAAAACTTCAAGAAATTCCGAGATTCAGAGAAGAATCTCGAAAATCGAAGTTAAAATTGAGAAAAATTTAAGAAATTCCGAGATTCAGAGAAGAATCTCGAAAAGCGACGTCAAAATTGAGAAAAACTTTAAAAACTTCCGAGATTCTGAGAAGAATCTCAAAAAGCGAAGTTAAAATTGAAAAAAAATTTAAGAAATTCCGAGATTCAGAAAAGAATCTCGAACAACTAAGTCAAAATTGAAAAAAAACTTCAAGAAATTCCGAGATTCAGAGAAGAATCTCGAAAAACGAAGTAAAAATTGAGAAAAATTTAAGAAATTCCGAGATTCAGAGAAGAATCTCGAAAAACTAAGTCAAAATTGAGAAAAACTTTAAAAACTTCCGAGATTCAGAGAAGAATCTCAAAAAGCGAACTTAAAATTGAGGAAAAATCTTATTGAGACTCGAGAAGAAGAAAATGACAATTCAGTTGAGAACGAGATTGAAAAAATCAACAATTTCCCGAGGAATTCGCTAGAAAAAAAAAACTATCAATGAAAATGTTTCTATTGCAATGATGATGCAGTTTTAGTTTGAGAAAAAATTAGCTTGAGCAAAAAAAATCTATTGTTTAAGAACCTGGGGACCAGTTACAAAAAACTTGAAATATGATATAGATAAATAACTGTATTCATCAGCAGTTAACAATAGAACTGTTTAAAAATATAAAAAGGTCACCGTTTGAATCACGCGTTATGTTAACAGTTAACTTAGGAACTGTTATAAAAGCAAAATGTATAACCGTATGAACCGCACGAGTTGTGAAAACGGTAAATGAAAAAAATCAAAAAACTGTACCTAGTTTCAGCAGTTACTGCTATTTTTTGGAATCACGAATATCCAAATAACTTTCATATGGAAAGAAAATGATTCCAGAGAATCTTTGAAATGAAACGAAAATGGCACAAAAAATCGCAACGAGAAATCAAGCTAATTGACTTGTTAAACGCGAGCAATAAGCTTTTATGAGAAAGAAAGAGAAAGAGCGCACCCCGAGATCGAAAATCGTATGATTTTATATAAAAAAATATGATATGTATATATGTAGGTATATACAAAAAATTGCCAATCAATTATTAAAAAACCTTAGACTCACTTGTACATCAGTTTTTATAACAAAATTTATGATGGTATCAATGATGATGCTGCTGCTGATGATGATGATGATGATGATGACTCTGATGATTATTGTCCTGATTTCTTCTCCTCCTTCTTTTCCTCCTGCGCCAATCGAAGCAATGGCGCAGCTACGCCAATCGAAGCAATGGCGGTAATAATTCAATTATGTTTATATATGCTTAGCAAGCAATATATATTCCGTCTGCAAGGCGTTGGCGATGCAACCACTTTCGCATATAATCGTTGCGGAAAGTGTTGCAACCTGGAGCATTGACGAGGAACACCTTTTTGCGTGATGCTCTCGTCAGCGTGTTGATTCTCAGCAACTGGCACAGCGGCGGGCAGTGACGACGTCTTACGCTCGTACGGTGAATGTAGGAATTCACGTCGGCAAATTGTGTGGAGAGCGATCGTCGGCCAGGAACAAAATTGCCACGTGGATGTGGTGACACAAAATCTTGGGAATTTTCCACAATTTTCTTGGAGGCTGGATGCAAGGCAGATCCGTGCCCGATGGACCAAATGTTTTGGCACAATTATAGGCCAAAAGGGAGAACAGCTTGTCTTCTAGCAGCAGCAAGCTCGCAGCACAAAAATAAGGCAACAATCCTTTTGATTAAAAAGCCGACACTCGTTTTTGTTTTATTTTGTAGTTTTGCTTTATTACTTTGTATGTTGTTTGTTCTTTTGGTTTTTAGTTATAACTTTAGGTTTTAGTTTAGGGAATATAATTTAGTTAATTTTACATTAAATTTATAAGTTTTAAAAGGCAATTAATTTTAAGATAAAAAAAGAGAAAAAACTTTATAAGGTGCCGAATAGGCCAAATTGCAAAATGAGAATGATTGAAAATTAGGAAGTGCTCACAAGGAAGCAAATTCGAGGTGAAGTTGGTTGCAGTCCACCAGCTGATCACATTCAACAACCCAGTATTATGAATAATACTGGGTTTCGGGTGCGCTCAGATGGTGGAACTGGCAAACACAACCTTTAAGGACTTCTGTGCATGCGTATTGCTAATGTTGGCCCTCCGCGCAGACTCCTTGCAACGCGGAGTTGCGCGGAAAGGCACAACAGGTTGCAATACGCATGAACAGTTAGTCTTTTGGCTCTCTAAACAATTTAAGTCAAAAAATCGACCTTGAACAAAATCAAATAATTAACAGTTAAAGACATTTTCTCATGAATTTAAAAATTTTGCCAAAAGGAAGTGTTCTAAGTGAAAAGAAAAATGCTCAAATTCGAGACTATCAGGACGATGGAGTCGCTACCTTCGATATAAGGAAAACATTTAAAAAACAACAAACCGCTAGCGAATATTGCTGCAATACCTCAAGAAAGACAACGCATACTCCGAAAAGCCTCAAATTCAACATTATAAGTCAAAGCTGACGACTCAGATCTGTACCAGCCTGATTTCGGTGGATCTTTTTTATTTTTCAGATGATTAAAATGTGTGGCTTCCCGGCCAATGTGATAAAAAGCATTTTTGGTGGCTTTAACTACGGTTTAACCATTGATTTTGCTGACTGATAATGTTAAATTTAAGGCTTTTCGGAGTATGCGTTGTCTTTCTTGAGGGACGGTAACCATATGCGGTAGCGGTTTGTAGTTTTTACAAAGTTTTCTCTATATCGAAGGTAGCATACTTGTTTTCCAAGGTGTATTTAAACGAATGACACAAAAAATTGTTCAAAGAAGCCATTTTTTGATGGATTCAAAGTTCTTCATGGATCCTAATCCCCATATTACACTCAATAAATTCTATAATTAGATTTGTCATAATTATAAAAGGTTAGGTATATAGAAATCGTTAAAAGTCTATTGAAAAAAATCTGTATTTAAACGAGTGAATTGGAGTGTATGTATACATTTCAAGGTGCTCGGCCACCTAGGTTTCCATTTCCAATCTACGTTTTCCTATTAAGTATTCTCTCTCTTCTAGGAATATTCTTTCGTTTTGGAATGTTTGTTTTTTTTTTTGTTAACCTCCTCTCATCGCAAATGTTTTTTTTTTCTAATAAGTATCAAATGTTAAATTTCTATTTGACGCAGCTGTAATTTAAGTGAAAGTTGCCTGTGATATGGTTATCATCGAACTACACTTTTCAAGGAACTGCGCAGGAGTTTGCTTGACAAAAACACCCAATTATAACAGTGGGGTGATAAAACTATCCATGAAAAAAAAGAGTCTGGGTGCGATCCAAACAATAGTAACTTCCTATGGGTGTCCTCCCTATCATTGCTAAATTGTAATAGAAATTTGTCAAAAATTAAAGATTTTTAACAATTACATAAATTTGAAATCATATATGGCATTGTGCTTAGAAACAAATTACCTTGGGGTCAGTTCTGATTCTGTGAAAAAGTGAAAAAAAAAACTTTTCACGAATCCCGATTCTCCGAGAATATGAAACCAATTTAGAAAATGTTTGTGCAATTCACCTAAGTTTGACAGTAGGCTCATTAGTTAGATGCTGTCAAACCATTCTTAGACGCCTAAACACTGGAAACAGAAGTAATTTTATATTCTAAATTTCTGCATCTAGTATTTGTAGGTATTAAAAGGACAATTTTTTAATAGTTTTTTCTAAACCATAGGTCTGAAGGAGGTCTTAAGCACGACTTGAATTTTTAAAATAATCAAAACTGACCTAACGCCCACTACAGGGACCTCTTTCATCTGTTGCTACCGGAAACGTCAAAATAGAAAGAATGTGAAATTAGTTTTTTTGTCACCATGCTAAGAAAATTAGATAAGCTTTGTCTGTTATATGAAGGTGAGCGGATCTACCTGTAGAAGATATAACACATAGATACATAAGTAGAAAAAATAAAATGCACGACTAGTTCCCACGAACTTGCTCTTGTATGTAGCTAAAAAACTTAACGTAGCTAGAAATTAATGATGCATGTTTTTGGTCCAATAATATTAAAATATCACTAAAAAAAATTTTAAAAGCCAAGTTAAAATCCATATATCAATTAAATAGTCTTAACAAAATTGTGTGGTGTCTACCACTTTTGACTTCCCATTGGAAATTATTGTAATTGGTGCGATTTGTTGAACTGAAAATTTTGACATAATCTTCTCGTTTTGAGGTTTTTAGAATCAGAATTCGTCGTTTTAAGGAAGTTGTCTGTATACCATAATGTCTTGAAAAGTAGAAGTCCTATAATCATCCAGTTTTCAGTGTTTGACTAAAAATTGATAAGAGCATTTAAATTTAAAAACGAAAATAGTACTTTAATACGTAAAATTTTGAAAAAAATTAGTTTGAAGTTTTTTTATTTTGTTTTCAAAATTTTGAGTTCTAAAATTAATCTTTCAAAACTGTTGACAAAATTAACTTTATTTAAAAAGACAATAAAAGAATGTATTACTGGCTTTACAAAAAGGTATAACATGACATTGTATGTGTTACTGTTGTTTTTTAACAAATTTTTTTGGGTTAAGTCATTTGCCCCTCCCGGGTAATCGACCTCCCATTCGATTTTTCTCTTGTCTCGGCTCAACCTATACGCTCTACCTTTTTATCACACCTTATAGTCTAAGAGCCCACAGCAAATTTTGGGAGTGGATTGATAACCAAAATATGAGTATGAGGGTTTGTAGGTGCATATATCGTGGTATCGAAAACAATCGTCTGGCCGGTTTCTTTTTCAGCCTTTGACGGGGTTGGGGGTTTGAAAACAGCGATATTCCAATTTATTTTGTCTGAGGTATTAGCACTTCAATACATTTATTAAATACATGCTGAGATTCTCTGTCATTTTCTTTAAGTCAAAACGTCATAATCTTGGCAATCCGACCAATAGAACTCAAGATATAAGCTTTTTAAGAGGACATTATCGT
Organism: Melangyna quadrimaculata; assembly: GCA_949320155.1. Lineage (NCBI taxonomy): Eukaryota > Metazoa > Arthropoda > Insecta > Diptera > Syrphidae > Melangyna > Melangyna quadrimaculata. The sequence continues at coordinate 138,228,958 of OX439484.1, forward strand.
CTTTTTCTTGGAGAATTATAAAAAACAAAAAATCAACAAATCAAAGTCTCCAAAAAATCGACTATTCGCACTACTTTTAGAAAACTTCTTAATAATGGTAATATACATTTTCTCCCTATTATGAAGAAGATATGAATATAACATAAATGATGTGACAAATATTTAAATGACAGTTTAAATGTTCTTTTTTTGAATTTTGAACAATATTCATGCCGATTACAGAATCCGCAAAACTCGATCCGCAGTGCAGTATCCTAAAAATGAAAGAGAAGACTGCATTGTGAATCACTGCGGATCGAGTTTTGCGGATTCTATAATCGGCTTACAAAAAATTTTAAATTTCTTTTTTCAAAATTTTGAGTTTAAAAATTATTAATTTTAATTGAGTTAAACATAAATCGCTGACTCAAAAGCTAGACCTAAGGCATTAGGCAAATGAACAGCAAGTACGTGGGACCCAGTAATGCTTATACTCGTAGGTATATCTAATATTGCATTTGGAAGAGTCTTTTCATTTATAAGAAATTGGGAATATTTGAATTTTCAATTTAAGGAATTTCAATTGGGAAATAGGGAGCTTTAACAGAACTTAGATTCTATTACCTTTTTGCTTTAAAATCAGTTATTTTCTCAAGTTCAAAATGTACTCAAGGAGGTTTCCTTTCATAGATTCACATTAAGTTTACTTACAAAATTGGCACCACTGTGCGAAAAGCATTCTTAAAAACAAGATAAAATTGCGTTAAAAAAGCAAAAGGATATTCGCCTATATTTCAAAGCTTATTTTCTCAGTAGCTTGTTGTCTATGGATCGGAACGGAAGCGCGTTCATATCCTACATTGATATGTTTTAAGTATCAAAGCGAAATCTGAAATATATTTATCTGCCGTGCACATACTATCCACAAAAATACACTGAGTAATGCAAATAATTTACCCAAAATTGATATAATTGTGCCACTGATTTTTGTTTGCATTAAAAGAAAATATAAAACCCAAGTGCGTGCGAGTTTAAACAAATTAATATTCATAAATCTACTTCATCATATCTCAAGATATACATATCATTGGATTATTTGTTAAGGTTAGTGACGGTGTTGTTGGCTATCAATTAAATTGTGTTCATTTTCATACCTCGCCTCATATAGCAAGGACACCTGTAATCACGTCATTTCTTGTGAGGATGTTGCTTCGTTTTGTATGGGTGGTATTATAACTTTATGCGGGAGTTAGTTATAATTAATACAATAGCCGTGTTTTTGAGCACGTTGCGGGAATTTTACTTCTTATTTTTGTTTTTGTCACAAATAAAATCAATAAAATTAACCTAATGACCAATAAATAATGATGGCCTTTTTTCTTGTTATTTATATGCATAGTATGATTTAAAAAATGCTTTGATATTTCTATTTTAAGGCTATTACCGTTAGTTCCTTGTGGCATGAGTTTTAACTTTCCAAGCTAAAAGAAATATTTGTGTTTTGGTGGTGCAGAACAAGGCTGCACGGATAAAGTTTCCTTTGTACCTACTCCTCCGCTTATTGTTAGTCATGAACTTTCGTGCGGAGTTGAATTGATTTGATGGAAATTTGAATTTAGATAGCCAGGGTAAATAAATAAATAGTGAGATGGGGAAATATTAAAGCTAACAAAAAGGAGGGTAAACCTAACATTGGATGTATGCTCAAGTTGTTATCTTGGCTGTGTTTTTTCTGATTTTAATTGCTTGATTATGCGTGATTTATGTGAGGTAACTTTTATTTTGAATTTAAAACATTAGTTATAACTTATAAGCTTTGCTTGACTTTAAACTATTTTTGTTTCACATCTGGGATAGTTATATTTTTAAAATATGATAATACATAATTCTATTTAACATTAACGTTCCCTATTAAAATAAGCAGGTGTTTTGAAGTCTAAAATTTTAATTTTAATTTAATTACCTATTGATATTTTGGAAAGTGGTGCAAGGCCAAAGACGAAGTAAGTTTGTGTTAATCTTAATACCTGCAACTTGGTGTGCAGGTATGTACGTTTAAACTTATGCTGAATGCTGAAACTACATAGATTGATTTAATAATTTCTTAAATTGGTTAACTCCCGGTTAAATAATATTCACACCTTCTTTTGATTGGTATCGAAGTCAAAAATGATTACTACCTTCCTTTTTCTACTCCACCATATGACTTATAGATTAATTATTTATCATCTGGAAAACTAAAGATTTTTAATGAAAATAAATTTATCATACAAAATACATTTCTAATTGTAATAATTTTTAATTTTTGTGATAAATTTATTTTCATTTAAAATAAAAGTAAAAATGAGGTTTGCCTCATAGAAGTTTTGGGTCTTATATACGTTTTGTATGGGAAAAGTTAAAATATATTCAGTGCCATCAATCAAATTTTTATAAGCACAAACTCAGATTTGTTGTGGACAAAAAAGTAAGAGTGTTGTGCAAATCTTCATTATTTCGAATTTATTTGGGACTTTCGGTTACTTCTAAAAACATAAGAACCTTAAGTCCTTAAGAAAATCGCTTCAGCCGTTTAGGCTGCAGGTTGAGGTACATACAGACGGACAGACAGAAACAGACAGAATTGCGAGACCCACTTTTTTCGCGTCATCGTAATGTTAGGGAAAATCATTATCTCGAATTTTTTTTTTGCACGAATTCTAAACTTGCCCTATACTACGTATGTATATCGCAAGTAAAATCTTTAGTGCGGGAACTACGTTTAGGGGTGTTAAGTGCATTTAGGTTTGAATAATGTGAGGCGGGCAGCATTGCTCCAGGTTGTGTTTTTATTTTAATTCGTTCAAAGTGTATCGGAAAACAATTTTGAACAGGAGAATATCAAGATTATTTTTGTATTTTTAAATAATCTATACAACTACTGTTATATGTACTCTGTTCAACAAAAATTGTCAGTACAGTTAATATCGGACATTTGCATCTCTGTCTGGTCACATTGGCTTGCATATACCTATTTCAAGTAAAAGCTCTCATAGGGTTTCCGTACTTACCCCCAGTTTCACAGTTTCGTTTAAACCTTGAACTGAGTTCATTTATACTGGTGATCTGGAGTTTAAACTATAAGTGGAGTTTAAACTTCCACTGTTAAACCAAGCGTGGATCCAAGGGGGGGGGGGGTCATGGGGGTCATGTGTTATTCATCTTTATTTATTTGTATCTTTGCTCATATTTACAAAACCTTTTAAAACACTTTAAAAACTAGGTACTTAAAATATTTAAAATTAAGTTTCTCCAAGTAACTTGCAAATGTTCCCATATGAAACCTTCATACCGGCACCCAGCAGGCAAGAAACAACGTCAAAGTAAATAACAATTTTATTAAATCGGGAAATCGAAATTTTTTATCATCTACGAGTATTTCTTAAATTTCTTTTTTGTATCGGGCATTATTAGCCAAACAGATTTAAATTCACAATCAAAATCTTTTAGATATCTCTGACCGCAATATAATAGCCAGTTTGTAAGTGCGATAAAACAACAAACTTACCAAGTGCTTTGAAGACACGTTTTGAGGTTGATAGAATCAACCTTCTAAAAACTATGAAAATCTTGACCTTTTACTTGTACATATGAACAAATTGTTTGAATTACAATATATGTATGTGGGTACTTCATGTTTTCAAACCTCAAACCAAAATTTAAGTATACTGGCTAGATAAATTTTTAGTGTAGCTTTAGCAGAAGGTCCTTCTCTACGATTCTTCCACTGATAATTTGCTTGCGGTCTTTAATGGTAGAAAACCATCTTACAGTAAGCCCTCTGTATGGTGGTTTTCAACCATTCCTGCTTATTACCACAAAGCCTTACAAGCTTTATCAACAAATTTATGGCGTACTTTAAGGACATATAGATTAAACGCATAGAAGCCAAAGACATACTTATGTATATATACCTATGTAAATTTTTTTTAACAACAGGTTTCACTAAAATAAAAAAAAATAAAAGAAATTTTTTCAGTGTAAGGCTTTATTGGGTTTGTATGTACATAGGCGTCGTGATCCCCCCCCCCTGGCTGAAAGTCTGGATCCGCCCCTGTGAAACTGGGGGTTAGTATTATAAATCGCCGCAAATGGTGCGCATGGTTAACATCTACTGACTTAAATCAATTAAAAACAAAACACAAGATCATAGGCGCCTTTTTATAAAATATTAATTTTCTATTTACTTAATTCAATTTCATTTCACTATTTATTTAACACAACGTCAATTATTCACTGTAAATAAAACACTATTTCACTTTTTTGTGAACATTTGGAGACTGCGCAAATTACTTTTTTCTGATAAAAAATCAAAAGAGAAAAATTTTAACTGGATTTTAACGGCCTATTCAGAAATACAACAAGTAAACAAGACAATGAAAGGGACAACACTTCCCATTATCATCTTAATAAATTTTGTTCTCAAAAGCTTGAAAACAGAAAGTTCTTTAATAAAAAGCACTGAAAAAACTCTTTTGTATTGCTTTCAATTAATAATAATAATAATTTAACTATATGCCTGTAAGACCTCAGGTCTTTTAAATGCAAGGCACTAGTTACAAGGAATAGAAGGAAAGGAAAGATTTTTGTTGGCACAGTGGATTGAGACTTTAGGTGTTAATTATCTCATGAATTTCCACGGGTGGCATCCAGTTAAACTGGAGAATATAGAAAAGAATGCTCCCTATAGACTGGGGTTCGAACCCACACGTCCAGGCTAGCAGTCAAACACTTTATCCACTGTGCCATTGCCACCCGCAATTGGTACTGGTAACGCTGTGGAAATGTAGGTATCTTTTATTTAGCTCACACAGCGTTACCACAATCTTACAAGTGTAACAAAAGTATTACACTTTTTTAAAATTTGTTGTTACTATGCATGTTACTTTTTTTTCCTTTTTGTTACAATTTTTCGCATAAAATATTTTTCTTGACATTTTTATGTTTTTATTTCTTGTAAGTATAATTTGTAGCAATTTTCATATTTGATAGAAACTATGTTTATATCCAGTGTTTAAGTAAGTTTGAACTACGCAACCTGTTTGGATTTGATCTTTAAACTCTTAACTCGATCTCTCGATTCTTCATAATAAACACTGTGCAAGAAATACATAATGGTTTGTTAGAAGCAATCTCTTATGTTTCTTTTAAGAATAAATGTTTTTGTTTAGACCAGTTTTTCAGTGTGGGATTAAGGTTAAACCCGATTAAACTGAGCAAATTCACTAAGCTATGAATTAATTCAGATGCATTCGATAATCTTTCTTCCGTGTTTGTTAAGTGTTCCTGGATTCATCAATAACTAAAAATCTTATTTTGTACGAAACTGTAGACAAATCTATTTCCAGATTTTATGATCTCTGGTTAAAATCCCAACTTAAAAACTGGGCCATAAACATTTGTCGAAGAAGTTTAGATATTAAAATATTTAAATTACTTCTGTTTGACCTCAACTCTAGAAATTAATGTGTTTCGCCCAGATAAAACATAATTTGTGTCAGGGTAAGAAAGACTGACTGAAGAGCCCACTGTCATATCCGGGCGAAACACATTAATTTCTGGCGTTGAGGTCACTTGTACTTTTTAATTGAAGTATGGCTGGTATGCAAAAAACCTTATTATAATCCCAAATCTCATTTTAGTATGAAAAACCCGACAAATATAAGACTTCAGGCTGAGATAAACTTGTTGCATACCAGTACCAGCCAGTGTGTCTTTTTCTAAATTTTGATAGAAGATCAAGATATACCTTTTTTTAATTGAATGAAACAGTCGAAGAAGTTAGTGATGCGGTGAAAAACTCCAAAAAGGGGAAAGCGATTGGGCCAGACGAGATACCCTCTGAGTTCTAAAAAAAGATGGGATACATCGGGTCTAGATGGCTCATGATTCTCATCTCCAAAATTACCTGCGGCGACCGAATACCTAATCAGTGGAGGAAAAGTTACCTTCTTCCAATCTACAATGGGAAACGTGATACACGAAATTGCGACAGCTACCGTCGATCAAGCTGATGTCACACACCATGAAGATCGTTGAACGGATATTATAATACGAAAAATAATACGGCTATCTGATGACCAGTGCGGGTTTGATTCGGGTAAATCAACCACAGATGCTATTTAGAGTATAAGAATCAGAATGGAAAATTATCGGGATTCCTCGAGAGATTTGCATATTGTATTGGTTGATTTTGAAAAAGCATTCGACAGACAACCACGAGATCTGATATGGGTTGCACTAAGACAACGAGGAGTTCCGAAAGTCTACGTGCGGATGGTCATGGACATGTACAATCAAGTCAAACCAAAGGTAAGATGCCCCCCAAGAATCACCGGAGAGTTCCCAACCAAGCACCAGGAAAGCGTCTTGAGTCCTTTGCTCTTTATTACTGTCCTTGACTTTCTGCTTGAAGATAATGTGACGGACCCCAAGTAAATCAGTTATTCTTTGCTGATGATGGAGCCATCATAAGTAAAGATCCTGTGTCCTTGCATCGAGCACTTGATGTATGGGTGGATGTTCTGGAGGGAAATGGATACCGCATTAGCGCGAAAAAGACTGAATACCTATGCTGTCCATTTAAGCGTAGGGTGGATGAAGTGGTGGGAAAACTCTGCCATCTTCTGTGATAGAAAAATGCCCCCTAAGCGCTTACATACGGTTCACAGTGTTGGACAATGTACAAGAAGTATGAGAATAAATTGACGGACAAAGCGTGATCGAATAAGAAGCAAGAAAATCCGAGGAAGCCTACACGTCAAAAATACCATCTTGGACAAAATACAGCATGGCCAACTTAGCTGGTACTGTCATGTACAAAGAAGATGCCATGAAAACCCAGTTCAAAAGGCAATAGCACAAGACGTTCCAACACTATCGCCGAAGAAAGGCAGGCGCAAGAACTCCTGGATGAAACAAATGCAACGACACCTGCATTTAGTTGGCCTCAGACATGAAACAACCCAAAACCGGGAGGCCTGTCAACGTTTTCTGAGGTCAACCCGGCGAACCCCACAAGTGCAACCTTAGGTGAAGCAGTTGAGTGGGAGACTTGCGGTCCCCCTCTAGGTCATGACAATTGCGCCGCTTAAATCAAGAAGAAGAAGCAGTTTTCTCAATTCAGTGTCGTGAGAGTATACACAGACACCACTGTTTTGAAAAAAGCGCCCCAAAAACCATGTACTGACAATTTTTGTTGAAGAGTGTATAGTTAAAGTTTTTTTTAGTCGCATTACGATCGTGTTTCACAAAAATTGACAGATTTTGAATTGGGAAAACGAATAAGATAGGCGACATCAAGGTGACATCAACTCACAAAAGCGTTTCGTCCAGGTATGATAGTCGGTTCATCGGTTATAGATACTGTCACTGTTCACTGACTCTCCTATTCTCTAACTGAAAATAAATCGATTAAAATAATTATGTTTAGTCACTTTACCCAAAACAGAAGTAATTTTATTCCCCTGGAATAATTAACTCACATTACCTTCTTGCTGTGATTTGTATAACTGTCAGTAGGTAATCATCGACCAAAATTTGCGTACTAGAAGGGTATTTTAATCCACAGTCATATCTGGGCGAAACGCATTTCTGGAGTTGAGTACACCTGTACTTTCAATTGAATTTTAAAACAATAATCAATACTAAGAACAATGTTACTACCTATTTGAAGAGGCGGGATTCTTTTTACTACCTATTTGAAGAGGCGGGATTCTTTTATTTTATTTTCAAACCAATTAATTTCTATGAATTATTTTTGAAACAAAAATATACTTTCAAACCGAAAATATTGAAAATAAAATTAAAAATTAAAAATACCAGTTAGTTTACTCATTTAATTTTTGTGTTATTTCTTAATCGAAATCGCTAGAAACTATATGGTTTTATATGAATGGTATGAGTTCTTACTTTTGACAAAATTAAAAATTACGAAACCTTCCATTTTATTCGATTTTTTTGTTTGAGTGCAAAGGATCAAAATTGTCTCCCCGCAGGGCCGGACCAACCATATGTGCAAGATGTGCAAATGCACAGGGCGCAACATGTTGGGGGCGCAAGAAAATGTAATCTGATCTTGCGCAAACAAATATATACTGCCATTTGCATTTTAACCACAAACATTCTTCAAATAATCCCAAAATAACATCCATCACAATCGTGCTAAGTTATTTCTTGCACACTAACTAACATCACTTTCATTGTTGCATTCAAGGAAAATTTAACTCAAGAGTCAAGGTATCGTAGAATTAAAAATCCCACTAGATTCATGCAAGTTCAATCCTACCTACCTAATCTCCAAATATTTCACTCTGTTCGTACAAAAGAAAAAAAAGAAAAAATCAACACAAAAAAGCCACATTGCCACCTCATATGTACAAGATTTATTTCATGCACACTGAGTCCCAAAATTAACATAGAGAATATGACAACGAAAAATACTTATTCATACTGAATCATGTGGGCTAGAACGTGCAAGTTTTGTATAATGCACCGTACCTCTGTATGTGACTTCTCATCTACGAAAAAAACAACAAAAAAAGGTCTCCGAAAAAGAGAACAGGTAGCTACCTACTAACATAGATAAACAATATAAAGATACACATCTTTCGTACGTTTTACCCCCCAAAACCCATTTGTTTACATTGTTGTTTTTGTAATTTAATTCTGTGTCCATGAATAAATGTGAAATCCAACAACAAAGTTACGGTGGTAGAAATCAGTAAGTTGCACTAGTATGCGTGTTTTAAAGCACACTAGTAAAACTTACTGATTTCCACCACGACTAAACCCACCTTTTAGCTTGTAGGCATACCGGATTGACAGCCAAAGATTTGTAACTTTATTTGTTTATCTATGTTACTAACCTTCTACTGCAGTCAAAGGATGTGCAAGTTTTTTTTCTGCACACGTATTTATACGGAATCATATGGGTCAGAGCGTGCAGGTCATAGATAAACAATACCTAGATGGGAATCTTTCGTTCGTATCACCCCCCAAAACCCATTTGTTTACATTGTTGTTTTTGTAATTTCATTTCGTGTCGATGAATAGATGTGAATTGCAACAACAATTTAACGCGGTGAGTTTGATTTGTTTGACAGTTCAATTACTATTTGTCGGTATGTGTTTGGAAAATTCTTATTCTTAGGGAACAAACACACTAAGTATATGAAATTATTTTAATTTATACCTAAAGGTTGAAATTGCATCATGGTCAAATTCCGACTTAAATTTTTAGAAACTAATTTAAGGTATCCCAAACCGATGCGTTGAAAACATTTTTGTCAGTCATCGGGTTCATATGGAAAATCGCCCCGTTTTCATTGTGGCTACTCTCAATTATTGCCATACAAATAAATTTTAAAAAGTGAATGTTTTGTTGTCGTGAATATTTCGCGCCGATCCAACGTTGATTTGAATTTTGAAAGATCCTTTGTACAACTTAAATTGTGTTGCGACAAAAAAGGTCTCCTAAAGCAATGTGAAAAATTTGGAATACCAACAAAACCTTCATCTGCCAGAATTAATTTGTATGGGGGTAATAGAAAGCACCCACCGTAATGTGAATCTCGTCTGTTCTAAATTGCAAAAACATTTCAATGCAATTCTGATTGAGGACAACTTGCAATAGGCGTGTTTTATTGCAAAAGCCATCCATAGTTAAGAACGATCTTACGTGCATTACAAACACAACATCGCTGGTAGCTCTACTTTTTTATAAAATATGCATCTAGGGAGTTATTTGACAAGTTTATTCATCTTTTTGTATGGTAAAAACATCACATATATTTAATAAAGTTTCTCGCAAACCAACGCGAAAGCGGCGTGGAACATTCGCCGACGGCAGTTTTTGTTGTTATTTAGCATATTGTTTATTTGTCATTTTTGTTTTTATTGTGAATGGTTCGCCCTGCATAGCGAATGTTCCGCTTTGGTTTGGGAAAGACTTAAATCTAAACAAAGTATAAATGAAAAGTAAAAAATAAGGCAAGACTGCACTTAACAGCGGAAATACACTTCACAACGCGACGCGGTAAAACATTTTTGTAATGAAATTTTTGACATGAAATTGTAAGAGCTATATCGCACTAAGCGGCAACAGAACTTCATAAAATTTCATACAAATTATTTTGAATCACAGTTCCGCTGCAGTTCATTTCCGCGTAGTGCGGTCTAACCGTAAGCGGTAACTGAACTTCATACAATTGGATACGAATTCTTGTGAATTCAGCACCCATGCAGTTCCGTCGAGTGCGGTCTAACCTTTAATTTCACATCATATAATTTACTTTTTTTTGCTTCAGTGCACCTCCCATTCATAGTAATGTGTAGGCCAACACTCATTCAAAAATAGAAATCCGTAAAGCAAAACTAAAAGATAAATTGAAACATTTAAAAGCACTACTTCTAAAATAATTTTCCAACTCCTAGATAAATGTATGTTTATCTACTTCTTAATGTGGATTTCCTTTCAACAAAAGAATCAGATCTGTGAAGGAAAAATTTGATTTGTTTAAATAAAAAAAGATCAAAAATCAAATCTTTACACCGGCTTGCACACACGAATTTTTTTGCGAGTTCCATACAACGAAAAAAAATTTGATCTGCAAATGTTGAAAGGAAATCGACATATAAGAACCTACGAGTTTCAGCACTTTTTGAACAAACCCTTGGATTTTTAAATTACCCGCCATTTTGTTCACGAACCGAGGTGAAACTCGGATTTTGTTCACGTACACTAGTGCAAAAATCCTATTTTCACCACGGTCGTCTGCACGTACACTAGTGCAAAAATCCGATGTTCACCACGGCCATTTGACGTTTGAACTTGTAGGCAAACCGAATTGATAGCCGTTGTGTCCTATCTAGGTATTGTTTATCTATGGTGCAGGTTTTCTTATTGCACACTGTAACTGTGTAAGGGTTAAGTGCCTGCTTACACAGGAGATGGAATATAAAAATTTTAATAGAATGGAAAAGAAGGAAGAATAGAGCCGCGTTGTATCTGGTCTGGTGCTGATTGTTTTAATTGTATTTTCGCTTTGTTGGTTAAGATTAAATAAATAGCTATCAGTTTTTAATAGAAATGACGTATTTTGTGAAAGTGTTTATTATTCGTTTTTCCAATATGGATAAGAAAAGCCTTCGGGCAGATTTTAGAAAAAGGCGAAGGCTTATTGAGGCCGAAAATAAAGAACAGAGATGGGAAAATGTAAGTATTAAAATAAATAAATAATATATAATAATCTATAAATATTGACTGTATAACGCTGCAATTAACTTTTTTACAAAAAAAAAACAACTATTTTTCAAAAAAATAATTAACTTTTTAACAAAAAAAAAATAACTTTTTTACAAAAAAAAATTAAATTTCTTACAAAAAAAATTAACTTTTTTACGAACAAAAATTAACTTTTTTACAAAAACAAAATTACTTTTTTACAAAAACAAAAAAATTACTTCCAAAATACAATTAAGCTTTTAACAAAAAAATAAAAACGTTTTTTCAAAAAAATTTACTTTTTAACAAAAAAAATATAACTTTTTTACAAAAAAACTTATCTTTTTTACAAAAAAAATTATTGTTTGTTACTGAGGATTATGTCTACCGGGGATACCTCAATAAAAAAAACCTCCAGGGTTATGTGGAAAAGGCTTATACATGTGTGTCAGTGTATATGAGAAAATATAAAAAAGGGGCGCTTTCTACAAATCTTGCACAGGGCGCAAGTTTGGCTGGGTCGGCCCTGCCTCCCCGTACTAATTCCCAGTTGTCTCAAAGGCACATTTTGAACAGTTTTCTTGGTTGTACACATATATGTTGTCCCTCTATATAACTTATCACAAATTATTATTTTGTGCCTTTTTAGTAATCTTACTCGTGTGCCGAAGTCAAAACATGTCAATTGTAAATTTTTGTGGAAAACCACCACTATTCGATGGCTACCGATGTTATTTTTAAATAAATAATCAGAATGGTTAAAGAATGGTTAACCATGCAAACATTATTTTATAAGAATTTTCGAAAAACGGTCTACACTTATTAACTCTGGTTTTATTAAAGTGTTTAAGGTCTAATTTATTCAATGGCCAAGTCGAACGTTTTAAAATCACATATGTCGTGGTTTTAAGAATAGCAAACTGCGACGTTCGTATAGAGCAACATATCAATTCAACACATTTTTGACTTTTTAGTTGAATGTAGTTAGGTGAGCCATAAACGGTAGTGCCAAAAGTCAGATTCGCCTAATATTTCTTGCGACTAGCGATTCATAATAGGTGCCTTTAAATCACCATAAGAAAGGGATTTTTTGAAATGTTCATACAAATTTGATTAATTTCCCGTTTTCAATAGCGAATTTAAATTTAAGTTAGGACTAAGACAAATTTTGGACGGTTTATACATATATGCAGCCCGTTTTGATAACCAAATTGTTGTTGTTGTTTCAAAGCAACTTTTTATAAATTGCAGTCATGTATATAAATTTATATACAACTGTAATTTGACTTAAAACACATCTTTCTATCTTTTCTTTCAGATGGAAACGTTTTATTCACATCACCTTCATACCTTCGTTCCTCCAGTAAATTCTTCTAGTGAAACATTTGGTAACGAATGGGGCTCTCAAGGAAGTGTTATTACTCTTGGAATAGTTCTAGGAAGCTCCATTAGTTTGGTTGGACTAGCTTTTGCATTCATCACATACAGGTAAGTCAGAAATAGAATGAATGATTTTATAAGAGTCAAATAAAGCATTTAGTGTCAGATATACGGTCACTCACGAAAGTCTACATATAGCTATGAAAAATGGTATATCAATGCTTATAGACAAAATTTATATTTAAAGTTCTAGCTAAATAACAAGAAAGTGACATATTTTGTTATTAAATTACTGTCTAAAAAAAAAATATTTATATCTTATTTAATACAACAAATGCATTTCAACTATGAACCCAAATTAAGCACTTTTAAATTTTATACGTAGACTTTCGTGACTGTGAGTACATTAACCATAGATCTGATAGCTTTTATAAAATATTCCCAAACCTTCAAATTAAAAAAAAAAAATTAAGTATTTGTTTAAGCCAACAACTTATTATGACTATGTACCTGCATTCCTGCATATAAAAACACCTTATCCAAATCCAGAACACCCTATTCCCTAACAAAGTTCACATTCCATACTTAATTATATGTTTCCCACCAAAACTGCACGATCTGCACTTTTTACAGGTGCTCTCCTATCCTATTACATTTCTTTTCCCACAAAATAAAATTATTATAGAATTGCATTGATGTAATTTAGTATAAATAGTCACACAAATTTAGAATAAAATCACTTTTAATCCAGGAGTCAATCTAGTGGTTTACTTGTCATTGCTACCTCCCACCCGAGGTAAGGAGCAACAAAGCAATTAAAACCTTCAGTCGATTCCAAAAGAGGTTTCGCTTTCAAAAAGCATTTTAATTTTTAATCTTGATTCTTGAATTTAACTAGCTATCAGCAAGTTAGGCTTCTTAAGAAAAATTGTGTGAAAAATTTTAGCCCCTATATTAATAAACGGAGCTAGCGGCGAGTTCTCATTAATTCGTGGATTAGTATTAAGATTTCTGCCACTAACGGGCTAGCTTAACCAACAAGGAGGTGAATTAGCGAAGGGTTAAATAAGATAAAAAATAAATAAATCGGGTGGCACAACGGCTCGTGAAGAACCAGAGAAGCACTTATTCGTGACAAGTGATACTCTTGGAGGATTTGTCAATTCCTCGCAAGAGGCAGTAGCCCTGAAAAAAAACTTTTTAGTTTGTAGGTGGACGAGGCTGGGAAGCGATCCCAGACCTCCAGCGTGACAGTCGAACGCACTAACCATTACGCTGCGGGCTACTACATGTCCAAAGATGGCGCTAATAATTTGTTCTGTTATAGAAGAATAAAAGATGTCGTTGCTTGCATTAATGGGCATATTCACCACATTGCCCCCTCTTAGGTTTGATCGTCCCGATTAAATCCATTACGATGTAAACGGTCAAAGTGAACTACCTTGAGCTTGCCTCTTAACCCTCTCTGAATTCGGTAAACCACATCATTGATTCGCTTCACAACAGTGTATGGGCCTTCCCAGTTTTGTTGAAGTTTTGGTGACAGTCCTTTTTGTCGATGGGGACTATAAAACCACACCAGGTCTCCTTCTTGGAATCCCATCGTTGTTGCACGAGCGTCGTACCGTGTTTTCATCCTATCACTAGCTATTTTTATGGTATTCCTTGTCCGTTGATGGATGTGAATGGGTCTTTCTTTGAGGTTATCCACATATTCATCTGGCTTTTCCGGTTCCATAGTACGGCATAAAATTTTACTACAGCCGTATTGTTGTGCCGAACAAGATCTCCGATGGTTGAACTATGAACCGTACTTCGATAGGCCACCAAAAACAATGGAATATGGCGGTCCAAGTCTCGTTGGTAGTCACTAACAACCTTGGACAGATGTTCCTTAAGCGTCCTGTTGAATCGTTCGACCATTCCGTCAGATTGTGGATGAAGCCGTGTTGTCCTCGTCTTCTTGATGCCAAGGAGAGAGCAAACCTTCTGGAAGATGTTAGATTCGAAGTTCCTTCCTTGGTCAGAATGCAATTCCAAAGGAACACCGAACCTGCTCACCCAATTGAATACAATCTGATCAACCACTGTTTTGGCTTCTTGGTTTGGGATGGCATATGCCTCAGGCCACTTGCTGAAGTAATCCATGGCTACAAGGAGTAATCGGTTTCCGCTGTTGGTCTCCGGAAACGGACCTGCAACATCTACTGCTATTCTCTCGAAAGGTGTGCCGACATTGTACTGCTGCATTTTACTTTGAAGCTCTCTACCTGCACCACTTTTCGGCATCCTCTCTTGGATGTAGCCAGGAGAACCGTTGTCGTATCTTTTCCAGCGTCTTATTGACTCCCAAATGACCTCCAGATGCTCCATCATGCATCTCTCGAAGAACTTCATTAACCTTTAACCTTGGTACCATGAACTGCATCACATAAGATTTGCCATCTGCAGATTCCCATTTGCGCCTTAGTACTCCTTCTTGCACATGAAGTGAGTCCCACTGTGCCCAATATGCTTTGAGAGCTGGACTTCTATTGGAGATGTCACCCCATTCTGGTTTTTCTTCGTGTTCCTTCCATGCAAGAATGGGCTCTATATCTTTGTCTTCTTGTTGGGCAGTTCTTAGTTCTTCATTGCTCCAACCGTAAATGGGATCGGCTCTTATTCGCTGGATGGCAACTGTTTCCTTTTCTTCTTGACGTGTGCAATGCTTACAGTCCTGTTTACACGGTCGCCGCAAACTTTCCTTTCCGATGATGAATTTGGTAGTCGTATGTCTGAAGTCTCTCGATCCACCTAGCTACTTGACCTTCGGGATTTTTGAAGTTCAGAAGCCAATTAAGCGCACCATGATCTGTTCGAAGGAGGAACTTCTGTCGGTAGATGTACTTATGGAAGTGCTTTGTTGCCAAAATCAAAGCTAGAAGTTCCATTCTGGTGACGCAATAATTGCGCTCTGGCCTCGAGAGTACCTTACTGTGGTAGGCGACGACTTTTTCTTCTCCGTCATGGACTTGCGACAGTACAGCTCCAATTCCCACGTTACTGCATCGGCGCCGTCGATGATGAAAAGTTTTCCAGGTGTCGGCTGGGTCAGCACAGGAGCATTACACAAGCGTAGCTTGAGTTCCTGAAAACTTTTCTCGCACTGACCTGGCCATTTGAACGGCTTCCCCTTTTCAGTAGGTTGATGCAAGCTCTTAGCGATTCGAGCAAAGTCCTTCAAAAAGCGCCGATAATATGTGGCTAGACCAAGAAAGCTACGGAGTTGATGTTAACTTGTGGTGTTGGCCAATCCTTTACAGTGTCAACTTTCTCAGGATCAGTCGTTACTCCTTGGGATGAGATGATATGTCCCAGGTATTTAACTTCGGTCTTGAAAAGCGCACATTTCTCTGGATTTAATTTTAAGTGTGCTTCTTGCAGCCTTTGGAATACAGCCTTAAGGTTTTCACAATGTTCGTCAAAAGTTTTCCCATAAACGATGACATCGTCCAAATATACAAGGCATGATTTCCAGGTAAGTCCTTGTAGAACACACTCCATCAAACGCTCAAATGTTGCCGGAGTGTTGCATAGTCCAAATGGCATAACTTTAAACTGCCACAGAGCATTTCCTGTAGAGAAAGCTGTATTCTCGCGATCTTCTGAATGGATTGCTACCTGCTCCTTCCATTAAACCTAAAGTATCGCTAATTCTGGGCAAAGGGTAGCTGTCTTTCTTTGTCACATTGTTCAGCCTCGGTAGTCCACACAAAATCGGGTACTTCCATCATTCTTTTTGACAAGAACTACTGGTGATGCCCAAGGGCCATCTTTCTTCATTGTCGATATCATCTCTTCAACTTCGGCTTGTTTGGCTAATGGGAGACGTCTTGCCGGTTGTCGAATTGGTCTTGCGTCTCCTGTGTCAATTCGATGCTGCACCAATTGTGTTCGACCATGCGCTGCCCACTCGGTGAAGAAAATATATCTATAATATATAGCTGATGTTAACTTAGATTGGATGGCTTCAGAATTTTGGCTTTCATGAAGCTGAATTTTTCGGGGTCCATAGATTTGTCTGTGTTCATTTCTGTGATCTTGGTTCCACCATGAGGTATCGATGGCTACCTAAATCGCCCTCTATTTTTGTCCAAACAAACCCTTCCGAAGAGGGAAGCAAGCATATGTCTTCTTTGATGATATTAGAGTTGATGCGTTTTCGTTGCCAATAACCATAGGAATCTCTACATCTCTACACTTGGTACTTCAGCACTTGCTGACCGAGATTCAGAATCAATCCGTGCTCTTTCATAAAGTCGATTCCAATTATGCACTCGTCACATATAACTGCTACCAAAAATAGTTGCGAAAATTCTAGTTCTGCCAAACGGATCTTAAGACGAACTTCTCCATACACTCTTTCTGCCTCACCTGTCGCAGTTTTCAAAGGGTAGCTATTGGTTTTATGTAGCCATGTCATCTTGACCAAGTCTCTTCGTACAATGGAGGCTGTTGCACAGGTGTCAATTATAGCCACGTGTTTCTTGCCATTTAATGTTGCGTCCACTGACAGACTTTTGTTGTTTCGTTTAGTCTGCGAGACTTGGATCGTGGTTCTGGGGCCATCGATACCAGAAACCAGCTTCTGCCCCTCGAAGTTGGTTCTTACTCGTTTCAAGGCTTGGAAACGGAGCGAGCAGGAGCGTTGATATTATTGCTTACCTGTTCGCGGGTATTATTTTTGCTTCCACAATGTTGACAGGTGACTTTTCTTGGTGGCAATCTGCACTGGCGCTGGAGATGTCCGGTTTTGTTGCAATTCCAGCATCGAGCAGGCCTGTCTCGCTGCCTTCTTTGGAATTCAGCTCTCTGGCAAGAACATTCCTCAACTGCCAGTTCTCTTACCCGATGAATTCCTAAAAAAGCCTGTTCCGATGATTCCATAGTGAACGCGAAGGCTAATGATTCAGAAAGCTGGTTGGTAATTTCATCTCCTGCAGTCGGGTATGCTAGATGCGCCAACCGTTCAATGTCTGCTTGGAGTTTTTGAAGACTTTCTCCTCTTTTCTGGACTCTGGTATTGAGTTGGACGAGGAAGACTTCTTGCATATGGCCATCCCCAAATCGCTTTTCAATGGCCTGAACAAGAGCACTGAAGTTGCCGTTCTTGTCTGCTGGTAAGGTTTGCAATAATTCAGCAGCAGAACCTCTAAGGGCAAGCGTCAGGGCAATAAACTTGTCTTCGTCATCCCAGCCATTTGTCGTTGCGGCTGCCTCAAACTGCTTCTTGTAGATTGACCAAGAAGTTTGTCCATCAAAGGTTGGTGGATGCATTTCCTTTTTTCTTGAGCAGTCGCCAGAATTTTCTCGAACCTTTATTTTTCGAACTTTTTCTAACTCATTGGCAAAGTTCTGCATTTTGTTTTCAAATTTTTCGAACCTTGTGTCAACTTTCGAGAACTGTTTTTCGACGTTTTCAACACGTTCATCAAGAGCCATGAATTTATTTTCAAGTGAGTTAAGCTTAATCTCGATTAGTTTTTTCTGGTCGTCTAGAAGGTTCCTTTGCTCGTTGCGTTGTTCTTCCAATCGTACAAGCAGATTCTCTTGGTCATTCTTCTGTTCATTTAGTTTTTCTTCAAATCTGTCAAGAAGATTCTTTTGTTCGCTACGTTGCTCTTCTAGAAGATTCTTGTGCTCCTTTCGTTGGTCTTTAAACTGGGCGAGCAGCTGAGCCTTCATATTGGTAATGTCTAAGCTTGTACTCACTTGATCTTCCGACATTTCAATTTCAAATAGAAACGTGTCTAGATTTTTACCGTGTTGCCTTGAGTCTTCCTGCAGAGGAGTAATGAGGTCACTTTTCGTTCCAGCAGTAGGAAGACCTCATCTGTTCAGTTCTGCCTTAAGTTCAACACAATTCAATGCATTTACAATTTTACCCATTTTGTTTATATTTTTATTCTTGTATGGCACTTTTCACAAGCCCTTTTCTTATTTGCTTATCTATTCACACACTTTATCAATTTTCACCATTAATTATCTGAATGCACAGATATCATAAGTTTTATTCCACTTTACTGACACCAATGTAATATTTTAGCCAAGGGTTCGCAAATGAAATTTATTTCTTTTATTCAAACTGAACAACAATTACTTTACAAAATAAGAAACCTTTATTTCACTTCAATTACTTTAATTCCAATACTTTTATTATAACAAGCACAACTCTTAATTCACTATTTTACACCGACGTTTATTCGTTCACTTCCAAAATTAAACTGAGGTCTTCGGACTGGTGGCCGTGTATTTATATCCGAGATAAAGCTACTAGAATCTTCTAGGGCTTCTGGAATACGCTGGAATTTGCTTCTTCTCCACAAGTCTCCACAAGTAGCTCAAACGCTCTCAAAAGCTTTCGTTTAATTAATTATAGCAGTTTCAGTGGTAAAGCTTTCGTTCAATTAATTTTAGCAGTTTCAGTGGTTTAGGTATTGGATAAAATGAGAGTGGTTTAGGTATTGGATAACATTAGTTAATCTTTTGTCCAAAGATGGCGCTACTAATTTGTTCTGTTATAGAAGAATAAAAGATGTCGTGGCTTGCATAAAAGGGCATATTCACCACAGTATTTATAGTAATTTTAATTAATTTTTATTTTTATAATTTAACTTTTTTTAAAATATTCTTTTTAATTATATTAATGAACCAATTACATACCTACATCGTAAACGTCTAGCTATGTAAATTCACTTTGTTAGCAGCGAGAGCAAGATTTGCACTCATTTGTGTGCATTGCTTAGATATGAATGAGACAAATTTAGAATTTAAGATTTTCAAATCTGACAAGGGCAACACTTTGTACATATTGAACTTATAACTTTTATGTTTGTAAAAATAAAAAAATGCATCTCAACGGTAAAAGGCTTAAACTGGTCCTATCCCACTCCCAAAATAAACGTGTCATATTATACAGGGTGTCCCTTATTTATATATTTGTATATTTTTTTTTTTGTTGACCCATTTTAACAGTAATTGCGCTGTTTACTAGTGATAGAAACTTCGCTTAGGCCTTTATTTTTAGAACAAATAATTATAACTGAGTTTAAATAAATTTTATATTTTTTCTCAGTCTTAAGATATTTAGTTTTTAGCCTGTTCCATTTTTCTTGTCCATGCTAATTTTTTACTTTGGGGTTAATTTTCTCAAGAAAATGCGTAATCATCAAAGTGTTTCCTATAATAAAGACAAAAATGAATTAGAAGTTTGCGAAAAAAAAAAATATTTCTTCTTCTTTGAGCTCTAAAAGCTATGAATACAACTTATTTGTGTGTTTTTGGATAATTTGTTAGTTATGTTTTTTACTAATATAGTTATAACGGCTGCACTTTAACATTCCTTGGTTTAAATGCATGCCACTAAGGGCCAGTTTGTTCACAGTGGGTTAAATTTAGTATGTGACTTTCATAGGCTTTAATTAAACAACGCTAATCAACAAAAACTGGCAGATTAGTAAAATTCATTATTAGCAACTCATACTTTGAATTTTAAATTTTTTTGATCAACGAACACATTTGAGGATTTCCCAACTCCACTTATCATGGATTAAAGATGATTAGCTGTGAAAAAACTGGCCCTAAAACTACCACTTAAGTTAAATTCTACAAACTATCTGGAGTTGTTGCGAAATGATTTATCAGAACTATTGGAGGACATTCCATTGGTTCAACTAGCTCCAACTTATTTCTAAGTTATGATGATTCTTCAGGTTAAAAATTGACTAGATGAAGAGTACGCGGTAATCGTTGGACAGGACAAAATAAGAACAGTTAAATGCCCTGCAAGATCTCCTGACCCTACAATATTGGATCTTTTTGAATGGGGAAGAATTAAATAAATTTTTTATTCAACCAAAATAGCAAGTTTGTGAACTATAAGAGAGCTTGTTCGAAGCGTCTTCAGAAGTGAGGTACTAGCTTGCATCAGAAATTCAAAAACGGGCTCTAGCATGCATACAAAACCAAAGAGGACTCTTATGACCACCTGTTATCACTGTTTTAGTCCACACATAAAATAAGAATTCTCGCTAACCACAAATCATTTTTTATTTATAGCCTTACGAGCTATAAGCCAAAAAAAAACTTTTTATTAAATTTTACTTGCCGTTGGTTTTCCAATTATCATAAAATCTATGGGGTTTTTCACCAAACTTGTCATTTATTTTATTTTTGTTATTGTTCCCCAAGATACATATATTATAGGTAATATCACTAGCGTTTTCATTTTTGATCAGTTCTGCGCATGTTGTCAAAATCAATAGCAAACAAATTGAATTTCAAACAGCCACTACAAATTTGTTTTTGTTTCCTGTGTACTTACAAAGGGGCAGCCATAATTTGTTTTTTTTTTTACTGTGTACTTACACAAGGGGTAGCCATCTTGAAATTTGACAAGTTGTGCCTGATAATACCTTATAGACCGAGAGCCAGCAGCAGATTTTGGTCGTGAAAGGAAACCAAAAGATATGAATAGTATACGTAGTCCTGGTGAAGGTGATAACGAATACGATCGTCTGCCAGCATGTATTGGCCCCGTTACCACGTAGAAGTGCATCAAAAGTTCAACTTTTTTGAAAATTGAAATCGGATGGGAAACCATGAACTCCCTGATTACAAAACTGGTTTCGACAGACGTGTAGGTGGCCCCGAAACCCAGACAGACACGTCCCCGAAAACGCGTTTTTTTTTCGCGTTTTTAGGCTTTTGGGAAACCACTTGAAATTGATCACAACTTTGAGCCATGGACTCCCCGAGTGTGAATATGTACGTGATAGAGGTCTAAGTGGCCCCAAAACCGCCGACAGACGTCCCTGAAAACACGTTTTTCTTGCGTTTTTTTTTTGTAAAAAAGGAAACCACTTGAAATGTATCACAAAGGAAAGATCTTGACCTCCTGAGTGCGAAAATGTACATGACAGTAATTTTTAGATAATATGATGTATGCTACCAAAATGTATCGCAATCGGAAGGTCTTGACTACCAGAGTATTAATGTATAAAAAAAAGGAGTTTATAGTGTCACCAACAGCTGGAAAATCGCGGATTTTTTCTTTTATTTTTTTAAGTAAGAGGATTTTGAGGGAACCCACTTGAAATGTATCCGAATCAAAAGATCTTGACCCAAAAAAAAATAAAATGTAAGTGACAGACGTTTGAGTGGCCCCAAACAACTGACAGCCGCGATATAATTCACGCATGTTATTTTTTTTAAAATTGTATATTAGTGGTAGCTTGTTCAAATGTTTACCAATTAAAATGTTTTGACTCAAGAAAGTAAAAATATAAGTTACAGGCGTTTGAGTTACGCCAAACTGCTGAAAAGCGCGATAAAAGTCGGGGATGTAATTACTAGTTTATCAAAAAGATTAAAGATACAAATATCTTGGAATGTATCTCAATTAAAAGGGCTTGACTCCCTGAGTTGCAAAATGTAACTGTAAGACGTTTTGAGTTACGCCATACTGCTGAAAAGCGTGATTAAAGTCGCGGATGTAATTACTAGCTTATCAATTAAATTATCAATACAAATCTCTTGAAATGTATCTCAATTTATAGGGCTCGCTACGACAAAGCTTATATCGCTTATTTGAATAAAAACAAATATTTGAATATATGTAAATAAATAAGCGATATAAACTATGTATGTATGTCGTAGCGAGCTTACTACAATTATAAAAACGTGAACTGAGTGTGAGTGCAACTTCACATTTCATAAAGAAAAAAATATAAGCCACTTATGTCGCCTATTTGAATGGTTTGGTGTGTTCAAAACGTGTTTCATTGAAAATTTCTTTTTTTAGCTAGTCAAAACCTTTTAATTAGTTAGTTACCATTTAAATTGAAAGAAAACACAAAGTTGAGATACATTTCAAGAGATTTGTATTGATAATCTAATTGATGAACAAGTAATTACATCCGCGACTTTTATCGCGCTTTTCAGTAGTTTGGTGTAACTCAAAACGTCTGTCAGTTACATCTTCGGACTTAGGGAGTCAAGCCCTATAAATTGAGATACATTTCAAGAGATTTGTATTGAAAATCTAATTGATAAGCTAGTAATTACATCCGCGACTTTAATCGCGCTTTTCAGCAGTATGGCGTAACTCAAAAAGTCTGTCAGTTACATTTTGCAACTCAGGGAGTCAGTCCTTAAAATTGAGATACATTTCAAGATATTTGTATCTTTAATCTTTTTGATAAACTAGTAATTACATCCGCGACTTTGATCGCGCTTTTCAGCAGTTTGGCGTAACTCAAACGCCTGTAACTTATATTTTCACTTTCTTGAGTCAAAACCTTTTAATTAGTTAACATTTGAAAAAGCTACCACTAATATACAATTTTAAAAAAATAATAACATCCGCGAATTATATCGCGGCTGTCAGTTGTTTGGGGCCACTCAAACGTCTGTCACTTACATTTTATTTTTTTTTTTTGGTGAAGATCTTTTAATTGGGATACATTTCAAGTGGTTTCTCTCAAAATCCTCTTACTAAAAAAATAAAAGAAAAAATCCGCGATTTATTTCGCGGTTTTCCAGCAGTTGGGTGACACTATAAACTCGTTTTTTTTTATACATTAATACTCTAGTAGTCACGACCTTCCGATTGCGATACATTTTGGTAGCATATATCAATTATCTAAAAATTTCAATAAAAAATCCGCGACTTTAATCGCGTCTGTCGGGGGTTTTGGGGCCACTTAGACGTCTGTCATGTACATATTCGCAGTCAGGAGGTCAAGATCTTTCGTTTGTGATACATTTAAAGTGGTTTCCTTATTGACAAAAAAACGCCAAAACGCGTTTTCAGGGACGTCTGTCGGTGGTTTCGGGGCCACTTAGACGTCTCTCACGTACATATTCACACTCAGGGAGTCCATGGCTAAAAGTTGTGATCAATTTCAAGTGGTTTCCCAAAAGCCTAAAAACGAGAAAAAAAACGCATTTTCGGGGACGTCTGTCTGGGTTTTGGGCCCACCTACACGTCTGTCGAAACTAGTTTTGTAATCAGGGAGTTCATGGCGTCAAGTTGTATTACATTCGAAATGATTTCCCACCCGATTTCAATTTTCAGAAAAGTTGTACCCCGTTACCACGTAACGGGGCCACTACATGCTGGCAGACGATCGTATTCGTTATCACCTTCACCAGGACTACGTATAATATTCATATATTTTGGTTTCCTTTCACGACCAAAATCTGCTTCCGGCTCTTAGACTATTAGATTTGTGTACTGTGATTGTTGCCTACGTTAGTTCAGAAAAAAAATAGTAAAACTTGTTTATCACGCATTTTCTGGAGAAAATTGACACCAAATTCAAAAAATTAGCATGGGCAGGAAAAATTGAACAGGCTTAAAACGGGATATCTTAAGACTGAGAAAAGATACCAAATTTATTCAAACGCAGTTATAATGGCTAGTATTTATTCTAAACATAAAGGTTTCAACGAAGTTTCTATAAATAGTACTAACAGCGAAATAACCGTAAGCATGGGTCAGGGTACACCAAAGTAAGACTTCTTAAGTCCCTTATAAACGAGTCTCTAAAACTATTTTTTTTTTGGATTATATCCAAGATGCCCTAAAATACTATTGAGGAATTAAGGGACACCCTGTATAAAGTAATTTTAATGGATATTTTTGGCAGCATCAATTGCGTCACTGCATCAGTCGTAGTAGTAGTAGGATATCAACTTGAAATGATGAGAGAACTAAGAAAATTTTCACTAACGATGAGTGCTTTTATATTTGATGTTATCGTTAATTTTCATTATCCAAGATCCCATACTTTTCGAAGGAGAGAAATATTTCCAGTAAAAATTTCCTTTGCAATAGCCTTCATGTAATTTTGTATTTTTAGTAGTAATAAGTGAGTACCTGCAGGCACTTTAAACTGGCTTCAGTTTCTGAATTTTAAATTTCAATTATTTTCCAAAATTTGCTAAAGGCTTTTGAAAAGTGTCGCATCTTGAGCTCTTACTATTTTTTTTTATAAAAATCATTTCGGGCCCTCTAGCCCCCCCTCCCAGGCTACATGCTGTCAATTGAGCCAAACAATAGCTGGTGTAGAAACATAGCATCAGTTCCTCTCGGACGTTTTTGCAAATGGAGAAAAGTGGTTTGGGTCATTTTATGTACAATACTGGTGTTCCATGGCCTCTTGCAATCTGTCTAAATGGTTAATTGAAGTACATATTACTGGCCATGGCAGACATTTTTTTCATATTCCCAATTACTTTTATTATTTCATACTTCTTCGCTTTAGATGCGAGCTATTCTCTTTTTTCCTTCAAATAAATATGAAGTAGAGGGTCTGTAATAAACTCTTAGAATTGATAATCAATACATACATTATATTGTGTACCCTTTTTTCAGTACTCTTTTTATAACTATGCGTGTGCACGGTGCCGAACCTATCTGTAGGCAAAAAAGGCAATTGCCAAGGGCATCGCTCTGACTAGGGTGGCAAAATCAGCACAGTAAGTTTAAAGCGAAACTAATTATTCGTCGAACAATAACTATTTCATTTTACTTTGTTCGTTTTTATTTGACGTCCTTTCTTTCTAGGATTATTGCAGATGCATCATACATACCAGGGAAGAAGCGTCCATATATTGAGTGGAATGAGTGCTTCCGTTAAGCAATTCAAAAAATTATACGATTTTAGCAAAGAATTATTAATTCGAAACTGACCTAATCGAATTTCATTTAATCTCTTCTGTAAATTAATAAATTCTTATTAGGCTAGTTTCACACACATTCGGTTTCATACGGTTCGGTCTCTATTCGGTTTGTATTCGGCTGTGCCTGATATGTGTGAAACGATAAAACGGTGCTCTACGGTTTCTATTAGGTTTTTATTTGTGCCGTTTTATCGTTTCACACATATCAGGCACAGCTAAATACAAACCGAATAGAGACCGAACCGAATGAAACCGAATGTGTGTGAAACAAGATTTATAAAAGTCATTCAGAAAAAAAAAAAAAAAATGTTAACTACAACTACAAAACCTCATAGTATCCCTTCAATTCCAAGCACTGGGAATGCATAATATCACTCCATTATAGGTACATGCTCGAAAGTGCTTGCTAACAAATATTTGGAATGCATACCAGCTAGGCATTCTTGTATATCGCTTATTCTCAACTCTCACTGCATCTCATTGGAAGTAATTTTTTTTAATTTTTTGCCGTTAACATAAAAAGTGAAGAATGAATTGAGTGAATTCATTATGAAAATTTGTAAGAACAAAAGTAGAGCAGGTAAGGCGAGATATGAGTTGTTTTCTTTTTCGGACTGTAAATGAGTTCAGTTTCATTGTCAAAGGGGTAGAAAAGTTCATAATAACAGTTGTGTCGTGTGTCCCATGTTGTGTTTTTTTTGTCTGGGTGTGTGCAAATCGCATTGTCAACTGTAAATGTTTGTTCATCAGAAGGTGGGTGATGTTTCGTTTAAGAATTTAAAGTTGATGATTTCGTGAGTGTGCAATTAAAGCGAAATGATCTCGAGACAGAGAAATATTCCATGATCATAGATAAATTTGCTTAAAAAAAAGATGTATACCTCTACATTTTATGTTAAAAACTTGACAACCTTTGAATTGTATTATCATTTTTTGCTAAATAATAAATAATAAAGTCCCATTAAAGCGATATTATCTTGAATAAAGGACTTTAAAGTTTGACGTTGAGTGCTTCCGCTTCCAAAAAAATCACGCCTCGTGCCTGATACATACATATACATATTGCGAGGACAGACCTTTGAAAACAGAAGAAATATAAGCCGTGTTTTATTGCGAATCTATCCATAGTACAGTAAGGAAATCCCAAAAAAACGCATCGACCGTAGCCTAAATTCTATATTTCACATTTGGTACTATTGAACACCCTGTCAAACAATTATCAGACAAAAGTCAAAACATATGTTTTACAAAAGCGACAAAAATTAAATAAAAAATTAAAATGGACAACTTTCTAGATGATATGGTAAAAAAAGTATTTAAAGTTAGTATCTATAAAATAATTTATAAAATACTTTCAGATTTTGCGTGAATTATGCGAATCAAGCGGCAGCGAAAAAGATTTTTGCTTAGAAACATTTTTTTCAGAAAATACCAATCTCGAAGACTCCGCGGAGGACGCGAAACATGCCACTGTAAATTCATTCCTGACAACAATCGAATCTTTCAGTGAAGAAGATTTCAAGTCGCATTTTATATTGCGTCGCTCGACAATAGAGCATCTAATAAGTAAGCTTTGCGTATTCTCAATTCATAGAGAAACATATATGTAACAAAATCTAAATTTTTTTGTTCAGCATCTTATTCTCAGCACTATCTCTCAGTTCATGTTCCAAATAGGGGTGGAAGAATCAGAATTGGATGTAGAAAAGAAGTATTTATGTTCGTTTGGTACATAAGTAACTCGATAACCTTCCGGCAAATGGGAAATCTTTTCGGTGTCACCAAGTCTTCCGGTTGGATCTCTGTAAATCGCGTTTCTAAGTGGCTGGTCTCAAAAGGAAATGACTACATAAAATGGCCTCAAGGCAATGCTGTCAGTGGAAACTGTCGAAAATTTGAGGAGAGAAAAAGAATACCAGGTATTCTTGGTGCCATAGACTGTACACATATAGTAATAGCAGCTCCAAAGCTCAACAAAGAGTGCTATTATAACCGCAAGCACAATTTTTCAATTGTCTTGCAAGCCGTTGTTGATGCAGATACAAAATTTTTAGATATAAGTTGTGGTGAACCAGGATCTTTGCACGACAGCAGAGTTCTTAGGCGGTCAGTGCTATTTAATAAGGCTTATAGCAACAGCAACATACTTTTTCCTGACAACACCTTTATTTTGGGCGATTCGGCCTATGGCGCTTCTAACTGGCTAGTACCACCTTACAAAAACAATGGGAGACTGAGCGAACAACAAAGGTCATTCAATTTTATACATTCATCAACAAGAATGGTTGTTGAACATTCCTTCGGATTGTTGAAGGGCAGGTTTAGGAGGCTGCTTAAATTCACTGAACAACGTGATATACGTTTGGTAACGAACCTTGTTGACAGTGCATGTATTCTGCACAATATGTGCATTATGCTGGACGACATATATGAAGATAACATCATTCCTCAAGAAGTAATAATTCCACATCCAGGAGACACAGGAGCTGATGAACCTGCAGCCACAAATCGGCGTCAAATTTTGTTTGACTATTTATTCGAACATAATATAATAAAACATGAACAAATTTTAAAACACAATAAAAAGTCACTTTTAATTAATTTTGTTCTTTATTCGTCTGTCAAATAAACACTTAGGAAGTACTTCACTCTTATTAAATTCTAATTTTTGTTTTTAATATACTCTTTGAGCAGCTCTAATTTTAAATTTCTTGTTTTTTGTTTCTCCTTCTCAATTTTTACATATTCCACCCATTGTTTGTTTTTTTCTTTGCGTTGGTTTTCTTTTTCTTCTAATTTTTTTTCAAAGTACATCGACCCGGGTCATGTTTTTCTTTCGCCTTCGGGATGAGTTTCTGGTGGTGGCATTGGCAGTAGTAGGGGTAGCTGAAGGTAAAATTTCTACCGGCACAGGTATCTGTGGTGGGGAAGCTGAATGTCTGCCATGGGTTGATTGTGGGTGCTCTGGAGAGAGAAAGAACTCAAATTCAGTGTCAGGTGAATGTCTGGCATCGGATGATTGTGGGAGCTCCGGAGAGAGAAAGATTTCAAGCTCAGAGTTAGATTATTCAGCAGGCAGAGAAACGTTGTTGTACATCTCTGGCTCTGGAAGGGCTTCCATTTCTGTTGGAATCTATTTTAAAAGATATATATTTTAAAATAGCAAAAATTAACAAAAACTAACTTCTATTGCGTCGACTCCAACGGTTACATTGTGCACATTTGTAATTGTTTGCTTTTTACCAAAAAGCTCGTGCATTCGTTCCAGAAATGGAGCCAAACAAGGAGCTGCGCCAGTTCTATTATTGTTGTCCTTTGCAGCTTTGTAGGCTCGAAGTAAAGTTTGCATTTTCGCTTCCAAATGTGAGACAGTTGTTTGCGAATCCTGAAAACAATGGTATTTATTTTTCGTGGCTCACGTTTAAAAAAATTGATCAAACTTACGGCAAAGCCAGCAGACAGCATATCTTCTAAAAGATGTTCGTATCCATGTTTTTTCTTTCGGCTATGGTCGAACTCTGTTTCACGAGCCGCATAAAAATCCAAAAGTGCCTCCGTTTCCTCTTTGGACCAAGTTTTTCTTCCTTTCCTATTAATTTTTTCGATATTATAATACCTTTATAAAATTTATAAGTTAAAATAACTTTTAAGTTTACCTTTTTCTTTCTTTGGACATATTTTATTCCAGCGAAAATATTTGCAGCCGAAAAACTTCATACATAAAAGAATAGTAAACAAACACTAGAGAAGGGGTATGTTCGTAGACTATAGTCAAAATAAAATTTCATTATTTCCGAATGACGTCATTGGCGTTTATTTTTCTTAGAATAAAAACCTGTTTTAATAGCAAAACTGAGAACATTTTGAGAAAAGCAGCTTTAATATTTAAAAAAAGGAAGTTCCTTGATATTTTAGAAATAAAAACTGTTCAATTAAAAACAAAAACATTCAAAAAGATCGATTTGTCTGTCCAATGGTAATTTACAGAATAACTACTCCATGAACACATCCATCGAGACTCAATTCAAGTATCAGTCGTACCAACATCTGAAACAAAACAAACAATATACAATTCGAGACTCGAATAAATGTCAAAAATCTATCCACGGTAGGATTCTACTTTAACTTCTTATCGGCTGTAGAGCTACTAGCGATGTTGTTTTTGTAATGCATGTAAAATCGTACTGTACTATGGATGTCTTTTGCAATAAAACACGCCTATAGATGGATTTGATAAAGGGGGTTCACAAATTTCGGACAAATATCCATGTGCACTCTTTTTACCTTGCAAAGCGCATACTCTTTATTAACTTCCCATTGGAGTCGAATCGAAAATTTTAACATTATCTTCATGCTTTGAACTCTCTAGAATCAGAATCCGTCGAACCTATTCTATTTTTATTTCTACACATAATGACGTAGTCAATAACTGCTATGTTTTTTTTTTGAAAAAATTCAATAGACTATTTTCTTAGAGCAAACAAACTGCAAGAAAGTAAACCGCGATTGACTCTTTAAAAAAGGGGTTTCAACTCGAATAATCTTGAGAACAAACAAATTTCAAACCTTTGATATAATTTTAAACTAAATATTTACCTTCACCCTTCTTAGGGGCCAGTTATAGCTATCATTGAAAATATTAATTGGCAATTTTGAGAGGTTTCGAAGAAAAAATAAGTGATTATTTTGATGCCAAAGTAACGCTAATTGACTTAATAATTATTTCTAGGTAAAACGAAATTCAATTTTGCACAACTTTTCTCATAAAATGATTTTTAATTTTTCAATGATGAAATACCTTACCAATGATCATTGAAAAAATTAAAAGTTACGTTGTGAGAAAAGTTGTGCCAAATTAAATTTTGTTTTGCCTGGAAATATTTATTAAGTCAATAAACTTCAAATTAGCAAATATATATTAATACCGTCTCTATGGTGTGTATTTTTAAATTTTTTAAACCACCTTTTGAAAAGATTGAAATCAATATGTTGCCAAAAACGAGTTTTCAAAACTAACCGCATTGCTTTTAAAAAATGTATTCGATACCCGGTGGTCAAAAACGACTTGTCTGAAAGAAAATTTATTAGAAATTTATGACACTTTAATTGAAATTGCAGAAAGTTCTGAATGTGATGAAAATTCATGTTTTAAAGCAACTCAATTGGGTAATCGCGTACAACAAATTCAAGTTTTTATTATCAATAGTAATTTGTGTCTTCAAAAATTCACGCAGTATCAATTAAAAGACTACGAACAACTTGAAACAATATTAACAGCACCTATTGGCAGCAACTATTGACTATTATAGTTCAAAAGTATAATTATAGCTAAAGAATATAAAACTTCTGTTGTTGTTCATTTCAAACCTTTGATATAATTTTAAACTAAATATTTACCTTCACCCTTCTTAGGGGCCAGTTATAGCTATCATTGAAAATATTAATTGGCAATTTTGAGAGGTTTCGAAGAAAAAATAAGTGATTATTTTGATGCCAAAGTAACGCTAATTGACTTAATAATTATTTCTAGGTAAAACGAAATTCAATTTTGCACAACTTTTCTCATAAAATGACTTTTAATTTTTCAATGATGAAAAACCTTACCAATGATCATTGAAAAAATTAAAAGTTACGTTGTGAGAAAAGTTGTGCCAAATTAAATTTTGTTTTGCCTGGAAATATTTATTAAGTCAATAAACTTTACTTTTGCATCAAAATAATCATTTATTTTTTCTTCAAAATCTCTCAAAATTGAGAATTAATATTTTCAATGATGGTTTTCAATGATAGTTATAACTGGCCCCTTACTAGAATTGTATCGTATTTTATAAACGGAATTTAAGATACTATTTACGTTTCCTCTGAGGCCCAGTTTTTCAGTGGAGAGTTACACCAGAGTTACTAAACTCTGGAAATTGATTTGTCTACGGTTAAAGTGAAAGGTGAATGCAGAAAGTCTTAAAAAACAAAGAAGATAAAATAACAAAAGCATTTCATTAGTTAACCCCGAGTTAACTCACCAAATTTGGCGAGTAACTCGGGTTTAACTTTAACACCGCACAGAAAACCTGGCCCTAAGTGCTTGCATCAGGTGAAGCCTGAATGAAACTAGCATCTCGAAAATTTAGGTCATAAGAACCTGCTAAACAATGACACAATAGCGATTAACCGGTCTTGCAACCAGTGGCGGATCCTCGTTATTTTTTCTGACTCCTGATTCTGATTTCTATATTTCAATCAATTTTAAAAACCGCCTGTCGGGGGGTGGCTTTAGCCCCTATAGCCACCCCCCGACAGGCGGTTCTTAAAATTGATTGAAATATAGAAATCAGAATCAGGAGTCAGAAAAAATAACGAGGCTGGCGCTACGCAATTTATATGCTACGTATTTTTTTTCTAAGCCCCAAATTAAATAGGTTGGGGCTGAATTCTGAAGGGAATTGTACAAAAAACAAGTTCGGGGCTACGGATAATTGACAGAAAATTGGGACGAAAAAAAAATAGCTCTCGATTAGGGCTTGACAAGAATTGGATAAAAAAACGTGGTCGGGGCTAAGCAAATAATTCTTTTAAAACTTACCTTATTTCAGACAATTTTTGCACTTGACTTAAGGGACTGTGAAGTCCAAGTTGGGGCTAAAGCTTAAAGAGATAATTGACAAAAATGGGGTCGGGGCTTAACAATTAACATGCCAACTCATATTTTGGTTATGAAGTTTAAATTGCAGAAAACATTCGTTTAACTAGAACTACAGAATTATCTAAGGTCAAGGTTTACTTTGAAACCGCATCAAGTGCTGAACTTAAGTTAAAACATATATTGTAGTTTAACTTGTGAAACTGACCATTAATGTCTCAAACTGGATCTACCAAGCCCCCCCACAGCTTTTCGTTGAAAATGGAATGGAAGATTCCGAAAATAACTGTTTCCTCGAGATGCCTATTGCTACTCTCATTGAACAATTTATATTTTAGAAGGCCTTCTTATTTTATTTGTTTATGTTGGGTGATTAATGTCTCTATAGCTAACTTCTTAATTTCACTTGAAACTACGTTTTATAGTTTTCTTAAAGCTATACTTTCATTAAACAACTTATATTTGGTTAAATATCAGCTAGAGTATTTTTTAAATTCAAAAATAACTTCTAAGGGCACATAAACGTACATATGTCCATACATACATATGTTCATGTATGTACGCTGAGTCAAAAAGTATCCGTACAGCTTCAACTTTGTATTATGTTCAAAAATATTATTTAAAGTACTACTTATATTAAATTTGAGAGAAAATGACTATAAATTAAAGAAAAAGGTACTTTTAATGAAACAAAACAAAAAATAAAAACTCACATTTTTAATTCGAAAGAATAAAACCAAAATTTATTGAATCCAACACTTTAAAATTTATTAACAAAAAAGTCTCCGTACCTACATCAATAAAATTTACCTACAGGGTGATTCACCTAAGGTGTAACAAAAAGTTAGAGCGCGTAGGTTTGGGTCGAATCAATCAAAACTTCATATAAGAAAGGGCTGTTTTAGTTTTTTAATAATTCTTTTTCTGTTCTATGTCCCCTATGCCTCTCCTGCCTCAACGGAGGGGTAGGAGACTCCGCCATTTCTTATACGAGTTTTTGATTGTCTCGACCCCAACCAACGCGCTCTAACTTTTTGTTACACTTTAGGTGAATCACCCTATTGATATACGGAGACATTTTTGTTCATGAATTTTAATGTGTTGGATTCAATAAATTTTGGTTATATTTTTCGAGATAAAAGTGTCAGTTTTTTTTTTTTTTGTTTTTAATTTAAAGTCATATTCTCTCATATTTAAGTATGTAGTACTTTAAATATTATTTTTGCAAACAATAAAAAGTTGATTCAGTGTAGGTATATCCTAAAAAAAACACATTTAAATTACGAGTATAAACAAAATTTGTTCTCATGCGTAAAATTAAAGAATTAAATTAGGCCACACGCAGTGATGCCAGATCGTGGGCGAATGCCCTTTTTGTGGGGATTTTGCATTGAAAAATAAGCTAAAAGGGCGAAAGGGCATCTAGATGACAAAAATAAAGAGAGCATTTTCTTCCACACTTTTTATTCATTTTATACAATATTTTTGCATTTGAATGCATCCATTCATCCATATAACTCAAACTTTCAATTTTTGAAGCAACTCATTTTAATTCGTTTACTGAATACACTTATAAATTGAAAATACATGTATAATTTGTAATTATTATTTAGTTCTAATGTTTATGGTAATCCTCAATAGTAAAATGTCTGAACAAAAGGGAAGCAGGAAACGATTCCAGATGTCCTGGCAAGAGGATCCCAAATTTTCCACGTGGTTAAGACCAGTGCCGAACGATGAAAATTTATTTAAACACACTGCTTTTTAAAAAAAATTCCCTAAGGGTTTACATTTACAATTTCCCCTAATTCTTATCTGAATAAGCTAAATGTAAATTAATAGCCTCTCTGATATAAATATATACCTTGTGTGTATTTTCATACTCGTATTTTTGTATAATGTTTATGTAGAATGTAGGGTAGATAGGTAAGGTATATAACCTCAATGTAATCAATGTATAGCGAATTTTCCTATTAAAGAAATTTCAAATTTTTAGTTTATTTTCAGATTTACGTTCACTTGCTGGAACGGCCCTCCTTAGCCTTTTGGCTACTTTATTTATGGCACAGCTTTTGTTCGTTATTGGAGTGGGTGGCATACAGGTAAGTGAGCACATAATTTAAAGTATACCTATCCATCATGTTTTGAAATAGATTATTTTCAAAGACAAAGTTATATTAAAAGGTAATTCAATGAATAAAGATTTTGAAAGTTTTTGTTCCTAAATTTGTTCAAATAATTTGCCTGTGGGGCTATAAGGAAGCTCAAAGGTTAACACTGCAGACGTGAAATATAATGCCAACTAAAATAATTTGGTATTTGTGCAACAATGTATGTATATTTATAAGTGACTTATGGATAATTTGACTTCATGTCATGTCAATGTTGAGTAAACGAAAATACTTCAAAGAAGCCATAATAGGGACAAATTATTATGAACTAGTATCGCCCAGTGTTTTCCATTCAAATTTTGTGCACAACACATTTAATTTTAAATTTGCAGTTAAACCCTTGTTTTCGTTGATTTCTATTTCTGATGTTCAGACATTGAATTTTAGAATGAAATTTTAATACAAAAGCTTTACAGAGATTTTTCCAATAAATTGAGTTTAAGGTTTTCACGTAAATTACCAAACTGACTTTGTTCCAATTTTATTGAAATTACATCGTTTTGAATTGTGAATTTATATGGGAAATTAGAGGATTTTGATTCGAATGTGAAAATGTTCGGTTAAATAAAGTCCTTTTCTCTATTGAAAACCTTGTTTTATTGTGGAAGTATTGAGTTCACGATTCAAGCAAACAATGTCACATAACATTGCAACCAACATTTTTCAAAAATATATTTTTTATTTAAAATAATATCATTTTTTTTCTATGAAGTTCATCATTGGACG
This sequence comes from Melangyna quadrimaculata, assembly GCA_949320155.1. Taxonomy (NCBI): domain Eukaryota; kingdom Metazoa; phylum Arthropoda; class Insecta; order Diptera; family Syrphidae; genus Melangyna; species Melangyna quadrimaculata. The sequence goes on from OX439484.1 coordinate 138,263,843, forward strand.
TTTTTAAGGTACATACTGGTTTTACTTGCGATTATGTACTGTACATACGTAGTATAGGGCAAGTTTACTATTCTTGCAAAAAATCAAACTTAAGATAATAATTTTTCCTAACATTACGATGATAAAGAATGCGAAAAAAGTGGGACCTGCAATTCTGTAGATGTTTCTTATAAAAATGAATTTTGTAAATAACGAAATATTTTCGTTGTAGATTAATTTTTAAAGCATCAATAAATTTCATTCATTCATTCACTATAAATTACTACAAATTTGTTAGAGCTCAAAAAAAATTATGAAATCTGATTTGTTTGATAAATATGAATTTATGAAAAAAAAAAATCAAAAATCGTTAGAGCGATTTCCTAAAAAATTAATTTTGTATACAGGGTGTCCCGTAAAGGATGGTCCAAACTGAATATGGTGATAGGCCAGGTCATGACCTTTCAGAATTTGGTAACTTGTTTATCCCGAAACATAACGGTTTTCGAGAAACGGCTGTTTTTTTTTAATTTGCCCGAACCCCTACCTTGGACCACTGTTTTGCTTACCCCGTCCATAATTGATTGTTTATTTTTTTTTACTTTTAAATTAAAACATTGACCAATAATAAGACTTTTTTTGTCATTCAAATAAATTTGATTTTATGCACCATTTTTATAAAATTACTAGATAAATTCATAGTTTGATCAAAATTATTTTTTTACTTCAACCCTTGAAAGAGCGTCCTGAAAAAAAATCGTACGACTCAATACTGGTTCTTACTTTTGCCCTTGGGCTTTCTAAAAGGTATAAATCTTACCAATGCAGACTCTAAATCAGAAGTTACAACCAATTAAACTCAATCAGTCGTGGTTTTAAGAAAAATTAAAATAAATTCCTTTTGTTTTTCGTTTTTGTTTTCGTATTATTTTGCTGTTTATTTTGTGATTTTTCTTGTACTTTTTTGTGTTTGGTTTTTCTAGGTTTTTGTTTTGTTTTTTTTTTATTTCTTTTTACTGTCGACACTTTAACAACCCATATTTTCTTACTTCGTTATAATATTAGCGAGGTCTAATATCAATTTCATCCTCAAACCAACTTAATTTAACTAACAATGGCGATCTTTAACTTTGCGACGACGCACGCCACGCTTGGCCAAACCTTGAACTAATATTTTATATATTTTTAACGGAAATGGTATGACAGGTAAGAATTTCAAAACGTTCAAAAGTAATGACGCTTATTCAAAGTGAGATAATTTTCTTTTTTTTTGGTTTTTCTAAAACGTTTTTGATTGAAAGAAAAAATAATTTAAAATGTCTTACACGCCACGGGAATATGCTTCAATGCATTACATTTATGGAAAATGTGGAGGAAACGCCAGAGCAGCAGCCAGAACATATGCTTCCCATCCTGACCAGTAGCGGATCCAGGGGGGTGGCTGTAGGGGCTAAAGCCCCCCCCCCCCACAGCCGAATCATAAAATAATTAAAAATATAGAAAGCAATACATAACAATGTGTAGAATTTTATATTCCGTCTAAAATATTGTTAAGATATGAGATTTGGTGGACAAAATAACGTGGTTGGGGTTGAACTATTTGAATACATGTTATGTCATTTTTAAAGTCTGAAGCGAATTGGACAAAAACTAAGTTGGGGGCTATGAATATGGACATGTTTCAAGCAACGACAATTTTTCCCTAAAAAAAAAACCCAGAAAATTGGGAAGAAAAAAACAGTTTTGGAGCAATAAGGTCTGAGAATATTGGACAAAAAACCTAGCCAGGGTTAAGCAACTTACTTCCGAAAAACTAACCTTATTCCAGAGAGTTTTGGGGGCTCAAATCTAGGGACTGCCAAAGTCCGAAGTTGGGGCTAAGCCTTGAAGAGATAAATAAAAAGAGATAAAAATGGCCGGGGCTTAATATTAACGTGTCAAATGCCCCAACTGTTTATACTAAAAACAAAGCTTATTTACCGAAAGAAACGCATTTGAGACTTAAACCATTTGAGAACAACGGGATGTCAAGTTTAGTGTAAATGTTTAATACAACAGGAATTGTTTCTCACGGCCTTGGACGGGCTTAGAAATTTTCGGGGCTACGTTTTTAAAATTTGAAAGGTCCAAGGCAATAATTGTACATACAAAACATTTTTGTACGAGGCAATTACATACAAATTCTCTAGTCTAGGAGCCAAATTCCAAAAGCGTGAGTTTTCATGCAAAAGCAAATGAATATTTGCAATCCCTCTAGACTCTAGAATGACGTGCAAATTTGTTCGACATGTTTTTTTAGCATGAATAAAAAGTGTATGCAGCGTAAACACAAAAATTAATTCACGCTGGCAGAATTGGGCCACGGCTTATTTCTTAAAGCAGCTTTGTCTTATGTCCTAAAGTGTCAGTTTGAACAAAATAGTTTCTCGTTGATTTGGCTAATTCAGGAAAAATGAGATCTCAGAGGACTGATACCGTGTCAAAGCACATTTATGATCTTTTGTCAGTACGAACACTTAAATATAATTTTTCTGAACTAGCCAATTATAAACAGTTTTCAAATCTTGTCAAAAATGGGAAGTTCAAAACATACACACAGCTTATTTAAAAATACTACTGACATAAGGTAGGTAACTAATCAATTTTTAAATAATATAAATAAACGAATTTGTACGCGTGGTTCAAGAATATATGGCTCAAATTATTATTTTGGTGCACCTTTGAATTTGCTTCTATCTCCGCTACAGCAATTATGTATGAATAATTGTTATTGTACTTTGTAGATATTGAAAACATTTTAAAGCGCGACAGGAGCGCATATAAAGGTACAGTGGATATCATTAAAATGGAAGTGGAAATGTCAAAATTCGTTGTCTTTTATATAACTAAACATGTCTCTCCATATATCTTTTCAACAAAAAAAATACTTGAACCTTAAAAGTTAGACTGCAATCGCCGGAACTGCACTGCATCGGAACTACACTTCACACGAATTCGTATGAATTTGTATGAAGTTCAGTTGCCGCTTAGTGCGATATAGCTCCTAAAATTTCATACAAAATAATGTTTTGCCGCGTTGTCCTGAAGTGTAGTTCGGATGAAGTTGGTACGGTCATGCATTAAACCTTAACTCTCTATTATTTGTTATAAATTATAAAATGTATCTTTGGACAAGCAAATTTTATTACTTAAGGTCTCAAACTGGATCTCCAAACTCCAAGCCCCCCAGAGCCAAATCCTAGATCCGCTACTGATCCTGACCATCGCCTTTTCATACGGGTTCACTTGGCTTATTTGGAGGGAAGAACAGCATGGAAAATTCTAAGACAAGAAAGAAGTCAACGCGATCATGATGAGGCAGTTTAGGGTGCTGTCGAGAACATCTATTAGAGGTCTCAAAAACAACCATTTAAAGAGTGCTGAAAAGGAACAACCTTCAACCCTTTCATTTGCAACGTGTTCAAACTCTACTTCCAAGGGAATTACACAAAGAGTTGAATTTTGTCGGACGATGCTCCGAAGAAGCCAAGAGGAAGAGGATATTGTGGACCGACGCGACGCGACGAGTCATCTTTCAAAAAAGATGGATTTGTCAACTTGCATAACCTCCATAATTGGCAAATGGAAAATCTGCATTTGGTGCGAGAAGGAAATTCCCAATACCAATTCAAAATAAATTTGTGGAATGGGATGTTGAATGGCCACATAATAGGACCCATTGAACTGCCAGATACACTAAATCAGAAATTTAAAAGACAGTTTTTAAAATGCTTTCGAGCTTGCATACGTGCAGGATTGCGTGTGTTCGGCCGTCCCTAATCTTTTCCCGTTCAAATAAATTTTCTTATGTAAAAAAGCAAAAACTAAGTGAGTATCCTGTCTGATTGGAATTTTCGTGGTAATAGTCCGTTTTGCCTTAAATTTTGTTTGATTCTGTCTGTATTCGTATGTAATTTGAAAGCATTTTTGCTTACAGATTTTCATTTTTTTTTTTGGAAAGAAGCAAAAATTAAGTAAGCATATTTTGTCCCTAATACCGTTTTGTTGAATGTGTGTTTTCGTATGTAATTTTGTCAGGCGATTTTGTTTTTGTAGAGAAGCTAAATTTAAATTTTAATATTCATTGTATCTATTATTACCAACTTAATCTTTTGTTTGAAGTTCAATGAACGACAACAAAGATCCTGTTTCAAGAAAACGTCGCTTGGCTAATGCAAAGCAGAAAAGGTGTCGGGAAAATCAAAGTGATAAATCACGTGCCTTAAATACTGCCGCTAAACGACAACGTATCGAACTAATGACGCTTGAACAATTTGCCGCACATCATGCTGCTCATAACGAATCCCAGCAAAGATACCTATATTAATAGTCTGTCGCCCCAACAGTTGGAAGATCTTCATACAAACCACGCTTCCTCTCAACGAAAAAAAAAAAAAAAAAAAAAAAATTAGTGCATGTGCCAGTGCAAGCAAAAAACAACAACAAAAAGTGCACCCAAGCTTGAAGATGATGATGTACAAACCACAAACAGCACAGCGGTAAATTTCCCTATCTCTCCTTCCCACATCACTCACAGTGCTTTGGCTTCGTCATTATATGTAGTGTGTGCAACATTTCATACAATGCTCGTAATCGACTAAGCCAAAGCATATCAGATAAATTGCTGTTATTGATTTTGTGTATCCAGGGGCGGATCAGTACACTGCTTTTTTAGGCATAACACTAGTAGTATTGTACTGTGAAGTCATTGGGGGCCCAAACTTGATATCAGCATAGATAACTGTCTGATTTGTATTTTTATGTCTGTTTATTGTAATGGTGTGTGAATTTAGGGTTGACTACAGCAACATTCGGGGACTGAGGCAGAATTTTTGTGCTGCATATGTTTATACTGTGAAAAACAGGCCAGCTGTTTTGGCACTTAGTGAAACCCAGGTAGGGGAAAATACCGACCACTCGGAATTCAGCCTACATGGTTATAGCTTAGTGCCTCTATTTTTTCCACATCATGGTCTCGCCGTGTATGTTCGAAATGATGTTGCTTATCAGCTTCAACCAATTCAATTCAAATCAATTAGCACAACCTACTACTAATAATAATCGGGTTCAACGGGCGCCTTAGGCGGCCTGCAATACACTAGTCATAAAATAAACAACAAAACAATAAAAAAAAAAAACGAAAAACAAAAAACAAAAAAAAGGAATTTATTTTAATTTTTCTTAAAACCACGACTGGTTGAGTTTAAAAAGTTGTAACTTCTGAGTCTGCATTTGTAAGATTTATACCTTTTTAGAAAGTCCAAAGGCAAGGCAATTTTTTTAAAGTAAGAACTAGTATCGAGTCGAGATTTTTTTTCAGAACGCTCTTTCAAAGATTCAAGTAAGAAAATAATTTTGATCAAACTATGAACTTATCTAGTAATTTTTTAAAAATGGTGTTTAAAATCAAAAATATTTTAATGCACAAAAAAAGTCTCATTATTGGTCAATGTTTGAGTTCAAAAATAAAAAATCAATTATGGACGGGGTGAGCAAAAAAGTAGTCCTAAGTAGGGGCTCGGGAAAATTTAAAAAAACAGCCGTTACTTGAAAACCGTAATGTTTCGGGATAAACAATTACCAAATTCTGAAAGGTCATGACCTGGCCTATCACCATATTCAGTTTGGATCATCCTTTACGGGACACCCTGTATATACAAATTCTTGAACATTTTTAAAAATAAAATTTGGTATGCAAACTTTTAGTATTTACTAAAATACAATTTTGAACAAAATTAAAAAAAAAAATCATATACCCGTTTTCAAGATATTAAATTTTGAAAAAACAAAAATTTGAATTTTTTTTTTTTTTTTTAATCTAAAAATTATTTTTTTTTTTTCGAAAAATTGTATATGCAAAATTGTTAAAATGGTAAAAAACCTCTTATAAAAAATTTGATTGAAATCGGTTCAGCAGATAACGAGAAATTTGAAAACCAAAAAATCGGTTTTAGGATATCGGTTCTAAGCTGGTTATAAATAATTTTGTTTCTTCCAAAATATTTATTATAGTTATAATAGTACCTTGTATTTTATCTTTCAAAATCGTAGAGCCGTTTTTGAATTAAATCAATTTTTGTATGGTAGGTACCGTTATTTTTTGAGCTAAGAAAATTTCAATTTCCCCTCTAGCGGTTTGAAGAAAATCGCTTCAGTGGTTTAGGCTTTCGGTCGAGTTACAGACAGAGAGACAGACAAATTGCGAGACCCACTTTTTTCGCGTTCTCTGTCATCGTTATGTTAGGGAAAATTATTTATCTATGTATATGCCCTATACATACTACGTATATCTCAAGTAAAAAGAGTTTTTTAGTAGACGGAAGTTAAAAACATTTTGTCTGTATTTTTGAAAAGCGAGATTTTATAAAATTGAGATTTCAATACGCTCCCCTTAAAAAACTTCCATAATGTATAATTAGTAGTGGAAATAGATAGCTACAAAGAGTGCATTAATCAAGAACCCGGAGAACCTGCTCCGATTATAATGATTTTTTTTTTTGAAAGGCAGGAAATTAAATTTAAACAAAAGTTTACTGAACTTCTTTATATTACAAAAAAAAAAAAAAAAATATTTTGTAATGTTACCTATTTTTGTAAAATGTATAGATTAAGTTAAAAAATTCTTCAAATGTTTATACATTTTTTTTTTGACATTTGTATTTAATTCCTATTAAAGTTCAGAACTAAGTACAGTAAAACCCGCTAACATTGAGGAGGATATGATAGAATTTTTTTCTAAATTAATTTAAAATAATAATTATAACATTTAAAATGAATTTTATAGATTATATTTATTAATCTTGTGGAGGATCTACACACAAATTTTTTTTTAATACAAAAATTGTAAGCTTTTTTATTTCAGTAAGTGGTTACATCTGCTTTAAATGATTTGGTTTCTGTATGGATGCTAATAATAAAAAAGCACATATACTCAGTTTTACTCGAGAATTTACTAAAATTCACAGAAATATCGATTGATTTTTAAGCTGCAAAAAAGTGTAAATAAGAGTCGTTTTTAATGAATATTCTGTAATATTCAGTCATACAAAACAATTTTTTTTAAGTAGGTGTAACCTTTTACCGAAGTGAATAACTTGACCACTTTTTTGACTATTAAGTACCTGAAACTTCGTCGGTACCTTAGTAATCAACATTTTTGACTGTTTCAAACTGCCAAGGCACTGATAAGTAAGTCGAAGGACAAAATTTGATGATTTTTTTTTGTTAGTAAAATTAATTTATATAAAAGATTTGTTTATTCATAATAAAGGTTTATTGTTCAAGGTTTTTATTTATGTGAAATCAATAGTAGAACAGTTACTTTTTTTTGGCTTGAACAATAATTTGGGGACACGTCAGAGGACTGAGAATTTGTGACTTTGAAGAATTTTTAGAATAATGAAAATGTATCAGACCTTGATAATTTTTTCTCCACATTTTAGTTGAATCTAAGTTTATTTCACCCCTAATAATAAAAAATTGTTAATTGTCTTCTTACTCAGAAATTAACTAAAACGTTGATTAAAAGATAATCCACGAATTAGACTCTCCTAATAATAAAAAAATAAACTGCGTGCAATAGCTAATTGACTTTTAGTAATCAACACGAACGAAAATACAATCAACAAAATGCCTGATGTCACCAAAGAGTAAAAGCTATTTTGCACAAATACTTGCTTAAATATTCTCAGGTTTTACACAACACTACCTCATTAAATCGTGAATTTCGTGTACATAGCTGGAATGAAAATGACATTACTTAAGCTTACGGGAATGTGTCCACCTCGTCTGTCCCCTAAGTCTTCGCTTACAACAGCAATCAATTATGGCTGTGTGTGCCACGATTTTTTGGAAAATTTTGGCTGTGTGCCGCGTTAAGTTAAGATCATATTTTGACTTAGAAATTTGTTTCTGGACTCTAATATGAATTTTGTTCATAGTCTGGACCTCATTTGTAATCAATTGCCGACCCCTGGCCTAGACTCTAGGCCTTTTGTATACCTGCATTGAGTTGAAATGAGCTTCAACCGACTCGTTTCCACTTCAGGAGCGGAGTCGAATCGAAATTGTTGGTAAAAACCTAGGTCGAATAGTCGGTCTGATGGATGTTTTGACGACAGTGTTTTTGTACATGTTCGAGTAAAGTTATTTATTTGTTTTGAAGTATGCACTAAAATTCATTAAATTTTAACTGTTTTTGTGTGAAATAAATATATTGAAGCCATTCCTTAAACTGTAGTCTCAACACCATATCAACTCAACTTCAAATGGGGCTCTCAACTGACGTGACGAAAAACTTGGGACTAAAAGCCGACCCTAATCCAACTCGAGCTTTCGATACTGCTCGTAAACGGGCTAAAAGAGACAGAAAGTTATTTTTAAAGCTTATACACAATTTAAATGTTTCCTCTGCAGTTTATCCTGCAGATTATGTTCTATCCTACTTTGTTACTTTCTATACTAACAGACAGCTAATATCACATATATTTAATAGAAATCATACGTTCGATTTGTCGATTGCATACATGGGATGTCTTCATAAAATTGTACAATGTAGGAACATTACAAACATGCATTATACATAACTGATTCGCTTCTTTTAATTTTTAGGTAGGTACATACAACCTACGGGTACATATATGTACATATGTATGAAGATGACCTTCATATGATGAGATGATCTTTTATCCATTGAAAGTAAGTAGATAAATAGATACAAAGTCGGTGATGTTCATATTTGGTATCTTATATCTTTAGAATCGCTATAAAAGAACAGAACAATTTAATAAGATTAGAGCAAATCATGAATATGGCAAAGGGGTATAATACTCTATGCGAGACCTTGAATACAATAAGGATTATTTGATTTATATTGAGTCACATTTGAAGGATTATGGAGCTCGGTTATTCAAAATTTATATTAATATTTTAAAGATTATGTTGAAAATATACACCTGCCTACCTACATATACCTATGTATACACATATTATTTATAAAGTACTGTCCGATTAAAAATTAACTAAGTAAATGTATGGATGGAAAGGGGAAGGAGAATTAATAGTTGTTGTGAAGTATTGAGCATCAAGGGTTCTAATGGCAAGGGTGGATCCAGACTTTCAGCCAGGGGGGGTCACAGGACACCTATTAAATGAAACTTACTGTAAAAAAAAAATTAAGGTACATAAGTATGTCTTTGGCTTTTAAGCTTTTAATCTATATGTTAATATAATATAATATTTGAATTCCTGTAGATCACTATGGGAAGGGAAAATTTGTACCAGCTAAGTTGGTCATGCTGTATTTTGTCCAAGATAGTATTTTTGACGTGTAGGCTTCTTCGGATTCTTTTGCTTCTTGTTCGATCACGCTTTGTCACTCCTGCTGTCATGCGAAGCATCTTCATTTCAGCTGCCGTCAATTTATTCTCATACTTCTTGTACATTGTCCAACACTGTGAACCGTATGAAAGCGCTGGACGAACAACTGCCGTAAAGAGCTTTCCTTTCAGCTTAGGGGGCATTTTTCTATCACAGAAGATGGCAGAGTTTTCCCGCCACTTCATCCACCCTACGCTTACGCGATGTTTGATGTCGTCATCACAAGATCCTTCGTTATTGATCATTGATCCAAGATATTTAAACTTTTTGCACTTGGAAAGCACTGTTCACTTGGCATGTAAATATGTAATTTCGTGAACATTTTCGAAACTTTTAAATTCAAGACCAAAGTTGTTTGAGGGTTAAGGGTTCCAAGTACATGTAAAAGAATCAGTGCTAACTTAAGTGTCAGTGTCCTACTTTGACCACAGCAATGATGCAAACAATGCGTGTTGCACTAAGTTAACAACATGTTTCTTGCCAAAACTATTTGACCGATTTGGATCGAATTTTCGAATTTCATCTTGTTATACTCTAGACTATTAGATTCCAAATTTTTAGCAGAATTGGACAATTTTTGGCCTATTTTTTTTGAGTGCTTCAAAATTACTTTTTCAGATTTTTTTTTTAAATTCATGGTTAGATAGCAACGCAAATATAACATGCATGAATTTAAAACTAATGTGGTATTATAGAAAATTTTGTAACAAACATGTTTATAGTAGATAGTTTTCCCTATATTAGATATTTCCAAAGTTATAAAGAAAAATGTCTGAAAAATTGTGGTGATTTTAGCGTTTTTTTCACTGTTGCATTTTTCCTGCAGCGAGCGCAGGTGTTTCGAAGTTGCACACTTAGCAACAGACTACTCTAGCATGCCACAACAACATAGCGCTTTGCGAATTTAGCACCTTTATTGTAATTATTGACTGGGCTAAAATATCACCCTAATTCCCTAAAACAATTTTAAAAGTCAACACTTTCATAGTTTTCAGAGGTTTTTTTGATTCTATCAACGTCAAAATGATTCTTCAAAGCATTTAGTAAGTTTGTTCTTTATCGCACTTAGAAACTGGCTATTACATTGCGATCAGAGATATCCAAATGATTTTGATTGTGAATTTAAATCTTTTTTGCCAATAAAACCCCAAACACAGAAGAAATTAAAGAAATAGGTAGTCGTAGATGATTAAAAATATCGATTTCCCGATTAAATAAAATTATTATTTACCTTGACGTTGTTACTTGCCTGTTGGGTGTCCGCGCTTGTCTACAGGGTAATTCACCTAGTTTTAAGACTTTTACTTGTCAATATATTAAAAATAAAGAAACGATAAAAATGTTGGCCTCACCAATTTTGTATGCTCGGAAAAATGTTTTATACATATAATGTTCTGTTCATATATGTACGAGTATATGTTATTCTAAGATTCTATTCAATGTAAAAAGTGGTGCAGTTCAATAAATCAGGAGAGTGCACTAGAAATGTTAATTGGAAATGGTTGGACAACATACGAATATAAATTTTAGGTATTTTGATTTTGCATAGATTTTCAGTGCAGGAATTTCTGGAAATAGAACTTAGTTGAAAAGTTTTTTTTTTACATACCTAGGTACTTATTTTTAAATGACAGCGGAAATAACATACATATACACTCCAATTCACTCAGGACGATGGTCATAGCAGTCGCTGTGAAGGTCACAACATTGGAATAAGTATGCAGCTTCCTTTGATACAGGGAAAACATCGAAAAAACAACAAACTGTAAGCGAACAGCGTTACAACACCTCAAGAAAGACAACGCATACTCCGAATAGTCTCAAATTCAACATTATCAGTTAGCAAAATCAATGGTAAAACCGTAGTTAAAGCCACCAATAATGCTTTTTCAGATATTCCGGAGAGATCCACTAAAATCAGGCTGGAACAGATCTGTTTCGTGAGCTTCTAAAGTTTAGTTAAACTGCGCCCCAATACAAAATACGGTGTGAAAGATAATGGCATCAGGTGGGTCTTACTAAAAAAAATAAGTTCGATTTGGATGGTCCCAGCGGGTATACCTTCTATTAACATGACATGAGAAAAGAAAAAATAGGCTTGGGTAGTAGACACAAGAAGAGAGGCCATTTAATGGTATGAGGCGCAGTATGCTATTAATACCCAGTGTAACTCAACTTTAAAAGCTCACGAAACAGATCTGTTTCGGCCTGATTTCGGTGGATCTTTTTAAATTTTCAGATGGTTTAAATGTGTGGCTTCCCGGATAATCTGATAAAAAGCATTTTTGGTGGCTTTAACTACGGTTTTACCATTGATTTTGCTGAGTGATAATGTTGAATTTAAGGCTTTTCGAAGTATGCGTTGTCTTTCTTGAGGTTTGTTGTTTTAACATCGTTGTTCCTATATCGAAGGTAGCTGCATACTAAGTCCAATGTTGTGACCTTCACATCGACTGCCATTGTCCTGATAGTCTCGAATTTGAGCATTTTTCTCTTCGGTTAGAACACTTCCTTTTGAAAAAAATTTTAAATTCATGAAAAAATGTCTTTACCTATTGATTATTTGATTTTTTGCATACTATTTTTAACGATTTTCTGAGCTACTCGGTTGTTTTTCAAGGTGTATTTAAACGAATGACACACAAAATAAGGTCTATTTTTTGACTAAAATTGTCCAAAGAGCCATAAGACTGACAATTTTTTAGGAGGATTCAAAATTCTTCTTGAATCTTAATCCCCATATTACACTTAATAAATTCTATAATACGATTTGTCATAACTATAAAAGGTTATAGAGAAATCGTTAAAAGTTTATTGACAAAAAACCTGTATTTAAACGAGTGAACTGGAGTGTACGTAGGTTTCCATTTCTTATTTTTGATAACAAAATATATTTTTTAATATAGCAATATAGGTGTAGTAGGTACTAATGAAACAGTTAGCTTTTGCAAAACTGCAAATAACTTTTTTTCTTATGAATCTTTATGCTAGGTTTCCACTCGACATTTAGCAACTTGTCATTTAACAAAATGACAAGTGGAAATACCCTGAAATTGCTCGTCTGCTTGAACTGGCATACTCTGTTTGTCAATTAAAGACAACGAATTTCAAAGATAAGTGGAAATAACTGAATTGACCAACGAAATGTCACTTTGTCTTTAAAAGATAAAGACAATTTTTGTCCAACTTGCTTTATCCTTTGTCAACGAAAAACACTGATCTGACAGCTATAAAGTTAATAGAAGTGAATATTTTTTTAAATTGAAAATTTTGTTGTTATTTGGTTGGTAAAAGAAAATTAATTCCGTAAAATGAGTGACCAGAATATAAGTTATTCCAATTCGATATTTAATTCAAAAAGTGCTAGATTGGAAAACAGACGAATATAAATTTCAGGTGTCATACTAATTTTTGATTTTGCTTAGAACATAGTTGAACAGTTTTTTATTATATATATTTGTTTTTTATGAAAGTGGTTAGCAAAAAAAAAATTGAAAATTCGAAGAGAAATTTTCATTTCTGATAAAAAAAAACAATTTTTTTTATATACATAGGTATAGTAAGTATTGATGAGATAGTAAGCGTTTGCAAAACTGCAAATAACTTTTTTTTGTTTATGAAACTTTACCTATCTGTTATATAAAAAAAACTCCTTCTGCACACACCCACACAAAACTCATTGAAACTGAGTATCAGTTCGCAAAAGACCAATCCAGTGAAAATACTTGTCAATGAACTGAAAAAGGCAACTGTCAAGGCATCTGGAAATAGCATTCGAGTCTTTCAAAGACCCAATTGACAGCTGTCAAACTGTGTCAATTCAACGACAAGTGGAAACCTAGCATAAGATAACTTAGAACAAATTTTCCAATAGTCAGTTAAACCTCAGATAGTACGTACTTACTCCTTCGATAAAGTAAAAATTTGTCCTTCTTGACAATGATCATAAAAAGCTACATAATAGCACACATTGACGCTTATATTGTCGCAATACAAACATGCATGAAATACAATCGTTTTCAATTTAGAGACAAGTATTATTCAAACAACTTTGGCTACACTATAGGTAATAGTCTCTCACCATGCATTGTGGACGCATTTATGTGCAAATTCGAAAGAGTAGAAAATCTTTTTCCTAGAACTTTTCTACGGTATGTTGGTGACACATTTGCAATTGTTTAGAGATCTGATGTCGACTCTGTTTTAAAGCTTATCCATAGCCGTTACCAGGGTATCAAATTCACATACGAATTGGAGGATACATTTTCTCACACATTATCTTTTCTTGATATAAAAAAAATCAAATTCCACATACATACATAGGAAAACAATAACGACCTATAGGTACATAATATTTGATTCTTATTGCTCTTATCAATATAAAACTGCTGCATTTCAGTATGGTGGATTAACATGTATCTTCATCTGTATAATACAGAAAAGTAGAGCAGGACAGATGTGTACAAAAAATCCAAGCAAGTGAAAGAGAACCATCAAGAAGATGATGGTTTATATCTGCATTATGACACTTTCATATAATACAGAAACGAAGTTCTTTTGCATTTTGATATTTTCTCTCTATCTAACAAATTTCCATTTTGTATTTGGCATCCTTTTTTTTGCAGAAACCAAATGCAGATACATGTTAATCCACCATTTTACTTTCCCTTTACTACTAATTTCTTTGCTTTTTGTGTTGGTAATACCGACCCTGTCTTATCAAAGTTTGTGAATTTGCGTCTTTCAATGAAAAGTGGAAACCAAGCATAACTCAAATAAACTTGGTTCGTCTCTTGGTACAACTAAAGACAAAACACAAAGGTTTGGTTTAGAAAAACAAATTTATCAACAAACTTGTAGCTGATGCAATTTCCCACAAAAATGTTTGTATACATTTTCCCGTAGCGTTTACCGTTAAAAAGTTATAGCAGTTCAAACAATCGCAAGTATCGCGAACCTAGCCCTTTTTTTGCACTTTCTTCCACACCACCAAAAGAACGCACGTGTACACTTGACCTCTACCCAGCTGCGTTTTTTTAATCTGGTATCCCCAGGAGGCCTTATCCACTGTGTTTTGCAAATAAAATTTAGTCAACATTATGCTAGGTTTCCACTTGTCATTTACCAACTGACGAAAGACCTATTTTTGCGATAAGTGGAAATACCCTAAAATTGCTTGTCTTTGAACTGGCAAACTCTGTTTGTCTATGAAAGACAACGGATTTCAAAGACAAGTGGAAATAACTGAATTGACCAACGAAATGTCACTTTGTCTTTGAAAGACAAAGAAAATTTTTGTCCAACTTGTTTTATTCTTTGTCAATGAAAGACACTGATTTGACAGCTATAATGTTTAAACAGAATTGAATATTTTTTTTTTTAAATTGAAGTTATTATTTTGTAATTTGGTGGGTAAAAGAAAATTAATTCTGTAAAATGAGTGACCAGAATATATGTAAGTTATTCCAATTCATAAAATTTTGTAGAAGCTTAAAAAAAAAGAATTAGGTAGTCTACTCCTGGAGTGGACAACGAAGATGAACCGATCTTTAATTTAAAAAGTGCTGCAATTCCATTAATCAGGAGAAAAAAATCCTTCTGCACACATCTAAATAAATTTCATCGAAGATCTCACTGACGATGAGTGTCAGTTCGGAAAAGACCATTGCAAGTGGAAATACTTGTCAATGAACTGACAAAGGCATCTGTCAAAAATTCTTTGTCTTTGAAAAGGCAAAGTGGTTTGTAACAATTAAAGACACAAGTGGAAATATATTGGCAATTGTGTCGTTCAAAGACCAAATTGACAGCTGTCAAACTGTGTCAATTCAATGACAAGTGGAAACCTAGCATTAGATACTTATTAATGTTTGAAAGTGTGATTGTTTTGTTATAGCGTGGTAAGAAATGACTCATCATTAATGTTCTCTTCATACGGATCAATTTGAATTGCGTTTGTAGATGTATGTCCATGACATTGCCCACAATAAACTATTGAACATTTTAACCCCGCTTTACGAAAAGTACAATTAGAACAACTACAATTATTACAAAATATTGTTGTAAGAAGTTCATTAGGTGCTGGTTGGAGCAGAGTTGTAATAGGCTCCAAACTATTTTTTTTCAATACCCATCCCCAGCTTTCAGGATTAGTACTATCTCTTCCCAGCCAAGTTTGAACCTGATAGTAAACTCTATAAAGGTGTTGTTGAGCAACAGCAGATGTTGGAGGAAGGGAAGATAATTGTACAGCCTTTTTGAGCCTGGTCAATCGGACAAATGTGGAATATCTTAGTGCATTGATACCATCTTCTTTTGCAGGTGCTTTGTAAAATGCTAGAAGAAGACGTATACCGTTTTCATAAATAATATTGGGAGGGCAATTGCCTCTGGAAAACACTTCGGCATATTTTAAGAGATCGTCACTCATTTCGAAAAGCTTGAAGAATTTTAATTTGCCTCTGTTGTAGAGAGCAGAAGTTGAATCTCAACCAGCAAATGCATGCAAAAATAAGTTGTGGGCTTGATATTTTGGGTAAGTGTTTAAACTTTACTATTAAGTCAACATCCTCTCCTACAACAATACTCGTGCGTTTTTTAGCACAATTTATGGCCGTTTCGATAATCGAAACGTCAGCATCATTTTTGGCTTGCCTCACTGGGATATTAGCAGCCTTAAAGCAATGAGTCGACATTGTTGTTTGCATTAGCGAGAAATTGTTGTTGGGAAGTTGACGCCGTCATTGATGCATCAAACAAAATATCTGCTGATGAAGGAGCTGTAGATTATCCTTATAGTCATCGAACATCTAAACCAAACCGTTTTTGAGTTACTTTAAAAAAAAAACACACCTTCATGGCCGATTTTGGTACCAAAAATTAACATAAATTAATTTTACGACCCGAGTGGTTCTTTGAACTGCTATAACTTTTTAACGGTAAATGTTAGGGACAAAATTTATATGAGCATTTTTGTGGGAAATTGCCTAAGCTACAAGTTTAGTGCACACATTTTTTTCTCTTAACCAAGCCGTTTTCAAGTTATTTTCAAAAAAAACCCATTTTGATGGCCTTTGACCCCTTGTGACTGACCTAGCGGTCATCGGATTGATGAGGAACTCCAGTTTATAAAGAGTCCCATTTCCAATGATCACACCAAATTTTAGCTTCGAACTAATTTTTTCCTTATTTTGGCATTTTTTTATCTATTCTAACTGGACTTATAATAGAACTTGCTGAAATCCATTTTATTATTTTTCTTTCCAGGATCCAGAACTATGTGTTTCTTTATCACTCGCATTTTTGTTTATGAAGCTAGCGTCGTTATGTTGGATGGCGTGCTGCTGCCATCAGGCACTCAGAACTTTCCGACATAGTGTAAATTTAATTTTTCGACCTGAACCAAAAATGTGCAGACTGCTCACGGAGTACAAGTAAATTCCTTTATTAAAATATAAATTTCGAAATGCCCAATCAATTAATTTGAGAACATTTATAGTTGTTTTTCATGGGGAATTCCTCTTCTTATGGTCGGCATTGCAGTTGCGTTTAAATGCAATGAAACGACTACCTTGAAGCAATCATTTAGAAAAACTGGGCACAGCAGAGCATCAAAAGATGAATTTATAGCAAAACATTGCTGGTATTAAACAACCTCTAGACACGTCGCGTCCAAACAAATAAAAATAATTCATTAAAAAAATTCTTTCAACAGGATAATGGAAGGTCAAGAATATATTTGGGCTTATATGGTGCCAGCAATATTCCTCCTTTTTATTGGATTCCATTTAGCATATCAGGCCAAGAATACTGCAAAAATATCCGCTCAAATGCAAGTGGACGTTAAAACTAGACGAAAACTAATAAAACGAAGACTTTTACAATGTGGCTTATTTATTAGGGTAAGTGCATGTTTTGTTTGGTTAACCTTAACATAATTTTCAATTACCAAAAAACCCTTTGGTTTTCAATTATTTTACTTATTTATTTATCGTTTGGGCTTATATCAAAAAAACCACGTGTAGCTGTCAGTTTGCATCGTTGCGAATATATTTCGTTATGGTTGGGAAAGGTTTAAGGCTCTCCCAAACCAACGCGAAATCAGAGCGAAACATACGCAACAATAGATTAATTAAGGAAACACAACACTTAGCAAAAACACAAAACAAGCGTCGAAGAATGTTTCGCGTCGACTTGGGAGAAACTGGCCATACACGAGCGAGTCTTACTGCTCGCAACCAATTTGGTGTGTGGTTTTCTGACTGGTTGGAACATGGAAAATGCAAATAGACCGCTTTTAACATACCAGTAGAAAAAAATATGAACCCAATTGGTTAGCTCTTGTATGGCCAGCTTTAAAGACCTCCTTAATGTGAATAATGTCGGGTTCGAGTGGATGGTTCGGAGTAATACACATTTTCATTACAGCCCAAATGAGGTCATTTCGAAAATTACCAAAAAAGTGTTTTCATTATCAAATTTGGTAATTTCTTTTGAAATCTTATTTCATTTTGAACTTGGAATGGCAGTTAAATGTTTAATTTAGTTGTTTTCTCTTTCTGTTTTATGTTGTTGAGTAGGTATAGTGTATTGATATTGTGGTGAATATGCCCAGTTACGTAAACAACCACACATTAGTACAACTTTCCGCGCCATATTTGAGTGAAATAAATAATTAAATCCATCACGGTTGGTGTCCAGCCTCGTTCGTACTGGAATAATTGACGAAACCTTTTTGGAAAGCACCATCTAGCAGACCCTAGAAAATTCTAGAACCCTTTATTTTCGGATATAAATACAGGGGCACCAGTCCGAAAGCGGCAGTTTGATTTTGAATGTGAATGAATAAATGTCAGTGTGAATAAAGAGTTGCATACTTGTGCTTGGTTATAATAAAAGTAGTAGAAATAAAAGTTTTTGAAATAAAAGCGTTTTATTTTGTGAAGAAATTGTTGTTTCAGTTTGAATAAAGGAAATAAGTTTTATGTGCAAACCCTTAGTAAAATATTACAATATTTTCACACAAAAGCTTTTCAGAGCTTTTGAAACTGATTTCCAATCTTATTTCGTCCAAATTTGGTTGAAATTATCTCATTTGGAAACCAGAATTTGTTTGGGAAATGAGGTAATTTCGGATCTCATTTGGAAATTTGCAACGAAATTACCTCATTTGGCCCAGTGAAAACGTAGTATTACTCCTTCTTTTCCAGATTTTCCACATTCGATAGAAATGGAACAGAAACAGTGAACAAAGAGTAATACTACGTTTTCACTGGGTAATTTCCTTGCAAATTTCCAAATGAGATCCCAAATTACCTCATTTATTATACAAATTCTCGTTTCCAAATGAGCTAATTTCAACCAAATTTGCACGAAATAAGATTGGAAATTAGGTGAATGTATCCAGCGGGAATCAGTTTCAAAAGCTATGAAAAGATTTTGTATGAAAATATCAATACACTACACTGAGATATTTGCCGATCTTGATTCCCATTCGCTTCGTAAGCTAAAGGTAGCATTCAATGCCATTGCTCGGTTTGTTTTCAACCTCCGAAGGTACGATCACACTTTTTTCAAATATCGGTGTTGTTCCTTTCTCTTCAAACTAATTGTTAACAAGACTCCAAACTATCTGTTTAATAAGCTTGATTTTTGCTCCTCAAATCGTTTTACCTTGTTGCGCTCCCCCAGGTTTACCTGTTTGACATCGCGGAGGCAATTTTTCGTTTATGCTGTCAGACTGTGGAATAATCTTCCCAGTCACATGAGGTCTGAAATCGAACATAGAAAGTTTTATCAACTTTTTTTTGAATATTTCTCAAATTTGAACTGAGATAACTTTTTTGTATTTACGTTTCTTCTTCTTGTGACTTTGGTTTTTAATTTTATTAAATTCATTTTTATATAATTAATTTATTAATATTTTGCTGTAATTGTATTAAATATATTTAAAGTTTATATTCTTGCATTATCCAGTAACATATGTATTATATCCTGAACTATTTATAAGTCGTTCTTGATGTACAGCTGTTTTTTTAATTTAATAAATATCAAATATCAAATATACTCAACAACATAGAACAGAAAGAGAAAACAACAAAAATTAACGTTTAACTGACATTCAAAATTAAAAATGAAATGAAATATCAAATGAAATTAGCAAATTTGATAATGAAAACACTTTTTTGCCAAATTTCGAAATTACCTCATTTCGGCTCTTTTTTTTTTTTTTTTAAGCCCACGCCTCTTCCCCCCCCCCCCAGATACCGCACGCGCTGGGGTCCATTTTCACCGAGTACGACAGCAATTACGATTGCAAGTCATATCGGCACTTATATTAATTATTTGATGTTAGATAATAATACAAAAAAAAATCGTTACTTAGTTATCATGTTTAACAATAACACAGCAACTTGTCTTACAGCGAAACGAGTAGCTATCAAATGCTGCTAAATGCAAGCAGTTGAAAAATTTAAAATTGAAAAAAAATAAAACTATTTAAAAAAATTAGGATTATGAAATCAAATAAACAAAATTATGTTTAGTTTACGTTATGTTTAGTTTATAAACAAAATGCAACATTAAGAATAGAACAAAAATTAAACCGATCACGACAGTGGAGCACCCCCGCGGTTGTTCAAGCCAATACAGGCTAGCAAATCAGGAGCATCAATTTGACCAGTAATAAGTTGATGAATAAATATTAAATCATTATAAACCCGCCTCTGATATAAAGTTTGGACCTGCAGAAGCTGGATCCTATGTTCATATGGTGGCAGATTATATGGATCAGTCCAGGGTAACCCTACGGTGTCTATGAATAACGTACAAAAGGAGACCAAACTTGTGCAGCATACTCAAGATGGGGTCGTACATAGCAATTGCATAAGGAGAGGGTGATATACGGATCGTTTAATTCCTTAGCCCACCTTTTTATAAAACCAAGCATGGAACTTGCTTTTTTTACAATATAATTAATATGCTCTGTAAATTCTAGATTAGAACTAAA
The DNA here is from genome assembly GCA_949320155.1 of Melangyna quadrimaculata. Taxonomy (NCBI): domain Eukaryota; kingdom Metazoa; phylum Arthropoda; class Insecta; order Diptera; family Syrphidae; genus Melangyna; species Melangyna quadrimaculata. The sequence continues at coordinate 138,284,247 of OX439484.1, forward strand.
GTGAACACCGAGGTCTTTGAAGCTTAGAACACGAAATAGTGAGTGCTGTAAAATGGAATGATCAAAAGCAATTGGTACTCGTTTTCTAGAAAAAGTAATGATTTGACATTTAACTGGATTAAGAGAATGACTGTTTTTGTCACACCAAACATTAAAATTGTCCATATCTGCCTGCAAGAGAATGGGATCACTGTTAGATTTTACTGTTTTAAAAATTTTCATATCATCAGCATATATAAGAATACCACTATAGTGTATACATGATTTAACATCATTTATAGCCAGAATGAATAGAAGTGGGCTAAGATGACTTCCTTGAGGTACACTCGAGTGAGCATTGAATTAATCTGAAAGACAGTTCCTAAATTTCACCTGGTAAGATCTATGTTCAAGGTATGACCTTATCCATTCTATAACAATATTCGGAAAACCAAAAGCTTGGAGTTTAAATATAATAATGTTGTGACTTAGTTGATCGAATGCTTTTGAAAAATTAGTGTATATGCAATCCACTTCACTTCAATTTTCCAATGCATTAGAACATTTGTGCAAGAAAGTAAGGAGATTTATTACCACTGATTTCCTTCTTACAAAGCCATGCTGTTGTTCACATACTATATTCTTAGTATAAAATCCTAAATTCTCACATACAATTTGCTCAAAGAGCTTTGGAATCCATGAAAGTTTCGATATAGGTCTATAATTCTTGATATCAGTTTTGTCACCCTTTTTAAAAACTGGAGTAAGAAATGCATTTTTCCAAAAAGAAGGAAATTTTCCTGATTTAATAGAAAACTCAAACAAGAATTTAATGGGATCAGCTAGTATATTTTTACATTTTTTAAGAAGTATTGGAGGAATTCCATCTGGCACAGATGAGTAATCATCATTTAACGATGAGAGAAGCTCTAAAATAGAACTTTGCTGCACCGGTATATTACTGAAACTTGTTTAGGCATAGATATGTAAATTTCTAAAATAATTTTCATCAGCATCAACAGATGTGTCGACAAATGAATTTCGAAAATTTTTCGCAAAAGCTTTGCAAATATCAATGGGTTTTTGCAAAGAACAGTTTTCGTAATTTGCCGGGTAACTGTCAGAATTTTTCTTTGAATTAACAAATTTCCAAAATCTCTCAGGATCATCTTTTAAAGATCTACCCATTTCGTTAACATGATCTGTATAGGGAGTCTTCGAAAGGGATTTAAATTCTTCAAATAACACAATGTAAGAGTTGTGGTCGAAAGGGTCTGTAAATATAACTTGCATGCTTTGTTTCTTTTGTTTCTAAATAATTTCAGCTCTTTCGTATACCATGAAAAGCAGGCGTTCGAATTTTTCGACATTTTTATGGCGATAGTATTATTCATGCAGTTATTAAGGATGGTATAGAAACTGTTAACTGCTTCGTCAATATTATTAGACACTGATACTATCAATACCAGATCTAGTTAATTCATCTGAAAGCAATTGAAAATTTGCTTTCCTGAAGTCAAAAGTTATGAACAATCATAAGTGTTACTGTTTACAGTAAGGTGACTGAATGCCTGCTCAAGACAAAAATAATATCCAAAGGAGGATGATAGCTATCTTTATTAGTAATTCCGGGACTAGATTCTAGAACCAGAGTACTAACAGCGTCTGAGGAAAAAACTAAATCGAGAACTCGATTTTTGTAATTTTTAATACAGCTAACTTGCTGTAAGTCAGTTGAGGTAATCCTATCAAGAAACTGCAGCTCAGTTTGGGAAGAAGTTAAAGAAGCTTCTTGACAAGGTTCGTCTTCAGAAGATACCCAATCAATGTGTGGTACATTGAAATCTCCGAGAGGTAAAATGTTGCTGTTAGAGCAAGACAAGTCAACGACAAAATCTAAGGCCCTAGAAAGTTCAACGTAAACTGCGTGTGAACTTTTGTAGGTATGTAGACATTTAAAATATAAAGAAATGTTGACTGTATCTAATGACGTAGTATAACTCCGGACTACCAATCGAAAACGGCATAATGCTGGATTTACATGTATCTTCGTCTGCAAATATGGTGGATTTACATGTATCTGCGTCTGCATTATCCAGAAAGTAGAGCAGGACAGATGTATACAAAATATCTAAGCGAGTGAAAGAGAACCATCAAGAAGATGAATATGTTCGTCTTCATTTCTGCATTATGGCACTTTCCTATAATGCAGAAAGGAAGTTCTTCTGCATTTTGATCTTTTCTCTCTATCTAACAAATATTCATTTTGTATTTGGCATCCCTTTTTTTGTGCAGAAACCAAATGCAGATACATGTAAATTCACCAATATGAAGAAAAGTAGAGCGGAACAGATGAATGCCAAAACTCCGAGCGTGTAAGAGAATCATCAAGAAGATGAACACGTTCGTCTTCATATCTGCATTATGGCACTTCCTATAATCTTCATGCATGAAGATCTTCTGCATTTTGGTGTTCCCCCTCTATCCAACAAATGTACATTTTAATTTTGCATCCCTTTTTTTACATAAGTCGGACGAAGATACATGTAAATCCACCATAAGTGAAATCATAATACATACATACATACGTATGTATTATGAAATGTTCCAAAACAATTTTTAAAAAATGGGTACGGCTGGATCACACAAACCTGTTAGCTAACAATTCGTAGCTTATAAATAACAATGTGCATATGTATTGGTTCCATAAAATTTAGGCCTATTCGGGAGATCTTTTATGAAAGACCCCTTTCACACCTGGAAACTGAGTTGCCGGCGATTTTTAGTTTGTTGGCGAGAAGGGCGTAAAAGGAAGACAAAAAATCTCCCCTCACACCCTTCTCGCCAACAAACTACCCAGTTTCTGGCAACTCAGTTTCCTTGTGTGAAATTCGTCAAATATAATTTTGGTATTTGGCATGCTAAACTGTTATGAAATCTTTTAAGAAATCTGCTATGAGTGCTGTCAAAAGTTAAACTCTCAACAAATCTGTTACAAACCGCATTTTTGGTATTCAGCATGTCACAATCTGTTATGGAATATTTTATGAATCATAAAAGAATAAGACACATTTTTGTGGCTTTTATAATAAAAGATTTCAATTAATGGATTAAAAATTGGTATTTATTTTTTATTTCGTCAATGAAATGTTCATATAGAGAGACAAATATAAGATAATAATAAGAATTCATATTTATTTAGGTACACAATTTATTTTTGCACAAAACACGAAATAATTTTTTTTTACACAAAAGCACAAAACACTTTTGATGCAGGAAAGAATAAGTTATTATTATTAGCTTTTATTCACTCTTAAAGTTCACAAAAACATGTATTTCATAGAACTCTTTTTTAAATATAAATTATATATTAAAATTCTAAATTTTAACATTTTGAGAAGAGTCACGAAGAAAGAATAATTATAAATTATATATATAAATATGTAATGTAATTCTTATTATTTTTTTTTTGTTCAAAATAAAAAAGTTTGATAAGCATAAGCCTCCCCCCTTCAGTTTCCATCTTTTTCTATTTTTAGCTTCTCTCCAGTAGTTTAAGCTAAAGAAATCAATGTGGTCCATCCATCGTTTGAATTCCAACATTTCGTTTTCTGTCTAATGGTGTCCACTCTGTTTTCGTCTTGGTTCATCTTTCATCTTCTATGCTGCCCAGTCCAATTTTAATTTTTTCATTCTGTACAATACATCTTCGAAATTGTTTTGACTTCTTATTCTGTTGTGGTTTATTCGTTGAGAGATCCGCATACTGAGAATTGATCTTTGACAAGATTGTAATTTTCTTTCGAGGTGTACTGTTGATTGCCATGTTTGGCACCCTTATGTCAGAACTGGTAGAATCGAAGAATCAAATACGTATTTTCTTGTTTGCTTAGAAACGTTTAGGTCTAATAGATTACTAATATTCCAAAACTTTCGCCATGCATTCCATGCATTTGTTATTCTTTGATTAACATTCTTTTTATGTCTGTCATCAAAGGATATTATCTGTCCTAAATACGTCTACATATTCTAAAATGGGTAGGTTCAGAGAACTTAGGGGACTTGCAAGTAAGGCAAATTTCTAGACTGTGATTGGTCAGCTGTCGAAAAATTGTTTCAAATGAAGGGAACTTTTAACAGCTGGCCAATCACATTCTAGAAATTTGCCTTACTTGCAAGTCCCCTAAGTTCTCTGAACCTACCCAATGCTTCCATCTATGTTTATTTCATACTGATATCCATTTGATATGATTTTGGTTTTTTGTCTGTTAGTTGATAGACCTACCTTTATGCACTCGAAGCAGAGATCGTTTAGCATGATTTGTAGCTCTTCGCTGCTGGTGGCAATCAAAACGATATCATCTGCAAATCTTAAATTAAATTGTCCGCTTTTGTGGATAATCAGTAGTTTTGCTCTCACTAAACGGTGATCTGAATCAAACTCAAATTTGTTTAATACATTGACAACTTCAAGTATCGATCTTTTATTAATAAGGATGAAATCGATTTGGTTTTTATGTTGTCTATCAGGTGTTATCCAAGTCCATTGGTTTTGGGGTTTCTTTTTAAACAGTGAGTTTCCAACAGAAAACTTGTGTTGCCAAAGATGCTGGATAAGACGGCTTCCTTTTCATTTCTTTCTCCATATCCATATGGACCCATTATTTATTCTTCTCCTTTTTGTTTAAGCCCAATTTTAGCATTGAAGTCTCCTATTGTTAAAATAATTTCGGCTTTAAAGTAATTAGTTGCTTCATCGAGTGTGCTATAAAATGTTTCTATATCTTCATCCATTGCATTTTAGTTGGTGCATAAACTTGAATTATGGAAATGTTGCATCGATCTATCTTTAGCTTAAGTCCTATAACTCGATCGCCAAATCCTTTATTTCAAGGATGTTCTTTTTAAGGGTTTTGTTAATCAAGAATCCTACACCAAAGTATCCTTTTTTTTT